>OX101808.2:36098384-36704484 GCA_944452925.2 Chrysolina oricalcia | reverse complement strand
TCTACGTCAAACCATTCAAAAGTTAACAGGGGGGGGGACTAAAAAAAGCCGCACTGTATAATGACTAGACATAAAGTGTCAAACTTTTTTTTTTGAGTGTAAATGGCTACTAAAGTCCATGAAAAAATCAAACGCTTATAATTCACCAAAGTATAGCGTGTGGCACGAGTAGAACCATCTGATGATCGGAACTCCTAGCAATGAAATATTTAGTGCTCTAAATGCAAAATACACATGTTGTGATAGCAACATAACGCTATCACTGAAGTAGTAGCTCAGTTGAGTTCTTACAAATTTTGGGTAAGTGGACATCCTAAACTTGAATGTGCCACTGCCAAGAATAAACTAGTTATGGAATGAACCAAAACACACCAATTGTTATGATAATATCATGGAATTAAAAATAAGGAGTGAACAAGCCGAATATGTTTCATAAGTTGAGAGGAAATAATTACGGAGAGTCCAACGGGTGATAACGGAAATACCCGACAATGCTTCTTCTTAGTGAAGTGAACAAATAAATAAGGTATGCTCTGCATTCAAGAGGAAGACAGAAAATGGATCTAATTATTTTTTATTGCTCGCAAACATAGACTTTTAATTATATTACAATTCTATGATCGGAAACATTGGTTTTGCTCGTATACTATTCAGTCCCACGTTTCGATCAGCACCGCAAGTGGTTGCTGTAAATGAAACTCTAATGTTGTTCGACCAACCTGGCATAAATATCATGTGTCCCAATTAATTTATTGTACGTAAATGTGGAATTTGTTGAGCCAGCTTTCATTCAAAACGAAACGACAATTTTAAAGCTCCATGCTGTATAGGTGCGTTCGGTTGAAGAAAATCTGAGCTCAGTGAGACTACTGAGAGTAAGGCTGAGTCAAGTCTACGGTCTGACCAATATGATTAGACCAGCGCGGTCATTTGGTAGACTTGACGACCTAATTAGAACTGTATGTATGTGACCAATATTTTCAATCATCTGATCGGTCCGACTCATCTTCATACTTCATACTGAACGCGCGTGCCTTGTCCGACCGGTGACTTGACACAGCCTTAATAATGGGGATTGATTAGCAAACACAATTGAATTCTTTCTCTGTCTTCTTTCTCTGTCGGTAGCAATATTATGGCAGCAAAACATAACGTGTTTATATTCACCAACTTGGTGTGGTGAAAGTATGTGGTGTCAAGCACAGACCATATACTTAAGTATATATGGTCTGTGGTGTCAAGGCTATTCCACATAAAGGCAGTGACACTAGTGGCAGTGACTCCGCCCCTTTTGACGCTGTTATCTGGATGAATGACATTGTAATAGGAATTTTCAACTGATTGTTTGTTAAAAGCAGTAGAAAGGAATCATAAAAGCTATCTCAATTTCAAGATAAATTTAAGGTTACAATTCGAACACTGCAAAAAGTTCAAATGAATCAAACTTTCAGCAGCGTGACCTTGAATTTTCAGCGTCGTCTGAACATGTTTGCCATTGGTTGTCTTATCTTCACCGTGTCGTTTTTATATTGTTGGTGTTTTTAAGCCTGCTTCACATAATGGCAGTAGCAGTGGCACTAAAGGCAGTGACCATAGAAATCATAATATCTAGAATGCCAATTCAATGGGACGAAAGTGTTATCAAAAGTTCGAGGCATGATTCAGTGCGCATGATCACAACCAGCTTCATTCATAACAGGGTAGGTTTCAGTAAGATTTTTAAATGATTCGTAACATTAAGTAAAATCGATTTAATAGTACTTTGGTGTCAGGCTTACAAATTTGTATGGAATATGAAAAATGCATTTTGGAGGAGATATTTTGTTAAGAAACTGATTATATTCAAGAAATGCATCTAATAAAAGAATGACATGAAAAAAAATTATTTCTCAAGTCGGTCACTATATTGGTGAAGTTTCTGAAATATGTTTTTGAAAGATTTATCTAGAAGTATCACGGTTATATTTTTCAAAATATATAATAATAATAATTTTATTGATTTCGAAGACCTACAAGGTATAAAACAAGTCAGAAATTTCACAGTCACATTAGTAGGACGAACAAATATACATATATGAAATAGATAAAATAGTGTGGAATAATACAAATATATAAAATAGTTAAAAGAGTATGAGGAACAAAGGGAGTCCACTATGATGAAAGGAACTCTTCCATTGTATAAAACAAATTGTTCAATAAATATTCCTTCTAAGCTTTTCGGAATTTGAAGTAGAATACTTCTTGTTTGATATTAGAGAGTAGGTGATTGTATACCTTAATCCCATTAGAAACGGGGCCATTCTGGCATATATTCAATTGATTTTGAGGTGCGTACAGATGGGTAATTGTGTGTCATTATGACAGGGAATGATATTTCTGCTTTTGTGTATGTAGCAAGAGATTTCCAGTTATGTATATGCAGCATAATGGAAGTATTTTTAAATTTTTGAAGAGAGGTCTGCACGATTCTCTTTGATTTTTCTTCAGCATTGCACGTATGCATTTCTTCTGGAGCACAAATAGTTTTTGTACTGAAGAAGACATGCCCCAGAATAATATGCCATACGATAGTCGAGACTGTATTTCAGCAAAATATTTTTTTTTTTAGAACATGAAGGTTGAGCACTCTGTGATTTGATACAGCTTACAGTTCAGAGTTTTTCTTGTATTGCTTATATGTGGTTCCCAGTCAAGTGTGTCGTTTATAGTTATACTTAGAAATTTAATATTGTGACATTTCTCTAGAGTCATTTTCCCTAAATTTATTTCTATGTTTTCGGCTGTTCTCTGTTTTGTGTGGTAAATCAAAAATTAGGAAAACCATAGAATCATTTTTTCCATGAGGTTATTACATGCTTGTTGATGGAGATTGAGCGAGTCTTTTGATACCAGTATAGAGAGATCATCAGCATATAATGTTAATTTGAAAGGTGCAAGATATTTTACGATATCTGCTACATAAATTTAGAACAAAACTGGCGCAAGCACACTTCCCTGAGGGACTCCAACTTCCACATGGGCCAGACGAGAACGAGATACTATGTTTTGACCTCCTTCTTCATTGCAAGATATCTGAACGTATTGCTTTCTATTTGTCAAAAAGGACCTGAATTAGCTTAACACAGGACCTCTAATTCCATATGACCAAAGCTTATCAAGCAGCCGATCATGTGGAACACAATCGAAAGCTTTACTTAAATCACAGTATATGCAGACAGGACTTTTTTTGCATCTAAATCATTGATAATATTATTATAGGTTTCTATTGTTGCTGTAGGTGTAGATTTTGATTTCCTAAGCTTGAATCTTGCAATGCAATGAGTTTAGCCTCTCAAGCATGCAGTATTCAAAGAGTTTGGAGAAAACTGATGTTATTGACATGGGTCTGTAGTTGTACATAATATTTTTATCTTTTTTTTTGTGAAGGGGTTAGTTATGGGTTTTAACAGCTCATTTTTGAATTCTTTTATAATATTGTTGGGTAGGTCATCAGACCCAAAGGAACGTTTATTTTTATGTTCAAACTTATTGTGGTCAATTTGTGGGATCTCGTCTATGACTTGTTTTAGAGCATCTATAAAAAAAGTATTGAATAGATTGGCAATGTCCTCTGGACAGGAGAAAACTTTATTTTCATGAGATATTTTTAATGTGGGTGTTTTTGTGCTACTGTTATTTTTAATTTTATTTATAACTGTCCAGGAAGTTTTACTTTTATTATCAGAAGATTGAATTATTTTGTCATGATTTTTTTTACACGATTCTATAAGAACAATATCAGAATGCTATCCAGACTAAAACAGGATACAGCATACATACACATTTTAATCTAAAGGTTTAATCAAGCTATGAGAATATAAGTATCTGTATATAAATTATTTTTCAAGCAAACCGTAGGTACTAGTTTCGAGCTTTTTGGCTCTCATCAGTACGGCGTAGCCAAGTATGAGGATAAGCAATACTTGGTTGCACTCAACAGAAGCTTCTGGTTCTGACTCCGTTTGTTTGCTGTTTTTTCATTCAATCAAGTATTGTTTATCTTCACACTTCGCTACACCGTACTGATATAAGCCAAAAAAATCGACATAGCCGATAGAACTCCATAGAATTTCATTCATAGAAAAAAAGGATCGTTTGATCTGAATCTATATCGTTGAGATGGAAAGAGGATGATAGTGAGATCTATAGTAATTTGAGTAATTACTAGTCGAAAGTATATTTCATATAGCTTTCCTATTTCCAATGTATTCCATCAATAAGTGAATGTTTCAGATATTTTCAGAATTTTGCTTGATTAGTTGAATTACATGAAGGAATGAAATGTTTATAATACATATTTTATTGAGTTGACCGGTAACTATATTACAAATATAGTTAACTTAAAATATTGTGTACAGTAGTATTCCAGAATATAATAAAGTAATTGTACAATCCTGAAAGTACATAGGTAAACAGTTCAGCAACAATTCGAGATATTCATTGAATAAATAAAAGAAACACTTTCTAAATTGAATAACATGTCACTACTAGAACCAGCAGATATTTGGAAATTTCTATATATGCATCGCTGGTTCACATCATTTCTGTGAAGTTTGGTTCCCCTGGGAAAAACCCAGCCATAAAGTATTGTGAAGATGGTTTCCGGACAGTGTGGTCACCACTGAATTTCTCTCTCAATTTTTTCCATGCAAACCTTTCTTTTTTGATTTCTATAGTCCGTTTCATCAAGGATAGCGGGACACCTGTCAGGGATTTTTCCAAGAAGTTGATATTATCTGCTTCAAGGTTGTGATTCTTTTCTTCAGGCGATTGATTTTCACTGTCATAGCTTTTACTTTTTTCTGGGCTATGGATTTTTTTTTAATTTGCTTGTTTGAGTTTAAGATGAAGTTTTGAGGGAGTTGCACTGAAAATATAAAATACATGAAATGAGAAGATTTAAAAATAAAAATACTTAAAATAAAATACTTCTTTGGAATTTATCAAACAAAACTCAAATCCAATTTCCAAACTACTTCAAATGATGTTTATTTTTCACTTCTCAGTTCAATCAAAGTGAGTACTGTCACCAGTCAATTGTATGCAAAGAAAAATAATTACTAGTATGTCTGTGATATCAATTTGGAAAGAATAGAAAATATCGCATATATGTCATTTATATTAAAATTTGATAGTTTTCTTGTAAAAAGTTGGCTTCATCAGACCTAAAATAAATATTTCAGTAGAATGGAAGAGTTCAATTGATATTAAACGGATTCTAAGTATATTCAACATCCAACAAATAAGATACAAGCATAATAAAAATAAGCATTGAAAACAACTAACCTGTAATTGTGTCTCGTTTTGATATCTCTTCTTGCTCTTTTAATTTGTCCCATGTTCTCCATGTGTCCTTTTGAAACTTCTGGAGGAGTCCACAGATGAAGTGGTAGCACTTGAAGGTGAGCTGAAATAGAATTATCATTGACTTATATTAAAATTATCCATAGATAAGGTGCGTTATATCAAAAACTATTGCTAATAACATTGAAACAATAGATTTCCTACCAGACGATGAGAAGTTAAAAACAAAAAAAATGGCAATATCGACATAAAATATGTAATAAGTTTGGTGGGTCAATAACAATTTACTTTGGATGTTAGTTGGGGTAACAAAAATCGAGTAAAGTATCAAATTCAGAGATCTTAGTTCAAGTCTTATTTGGAATCTTAAAATAATATTTGATAATAACAGGGGACTTTCGAAAAATTATGAAAACATACTTGTTTCGACAAATAATAATAATCATGTCACAATGGACTGAAGGACCTAGGTCAATGGCCTATTGGATCAATTTAATTGGTTCAATAAAGTTCATTTATTATATGTTTATTTAATAATAATACCTACTCCCTTCTCTACCTCCACAGGCTGTGTCTTGGATACAACACTCATAGGAGTGTTTATGAGGGAGTATTAATATTATTACATTAAATATCACATCATATATATCATGAATATATAAATTTCAAAATATAATCTTGCCCAAATGTTCACAAGTAAATTTTATGAGTATTATACGTACATTTAATATCTTACCTCACTGCAATTTCAATAGTAGGAGTGCAAGAAACTTGAAGAGTAACACCTGAAACATTGTCCTTGTTTTCAATAAAAAGTACTACCAAGTTATCATCCATTTCGATGCGTTGGGAATTCATGAAGAGTTCTGAAAAAAGTGTAAAATAGTTTGCATAATTTCAGAAGTAACACTATAAATTATCTGAATTCCTTAAAAACTACAAACCTTTATAAATCGTACATCATGAATGAATTGCACAAATTCTAAACACTTGTTCATACCCTCGCGAATTTTGCAGTTTTTTTGCAATTAAAATGTCTGCCAGTCCTGCCGAACCAATCGTTGATGCAGAACCATGTCGGCAGCTATTTTATTCGCAGAAAAATTGCGAAATTAGCGCTGGTATGAACGATACTTTAAGTTTCAGGATTCCTACCTAGTACCTATGTTGTTAGGTTAGATTTTGTATATGACTCACCTTTCTTGGGTGTAAACTTCATCATGTTTTCGAAAAAAAAAGCTTGGAACTGCATTTGGTTTCAGCAACATTCGACTACCCTGAATATATACATCGTTTGGAGAAAAATGTTTGCTACAAATGACATTTTTTTCACCCAGATGCTCCGCGGTAGGATCTCTTCCCAATGCTCTCATCCAAATGTCATGCATTGCTTTTTGCTCTCGTCCAACTAGAAATAATGTGCATTAGTCAGACATGAAGAAATAATAAGTATTAGTAGGTACTCAGTTTTATCAACGATATAATATTCCATTTACTTACTAAAAATAATGGATTCCAGGAATTTTTCCTTTGTTTCCACTTCATAGCACCAAGCACGTCATCATAGTAAAAATTAAAAACTGTAATTTACCACAGAAAAACTCGAAAACTAATAACACAATACACACTACTGACAAAGTACTAATATGTAAACCACATTTAAAATGACCACAATAAAATAAAACCGTCCCTGCCAAACTCAAATCCCTTCTCTTTGAACAATGGAAACTATTAACGCTGTTGAACGATCTAAAGAATTCGACGGAACTTTGAGCACGCTTCGCACTTTCGCAGTAATGCTAGATCATCTTTGCCCGAATCGCAACAACAAAGATAAAAGTTGCTGAAATTTGTCATCGCTGTAGCTGGTTATGAGCATGCGCATTGACGCAATCATTCGACTTTTTATAACACTTTTCAGACAAAACCAAGATGCATATAACTCCTGGTGGAATTACTTATAGCTGTGAAATTGTCATCCAAAACTGTTGATGTACGGCCTGCTTGATTCATGACATTTTTATTGCGTCAAGAGAGTTTACTCAATTTTAACATAGATGGCAGGCAAATCATTACCGATTATGACTTGACATGTCGTTTTGACAAACGCATGCTGCGTCATCGACATAACCTCAAATTGAACCATGTCATGATTGATGATTGTCATGTCGAAGTCGAGACTCACAAAAAAATGCTATACACTATCCTAACTTTTACGAATGACAGAAAAACACAAGAACAAATAAATAACAATAACCCAACAACTAAAAACGTCGCAAAACTACCGAACTGAGCGAAAAGTATTAAAAGAACAGAAAAATCACACAATAAATACCAATTAGGCTATCCAGAACACGTGACCACGGCTCTTTAAAAATGGCTGGCTGTAGGCACACATGAATGGTGTTTGTGTTTGGCACTAGCTTCTACTGCTAATAGTTTTGTTTAGTTGTGATTTGAAATGTTATTATGGCTGTTTTAACTAAAAGTGATTTATTTATTATCATTAGAACGAGTAAACAAAGACACTGCATCGATCTATAGAGACAAAAGGAGAGTGATAAAGTGCATGGATCCTTTTACTTTCACTCCTTGTGAAATGGACATATCTCTAGATCTTTTCACAGCAGTAACGGCATTCGACATTATTACATATCTGCTGTTGACTCATAAACAAGAAAGCCAATGAAGGCCTACAAAAGTTTAACAGGCTATAAATATCTTGAAGCTGGATTTGCCCATGATTGTGAAGCAAGAAAAATGGATGAACATACTGTTGTTGTTGCCAAGGTAGGTACTGATTTTTCGTAATTTATGAACTGTTTATTAATGTTTCCAATTAATTTTCAGATGAGGCATTCACAGCGAATGGATATTCCTTTGTTGAAAGTATAGATTATTTAATAAATTGATGGTTCTCCTGATGCGACGATGTCTTGTGGCTGCTATGGAAGTGAAGTGTCCATATTCATTAAGGAATATTGATATGGGGCAGTATTCAAATTTAAAAACCTCAACAATAATAAGCGGTGGAATTGCAATTACCCTAAAACGTGACCATGCTTATTATTACCAAAATCATTTACAAATGAAACTAACTGAATGAAAATACTGCGATTTTGTGATTTGGTCACCCAAAGGATATATGTTCATGAGTAAATTTTCCCAGATGAATAATTCTGGATAATTGATTTCCCAAAAGCGTACAATTTTCGTAAAGTAGTTGTGCTACCTAAGTTTCATAAAAGGAAGACATTTTTTAGAGTAAAGATGGTGTCTTTGTGAAAAGGTGAGGATGGCCGAGTTGTGCTGCAGTGTGAAAATGATATCTGTGAAATTCTATTGGACCCTATAGGACTGTCCGATGTACCAAAAAACCCCTGGATTGGTTCTCAGTGCATGAAGTTATGACTGTTTCCTCAACACTATTATTTGTAATATATGATTGCCTACACATTTATCTATTTTTATTTTCAAATCTTCATTGGATTGGTCGTTTTTTTACACACCGAGTGTCAGATATCGCAAAGTAAATTATTTTCACTTGTTACATATTTTTACCTACTAATTTGTTATTTTGTAACATGAAACTATGTATATTAGGGTATCCTACTTAATAAACATCTATCTATCTAGTCTTTGATTTAATATACCACATTATCAAAATGTAGCTAGCTAGGAATTTTTAAAAACTTCACTAAGTCGCGATCTCCACGGCTTCCACAATTTACAACATAACACTTTGTAGGCATGTTTTTTATTCGGCAAAGTTTCATACAAAAATTTCACTCCAATAGATGAAAATTAACAATAATCAGTCTCGTTCAAACAATAACAAATACAATGTGTGCCTTCAGGCGGCCATCTTGATTTTAGTTTGACAGCATCTTGGATAGCCTAATATGCAATGTAATTGACATATAACCTCAAAATAATGTTAACGTTCAAAAACTCAAAAAATTTATCTAGTAGGCACTTTGGATTGTGGGAAACTCCACTATATTCGACTTAAGCGTCATCCATTGACGAATGGAACAAACTCTATTGACGCAATTACAGGATCAAGAACTTTGGTTGAAACAAAAGCGAATCAGTAAACGCACCAGGAGTTATATGCATCTTGGACAAAACGTAGGCGGGATTAGCGATCTAGAGTAAGCAAGATGCATATAACTCCTGGTGGAATTACTTATAGCTGTGAAATTGTCATCCAAAACTGTTGATGTACGGCCTGCTTGATTCATGACATTTTTATTGCGTCAAGAGAGTTTACTCAATTTTAACATAGATGGCAGGCAAATCATTACCGATCATGATGACTTGACATGTCGTTTTGACAAACGCATGCTGCGTCATCGACATAACCTCAAATTGAACCATGTCCTGATTGTCATGTCGAAGTCGAGACTCACAAAAAAATGCTATACACTACCCTAACTTTTACGAAAGTCAGAAAAATACAAGAACAAATAAATAACAATAACCCAACAACTAAAAACGTCGCAAAACTACCGAACTGAGCGAAAAGTATTAAAAGAACAGAAAAATCACACGATAAATACCAATTAGGCTATCCAGAACACGTGACTACGGCTCTTTAAAAATGGCCTGCTGTAGGCACACATGAATGGTGTTTGTGTTTGGCACTAGCTTCTACTGCTAATAGTTTTGTTTAGTTGTGATTTGAAATGTTATTATGGCTGTTTTAACTAAAAGTGATTTATTTATTATCATTAGAACGAGTAAACAAAGACACTGCATCGATCTATAGAGACAAAAGGAGAGTGATAAAGTGCATGGATCCTTTTACTTTCACTCCTTGTGAAATGGACATATCTCTAGATCTTTTCACAACAGTAACGGCATTCGACATTATTACATATCTGCTGTTGACTCATAAACAAGAAAGCCAATGAAGGCCTACAGAAGCTGGATTTGCCCATGATTGTGAAGCAAGAAAAATGGATGAACATACTGTTGTTGTTGCCAAGGTAGGTACTGATTTTTCGTAATTTATGAACTGTTTATTAATGTTTCCAATTAATTTTCAGATGAGGCATTCACAGCGAATGGATATTCCTTTGTTGAAAGTATAGATTATTTAATAAATTGATGGTTCTCCTGATGCGACGATGTCTTGTGGCTGCTATGGAAGTGAAGTGTCCATATTCGTTAAGGAATATTGATATGGGGCAGTATTCAAATTTAAAAACCTCAACTATAATAAGCGGTGGAATTGCAATTACCCTAAAACGTGACCATGCTTATTATTACCAAACTCATTTACAAATGAAACTAACTGAATGAAAATACTGCGATTTTGTGATTTGGTCACCCAAAGGATATATGTTCATGAGTAAATTTTCCCAGATGAATAATTCTGGATAGTTGATTTCCCAAAAGCGAACAATTTTCGTAAAGTAGTTGTGCTACCTAAGTTTCATAAAAGGAAGACATTTTTTAGAGTAAAGATGGTGTCTTTGTGAAAAGGTGAGGATGGCCGAGTTGTGCTGCAGTGTGAAAATGATATCTGTGAAATTCTATTGGACCCTATAGGACTGTCCGATGTGCATGAAGTTATGACTGTTTCCTCAACACTATTATTTGTAATATATGATTGCCTACACATTTATCTATTTTTATTTTCAAATCTTCATTGGATTGGTCGTTTTTTTACACACCGAGTGTCAGATATCGCAAAGTAATTTATTTTCACTTGTTACATATTTTTACCTACTAATTTGTTATTTTGTAACATGGAACTATGTATATTAGGGTATCCTACTTAATAAACATCTATCTATCTAGTCTTTGATTTAATATACCACATTATCAAAATGTAGCTAGCTAGGAATTTTTAAAAACTTCACTAAGTCGCGATCTCCACGGCTTCCACAATTTACAACATAACACTTTGTAGGCATGTTTTTTATTCGGCAAAGATTCATACAAAAATTTCACTCCAATAGATGAAAATTCTCGTTCAAACAATAACAAATACAATGTGTGCCTTCAGGCGGCCATCTTGATTTTAGTTTGACAGCATCTTGGATAGCCTAATATGCAATATAATTGACATATAACCTCAAAATAATGTTAACGTTCAAAAAATTTATCTAGTAGGCACTTTGGATTGTTGGAAACTCCACTATATTCGACTTAAGCGTCATCCATTGACGAATGGAACAAACTCTATTGACGCAATTACAGGATCAAGAACTTTAGTTGAAACAAAAGCGAATCAGTAAACGCACCAGGAGTTATATGCATCTTGAGAGTAAGTATATATAATATATATCTATGGCAGTGACTCCGCCCCTTTTGACGCTGTTATCCGAATGAGTGACATTGGAATGGAAATTTTCAACTAATTGTTTGTTAAAAGCAGTAGAAAGGGATCATAACAGCAATCCCGATTTCATGATAATTTTAAGGTTAGAAATGCGAACACTGCTAGATTTTACTGCAAAAAGTTTAAATGAATCAAACTTTCAGCAGCGTGACCTTGAATTTTCAGCGTCGTCTAAACATGTTTGCCATTGGTTATCTTATCAATAGAGGGGGGTGACGCCACTGCTACTGCCATTATGTGAATCAGGCTTTAGTGGTTGTTCCACCACTTTCGTTTTTATATTCAACAGCTTGGTCCACCACATCTCGATTTTTCCACCAGATGGAGAGGTGTTGGTGGGTATGGTCATTGTTTATATAGAAGTGGTGGATTTGGTTTTTGAGGTTATGTTTATGATCTCAGACTCTGAATTTACTTTTTTCACTTACGCCCCTGAATTTTTTTTGAAAACATGGCTTATTTTGACGAATGTAGTGATATTCAGACGTTAATTTGGAAATAGGAGGAGAAATTATGAGTATGCAATTAACGGCTAAAGAAATTAGAAAAATACTTGAAGGAGTGAAAGCATTTTCTATTACTAAAGGAATCATCTCCGTTTGGCCCCGAAATGGGAAGATGGGTTCCATCACCACAACCAACAACATTGGGGAAGGAGTTGTTCTCTCGCAGGTCACTAAAATTACGGACTATTGTCCTCAGTGCTTCACCTTCTGGCCATTTAATGTAATTATTTTTAAACAGCACTTTTTTAAAACAAGTTTTCAAGAAAGCCCAACTAAAACCAAACCTATATAGCCACAGTTCTGGAACATTCCTGATTTGCCATTATCCATAGCGTCATAAGACATGATACAGTGGGCTGTACTGGGGGTTTCCCGATACTTGCTGGTATTGGGGATCAAATCACATAATATCCACAAGTCGACATAAACGCCAAGTGGTGGCTGAAATAAATCCACCAAAACGTTTCTGTAAAACTGGTTGAAATATGATGGATTTCATGAAAATTACGTCATTCTCTTCCACCACTCTCCATCTCAACCACACCAATTTGTTGAATATAAAAACGTACCCAAAGTTATGAGGTTTGTTGATTTGTATGAGCGGAACTGATTTGAGTAGCTATTTTCAAAAGAGAAAAACAAATAAATAACAAGTGTTAGAGAGAAATGAAGACATATGAAATAGCTGCTTAGAACAGATTTATTGACACAATCAACGAACTTATGGAAAGGACTATTCTATTCTCGAGTTCATGCGGAATTATTTTCAAACGTTTGAAGTAACATAGAGCGATACAAACACCGCGCGTTGGAAAGAGATACAACATTGAATTCGTATACGTTGAAACTAGAGAATAGACTCCGGAAAGACACCTCATGAAACGACATGAATTAAGGCTTGTTCATACCCTTGCGAAAATTCGCAAATTTTTGTGATTTGACTCATATGACGATAAAATTAAGGTGAATGATATATCATAACATGCAGTTTTTCAGTATTCCATCATGATTCATTGCAATTTTTTCGCCGTATGAGTCGAATTGAAAAATAATTGCGAATGTTCGCAAGGGTTTGATCGAGCCTTTATCATTCCGGAAGCAAGAAAACGCAACTTGTGCAGAAAAACCGAAGAAAGTTCCTACTAGCACAGAGTAGGGAAGGGAAGGTAACCTCCTAGTTCGAGTTGTTATTGAACTGTCAAGTGTCAATGTAAATTTAACCAATTTTTAGGTTAGGCCAGTATATTTTCTTCTAAATATATATTTTTGAACTTCATTAAACAATGTATATATAAAGTTTACATGATAAACTAACACTTTATCTGTGAAGTATGTTTCCTGTTAATGTAGCCAATCCTATAGTAGGAAAGTATCGCACGATTTTAAGGTTCACCCCAATAATATATAAACATGCATTGAAAAGGTATAAAACCACAAATGAAAGTGGACTCACAACATCTAGAAAAACAGAACTGGACACAAACGTGAAATCCTTGGGCGAAAAAGTGAAAGAAACTACCAAAACCGTGTCGTACTTAGGAATAATACTGGTAGGAATAGGAGTAACTGGTTCCCTGTTTTACGCGGTTTTCAGTGAACTTTTCTCGAGCAATAGTCCGAATAATATTTACTCTAAGGCTGTGAAAAAATGTCTTGCAGACCACAGGGTAGAAGATAAACTGGGGTACCCTATAACTGCTTATGGAGAAGAAACCAGAAGAGGTCGAAGGCAGCACGTTTCGCATTTGATATACGCAGGAAAGGATGGTCGAAAGCATATGAGGATGAAATTTCATTTGAAAGGATCATTTCATACTGGTACTGCGCAGTTAGATATGGTGGAGGTGAGTGTTGAGGAATGGGGTAGTATTAATTTGTTAACATTAATTATTTTTCAGAATGATGCTGGAAACTTTGAATATCGATATCTATTTGTTGAAGTTGATGATATGCTCAGGAATACAATCATGGTGGAAGACAACAGGAACAGAGATGTCACGGCCAAGACTTTTACACTAGAAGATTACAAGTATTGAATGAAAGAATTAATTCTTAGTAGTATTTTACTGACAGAGAAATTGTACAAAGTTTCAATGATTACTGAAGAAATCATTCATGTGCAAATAATGATTTATAACTCTAATAAACTTTACTTCATTTTTTATTGAATTGAAATTTTCTTGATTTGTACATGAATTCAACTTTAGTAGGAATTTGAAGAATATTTCAGATATCATTTTGGCCAGATTTGGGATGTGTTGAAAAAAAAAAACATTTGACTTCCCTTGAAATAGGATATTAAAATTGGTAAGTAAAAATCTGCATTGTAGGTATTTACATGTTATCTAATAAAAGCCGATAGTTTTTCAAATAAAGTTATCAGCAATATTGAATGAAATTGCCACAAATATCATTGTTGAAAAATCCACAATTTCCAATTATAAAAAAAAACTTCCTTTATACTGACTCAATGATAAGAATCATCATTAATTTTGTAAAAACTAGTCTTATAACTTGTTTTAAGTACTTCTGCAACTCTCATCTAACCAATATTGACGAAGATTTTCCGAATTCATAGTATATAACTCACAAAAAAGTTCAGTTGTTTTTTATAAAATAAGGTACAAGGTTTCATTTTCAATTTATCTAATTCAATTTTTTGTCACACATTTTTCTTTAATGGGGAATCTTCATAGTAGAACACCAGTCTGTTTTTAAAGAAGTAATTCTTTATTTTTGTGGAACACCAAGCAATAATGATGTAGACTGCGGAATATTGTACCCAGGCTGCCTTCATTATCTGCCAGAATCCTGGCTTATAGTATATCACGTGTTGTGGATATCGAACTGATAGATTTAGGTTGAACACCTTGTTGTTTTCGTTCTTTATGTTTGTAAATATGTTTGTTAAATGTGTTGTAACTGGAAAAAAGACCATTAAATTTTTAGAAACAATTATATTTTCCCTTTATTTTGAAAAAAATGGTGGCATCTCCGAATATACTCACTGTTTCTCTCTAGGTACTTCCCAATAATATTTTCTAGTTCAAAATTATAGCTTTCATCTCCTTTATATTCATCATCTATGATAGGGGTATTGTAAAAAATGTTAATCCTATTTTTATCACAGTATATTGGATTGGTTTGGTGAATCGTCAAATCCGAGAATATTTGCAAATTGGTCCCTGAACTTGGACATAAGTAATGTTGGTAAATAATCGCAGACTGCATCTGAAGGGGACATTCGCCCTGAAAAATTAAATTGAAACCCACTATAACACATATTTGCATTCAGATTTTGATATTTTGAGCAAGTCTTTAACTTCGTCAGTAAAATTCTGTATGTATTGGTATATTATGAAAATGATCAAAATATTAGGTCCATTTATATTTATAATATACAAGCAGGTTGCCTTTGCACAATTACATTTTTTGATAACCATAAAGTTACATCAAAAAATACCACTTCAAATAACAAGAAACTTACCGAAAGCCATAAATGAAACCTCTCAAATGCGAGCGGCCAATATAAGAAATTTAATATGGTACTAATCTGAAACATCGTTCAAATCTACTCTAACTCAACTGGTGTCAAAAGTATAAAACGCGTTGATATTTCTTTGCTTGAGGTTATTAACCTTGAGAAAAGAATACCGTCATATTTATTAAATTTGTACATTCAAATAAAATGAATTAAATAATGATGGCAGCAAAAAAATAAAATTTTATTTTGTATGTTGCTTACCCTCTGTCCGGTCTGGTTATTGGTTACTTACTAATTACATCAAAAGTAAAGATACAATGAACATTCTCATTAAAATTGTTCATTATGTCTGCTACAACCCATAACAAACCTTCGAAAATTCAAAATTTTGCATACATTGGCAACGTTGGAAACTGTTATTTTGTTAGGTATTCACGTAATTCTCTTCTCGCTAAGTACTATAGTAGGTAGTAGTTATAGCTTTACTTACATTGAGTTCGTATTTTAGTGGAAGAATGAGGCTAATTGTATCGATTCTATTTTCAAATAGGTTCAATCGAAAATTGACGATGATTTTATCTTTTTTCCCATCTTCATCTTGGTCAATTTCTCTAATCTAAAAAATTTAAAAGTTATTAGTTAAAGACTCTTCTTCTCAAGCGTGCAAAAGTATAACTTAAGTTACTTATTTCAAATCTAGAAAAATACATGATAAAGTCTATCAGATACTTAATATATCCAGTACAATCTTGACCGGTCAGAAAATGTAAGTCTAAAAGGAATTGAAAATTATACAAACACCATAAAAATATTTGTTTAAAAAAAAAAACATTTTAAATTTCAAAAGTCGAGTTGCCTGAATACAGATCAGAATCGAACAGTACGAAAAAATGTAGGGTTATATTTGAAATAAAAAATTACGCACGGAAAAAAATTCCGTGCGCTGGTGTCATTATAGCTGCCTATTTACGTGTCAAAATTAAATAATAATATGTTGTTGATAGATCTCTAGAAATCGCAAATTGTTTGAATATTTCCTCATCAACAAGGTAAATAACGCTTGTTTTGTGGCAATTTCTTTATATTTTTGTACCATAAATATTTCAATTAATAATACATGTTTTTGTTCTTTCATCATTAAAAATAAATGTTTCTTAACAATCTGTGGTTTTCAGGTAGATATAATGAAAAATATCGTTCATTACTCGCCCATAAATGCTTTTTCCGTGCTTGCACGACTTCGGCTGCGGCTTCGTCTCCCACGGGAACATGTCGCGCATGCACGGAAAAAGCCTGAACTAATGAAATATACTATTCCATGCGGCATCATTTGTCTATACAGTGTGGCTTTTTTTAGTCTCCGCCCTGTTAACTTTTGAACGGTTCGACGTACAAATTTAAAAAAAAAACCGATCGGAGGGTTTCACAATACTACTCTTTGATACGAAAAATAAGGTGATTGCTCGATAGGTGGCGCGGGGGAGCACATCAACTCAAAATTTTTAAAAGGCATGGGGCGTCAAGTGTCACATCGTTGAAAAGAGAATTCAATTCTCTTTACAACTATCTAATTTTTTTTTGAATTTCGTTGATATTTTTTTGCAATTTAAATTCGAAATATCGAATATAAATGCGGATCTGAAAACTACTCATACCTCGATAAATTTGAACGGTTTGTTGTGGAATAATGAAACTAAAAACATTTTGAAGGGCATTACCGATACTACTTTTTGAGAGAATAAACATTGCAATTACTCGACAGATGGCGCTGGGGGCTCATCGACTCGAAAATTTCGAAAGGTATAAAAATCGAAATAGGGAAAAAATGTCTTTACAAAATTCAAATTTTTTTGAATGGTTGTGAAGAGAATTGAATTCTCTTTTCAACACTTGACCCCCATGCCATTTAAATTTTTTGAGTTGATGTGCCCTTCCGCGCCCCCTGTCGAGCAATCACCATATTTTTTGTTTCAAAAAGTGAAATCGGTGACACCCGCCACGGTTTTTTTTCATGTTTGTACGTCGAACCGTTCAAAAGTTAACAGTGAGGGGGGGGGCTAAAAAAGCCGCGCTGTATACAGAATATGCTTAAAAAGGAATTTTTATCATACCTTAATGAGGGAACAGAAGTCCAGATGGTCCAAATTACGTTTGTAGAAAGCATATGTACTGCATACTATAGGATTGCTCAAATTATCAGTTTTAGCAACGAGTAAATAGTCACCTTGTAGATCAACTTTCGGTTGCTCATAAAACACGTCTTGCTTCAACCAGAATCCTGTTGGAAATTGTTATTCTCGGTTATTTTCATATTTTGTAGAAGAGCCCTCCTCCTTCGGACCCGGGCTCTTTCGCCAAAATATGAAAATAAACACGTGCATTCTTTACATAACACGCTTTCTTGCAAAATTATCGGTAAATTTTTATACGCTTGTGCAATTTTATAACCGAAAACTTAGCGTTGAGATCTGAAAGCGTCAAAGGCCACTTTGGTAAGCAGTTACAGAAAAAAACTATTATCGTGTGAATCCTTGGTCGATCAGTTATTATCAACACACTATATCATTACAATACTATTTTTTCACTCACCTCCGCTGTTATATGCAAAAATAAACGGCAACGCATATGTGAGAAGTCCACACAAAAGTGTCAAAAACGTAGCTTTCGATATCAAAGTACTTTTATATCTCACTTCTATGTTTTTCTTATAAACTTCTAAAACAACCATTTCACATTGTTGAACCCTTAGAATTTTAATGACAAGTCAATTCAAGAGGTTCAGTTATCATGCTTTTTGAGCACAATAAAAACATAACCAAAGGTCTGTTCAGTGTTTGTGTTTGTAAACAATAATCCGTTGCTATGGATACCTATTTAGAATAGGTAGGTCATTTAATTCAACGTGTAGGCCAAGCTGTAGATAAAAATAAGAGGCTCTTTTCTCACAAAATAAAAGACGCAAACGGCCTATACTACTTTTTATAATATAGGTCGTGAATGAAAACACCGGTTTGTGGAATTTTTTAAACAAGAAACAGTGAAAAAAATACAACTTTTTGTTTTTTTTTGGAAATATCTCAAAGATTATTCAAGGAATCGTTCTAAAGTCATTGGAACTTTTGTAGAGTTTCATAAAACCTACAAAATGGTTTTTTATACGACTTCGGGTGACTTCGGACGCACTTTGAAGCGTTTTGATCAACCTTCAGTGACATTTTCCACACATTTCCCACATCTCAGGTGAAAATCCAAAATATACAAATTGTAGATATTGATCTCTACTCCCAGATGCCGTTTACAGACTTTGAATACGACAATTTCCCTTAAATCGGCGCATATTGCAAGATGTGCTCTTAAATTGTTTATAAAGCGATTCTGCAAAAGCTACACATCGAACAGTGCATCCCATTTTGGGTGAGACAGCCAGGTTTATCGCTTGTTATTTAAGATAGAGCCTTGCGGTTTTCACGTTCCTGTCCTTTTTTTTGTGAAACTTAAGTTGGCCTAATCAGATTTTGCATAACTGTTTCCGTTTATGAGATACAGGGCAATTTTGGAAATTGATACTTTTCGGACCCCTTCTTTATCTCCGAAGTTATTAGAAATAATGCTGAGCTAAAAACTACATCTGATACAGAATTCTGCGTAGAATCCAGTGGCGTACTTATTTTTTTTTTCGGGGTATGGTTTTGAAGATACGACGCAAACCTATATTTTTTTCAATGGAACACCCTGTATTTTATTACTTCGTTGAATTCGCTATTTTTTTCCCTTCAAAATTATGTATAACACTATATAGGTAGGATGTTCAGAAATGCTAAAAAACACTAAAACATCACATAATGATAATTTTTCGTTAGTAAGCCATGGATTTTCCAAGTTTCAATAAGAGGATTATTAACATTAGTAGGTCATGGATGATACGAACATCCTTATTGTTATTATGGCTACTATGCATTTGGAAGCATTGTTTTATCAAATAGGCATTGAAGAGAAAAAAAACAAATCTGATCTAGCTGTCATCGCTAAGAATTATTATTGTGTTTCATCGTGTTTGGGTTTGAAGGAATATTGAGTATTGTAGAAATAATTGTTTGTGAATTTGTTGATTGAGAACTGATAATGGCTGGAAGAGATTTGGTTTTTCAAAACAATGAAAAATATGACATTATACAATGTTTGAATCAATCCAATGAAAACGTTGGCGAAGCTTTGGAACTTTATTTGAACAGGTATGACGTCGAGAATTTTACCACAAGACATTTCCTTACATCGTGATTTAAAAACTTTCAGATATCCTGAGAGGCATCAACCTAGTCGAGCAACTATATTCAGACTAAAGTATAATTTACTGAATATGGTGCATATTCTAAACCTCGACCCAAGGTATATAATAAAGAGAATCAAGAAGTAGATGAAATAAATGTGTTAGCTAGCGTTCATGCCTATCATCAGACTTCTTGTGCAAAATTAGAGAATGATACTGCTATTTCCAGATCACGGGTACACAGAATTTTAAAAAAGTATAAGTTAAAACCCTACAAAGTCAATATTGTCCAACACTTATATCCTGGTGATGCAGCAAGACGTGTGAATTTCTGCAATTGGTTTTTGAACCATGCTCGGAGAGACGTTGATTTCGCAAAAAAAGTTATTTGGTCAGACGAATCACATATAAGCAGTGCTGGTATATTTAACAGGCAAAATACAAGGCATTGGTATGATGAAAACCAGCACTTGATTTTTGAACGACAACAACAGGGTAGATTTGGTTTTAATGTGGCATGTTTCATATTGGGGACAAAAATCATATACCGCATTTTTGAAGGATCTCTTACCGCAAACTAGGTACTTGACAATTTTAGAAGACGTGTTACCGGAACTACTGGAAGATGTTCCCCTCGCCTTTCTTCATTCCATACATTTCCAACAGGACGGCGCCCCTGCCCATAATTCAAGATTGATTTTAGAAAATAATTTTCAGGGTTGTTGGGTTGGAACTCATGGACCCATCAGGTGGCCTCCAAGGTCACCTGATCTGTCTATATTAGACTTTTTCATGTGGGGCTATTTGAAAAATAAAATATACAGTAACAGACACAACAGTCCCGAAGAACTTCGTGCATCAACAGCGGCAGCTTTCCGAAATTTACAAAACCGCCCTTTTATAATATTAAATGCACTCAGGCGAATTGAAAAAGTTTGTCAATTATGTATTAGGGAAAATGGACAGCAATTTGAACAGTTTAATCAGTAAGATATTATGTAATGTTGAAAATTTTTATTAATGATAAATATTTTATTGGGTATTTCTTTTGTATCTAATTTGTATTATGAATTGTTATATTATTTATTTTTTGCTATTAGGTAGGTACCTACGTTTTGTTTTTCGTGTTAGTGTATTATCTTTATTTGCTTACTCTCCTATAAAAAAAACACAAATGAAAATTATTCAATTAATTCTTCTTTTATATGGGAAATCCATGGCCCACTAACAAAACATTATCATTAAGTGATGTTTTATTGTTTTATAGCATTTCTGAACATCCTACCTATATAGTGTTATACATAATTTTGAAGGGAAAAAAATAGCGAATTCAACGAAGTAATAAAATACAGGGTGTTCCATTGAAAAAAATATAGGTTTGCGTCGTATCTTCAAAACCATACCCCGAAAAAAAAAATAAGTACGCCACTGGATTCTACGCAGAATTCTGTATCAGATGTAGTTTTTAGCTCAGCATTATTTCTAATAACTTCGGAGATAAAGAAGGGGTCCGAAAAGTATCAATTTCCAAAATCGCCCTGTATCTCATAAACGGAAACAGTTATGCAAAATCTGATTAGGCCAACTTGAGTTTCACAAAAAAAAGGACAGGAACGTGAAAACCGCAAGGCTCTATCTTAAATAACAAGCGAGAAACCTGGCTCACCCAGAATGGGATGCACTGTACAGTTGAACCACATATTATTATATATTAGTTTCCGTAATATTGTTTGTACAGCTTCAGATTTATGAAAATTATAAATTTTTGAAAAATGGTCTCTTTTTCGAGGTTTTTCCGGATTTTCTCAGTAAAAATGCACCGATCCGGTCGTATGAAAATCCATTTTGTAAGTTTTATAAATCTCTGCAAAAGTTCCATTGACAGTAAAACGATTCCTTGAACAATATTTGAGATATTTCCAAAAAACCGAAAAAGTTGTAATTTTTTTTCATTAACGAACTATCTTATAAAAATAAGTATAGGTCATTTGCGTCTTTTATTTTGTGGGGGAAAAAACCTTTATAGCTTGGTCTACACCTTTTCAAGTAATAAATCAGAATTGGTAATGTTAATTTCGGAAAGCGTGAATTGTAATTCAGATTGGTGACTTGTATTTCAGAAAGTATTAATTGAAATTCAGAATGGTAAAGTAAATTTCAGAATTCGTGAATTGTAATTCAGAAAGGTAATTTGTATTTCAGAAAGTATAAATTGAAATTCATAATAGTAAAGTCAATTTCAGAATGCGTGAATTGCAATTCAGAAAAGTGAATTGAATTTCAGAATGTATAAATTGAAATTCAGAATAGTGAATTGAATTTCAGAATGTATAAATTCAAATTCAGAAAAGGTAACTTGTAATTCAGAAACAACAATTTGTAAATCAGAAAATATCATTTGGATTCAAAAAATGTATAATTTGCTAATCTTTTATATGTATGTAGGGAAATAATCCATTAAGATATGAAAAGTTTTAATACACGACCATGCCGAATATATCTTTTAGTAGAAAGTTTTTCACAGCAGATTTTCCATAGGTACATAGAAAGAACCATCCATCAAGTAATAAACTTTATTTAATTTATATTGATATTTCAGTTCGTTCGTCCTTACAAAAACATAATTGTGGAAAATTAGCGTCCTTCTTCCATGTCGTGCAATGCTATAATAGCAGCCGCATGAAATGTAAGCTGTGCAGCCCTTGCGCATCTCTTCCGATGATTATATTCTTCATCTCTTCAAGATATACAATTATACAAGCCTCTGTTAACTCCAATAGATAAAAGTTAGGCATACGAAACAACGTTACATTTGACAACAATTCAAAAGAATTCAACTATGTAAATAATTGCATATTTATCGATAGTAACGAAGTTTGATGTGTGAATAGGCATCCTTCATTAAAAATTCGATTGGCAATAATCACCATGTTGATGAATTTTTTTTGTGTAAATAATTCACAGAGTACCACCTCTGATTTACAAGTTAGGTTTTAGGTTAGGTTTTGAACGTGAGTGGGCCCGTATCAGGCCCTCCACTGCGGCCAATGGCCTATTGTGGCTCACCCTATGGTTATATTTCTCCCAGTATATCCAATATCTTGACGAAATTGAGGAATGCATTGGGAGAACAATTTACCAGGTTTTCTGGCCTTACTGTCGTATCGCCAAATATTGAGAATCTGGTTCTGGCCGCTGCAGGGCATGTACACAGAATGTGTTCAACCGTTTCATCATCCTCCATGCATAGCCGGCACTCTGCATCTTGTGCAAGTCCGATTTTATGCATGTGGTATTTGAGTTTGCAGTGGCCAGTAAGCAAACCTACTATAACTCTGAGTCCTGTTTTCTCCTTGTACAAGCAATAAATGCTTTGGAATGGCTAGGCCCGGTAGACTACGCCAGTACTCGAGTCTTTTATTGTCTGCCCAAGCTGTTATGACATTCTTGGCAGTGCTATATGCTAAACCGATTACCGGTTCTGGTCCAGTGAACGTTGTTTCGGCCCCCCCTTTTGCTAGGGCGTCCGCTATTTCGTTTCCTTCTAGGCCTGTGTGACCTGGTATCCAGACTAGGGTAACGTTGTTGCGTTGCGCCAGTCGGTTTAAGGTGTCTCTGCAGTTCCATACTGCCCTAGATTTAAAGCAGTTGGATTCAAGCGCTTTAAGTGCTGCTTGACTATCTGAAAATATTTTTATTGTTTTTCGTGTGTGGAGCCGATTTTCCAGCTCCCTGGCACACATTTCAATGGCATATACCTCTGCCTGAAATATCGTAGCTAGTTTGCCCATACTGAACGAGCGTTTCACTACTGGGTTCATCCCATATATTCCGGCTCCGACGCCTTCCTGAGTTTTGGAACCATCGGTGAACCAACGTTCATTTGCCCTACATAGGTTGGTTTCATTCCGGACCCAGTCTTCTCTTTCGGGAAAGACCACATTTACAAGTTACGCTATCTGAAAATCAATTCACATATTTTGAATTTCAATTCACAGTTCTGAATTTCAATCAACATATTCTGAAATTCAATTTACCTTTCTAAATTACAATTCACGCATTCTGAAATTCAATTCACTATTCTGAATTTCAATTTACAAATTCTGAAATTCAATTCACCTTTCTGAATTACAATGAACACATTCTGAAATTCAATTCACTATTCTGAATTTCAATTTACACAATCTGAAATTTAATTCACCTTTCTGAATTACAACAAACACATTCTGAAATTCAATTCACTATTCTGAATTTCAGTTTACACATTCTGATTTACATCTTGAAAAGGTGTAGTGATTAAACAGTTTGGAGTCACTGAAATGAAATTATATTCGTCAACATTATATCATTTCATTATTTAGAGTCGATTTCGATTGTTGGAATCATTTATGTACAGGTAGTATCTCATAACCTGTTCTTCAGAAGTTTACATATGGAATAACATTCTGAAAATTTGGAACATCGCAAAGAATCGATTTGAAAAATAGTCAGCACGCCCGGTTAAACCCCAGTTAAACCGGAAGTAAACACAACCTTCCTTATTATAAATGTATTTTTACATTTTGAAAACTATACCTACCTATTTTTGTGAATAAAGGACCCTGCGCCATTCTTATGGGTTTCTGGGTCTCGGTGGAATTGGCTGGAATTGTAGTATGTTATTCTCTTCATCATCCTGATCAAACGTTCTTATGGGCCTACTCGATTCTATGACTAGTTTTCGGGATACAGTCCCTCAAAGATATGATTTTGTACCTCATAAATGTAAGTACGACAAAACATTCCTTTGTGTATCTGTACCTCAGAACGAATTTTCCAGTATAAATTTTACCTTCTCAATAATTTCTTTTGATTAATATTTAAATTACTTGAATACGGACCACAGAGTGCTGACTAAATTCTGGACAATATGACTTCTTCAGTATTAGACCGGGGGATAGTGACAGATTTTGGGACACGATTTTACTCAGTATGCCTTTTGTACGACAGTATTGTCCGTATATCCTCATGATAATAATGCATGAATCAAAGAGTCGTCGTAGGTTCTTCATATTAAAACATAATAATAATAATTTTAATTATTATTATTATCCGGGTACGATTTTAATCAGACTGCCATGTGTTTCGTGATGAAATAATAAATTAAAATACTCGAAAAACGATTGGCAGGCCGTTAGGTTGGGTCCGAATGGCTGGTATGGCCACGTCAAATTGTATTTGGAAAAAGGAATTCTCCGCCCATCCTGATGGTATGCCAATGGTTTTTCGAGTATTTTACGTCTATTACTTTATTACAAAACACATGGCAACCTGATTAGAATCGTACCGAAACACATAATTTTTTGAAAATATTATTATTATTTTTCAATCTGAAGAACCTACGACGACTCTTTGATTCATGCATTATTATCACGAGGATATACGGACAGTACTGCCCTCCAAAAGGCATACTGAGTAAAATCGTGTCCCAAAATCTGTCACTATCCCCCGGTCTATATCTTTTATTTTCGTTTAGCAAACAAAAAATTAAACTATATATTTTTAGGTTGATGCACAATGAACAAATATAAAATGAGAAATTATTTGATACTGTGCGTTGCACAGATTTTGTATCAGCTATTTTTTACGAATATTTTTGCATTGACACCCTCAAAAAGAGTATTTTATTTCAAGTTATAGGTTCATCAGATTTACAATATATATGAAAAAAAATGAGTGTATTTCACTTCTCACGGAAACTCCCTCGTATCTTCCGTAATTTTTGACGTAGAACCATGAAATTTTCAGTATCGATAGATGCACTATAAATGCACTTCTCAAAAAAGGGGTTATCCTACGTGATATAGACTGTACGCCAGTATCGATGGAAAAATGGGTGGTTCCATAGGTACAAAATCACATCTTTGAGTGGCTGTATTCCAAAAACTAGTCATAGGATCGAGTTGGGCCCATGGGAACTTTTGATCAGGATAATGAAGAAAATAACATACTACAGTTCCACCGGGACCCAGAAACCCATAAGAATGGTGCGGGGTTCTTTGAATAGTACCTATGTATATGTCCCTATAGTAATTCTCAACAGTTTTCACGTTATTTCGATTTTTGTAAAACATTTCAATTTTGCACTAATACCTTCTTGTAAAACTGCATATCTTTAAAAGTTTCAACGCTAAATCTTTCAAATTTTCACCACAAAACAAAATGTGAAAGAACGGGTTACGTGATTTTTTCTGTATAAACTGCATCAATAATTTAAATCCGTTGATATGGATGCCAGTTCTTGTAAATCTGTTCGAATTTAGGGTGGACAATTAATTCTGAGCCTCAACCAAGACATTTCAGAGAATCTCAGCCGATTATCTACGGATAATCACAATTACATAATTTAATTTCCACGACCAGAGAAGGGATTTGCCTTTAAACAAGCGCATTTACGCAATACAGTGATTTAAACTAATTAAAATAATAAATCAAGAAACTGGCGAAATAATTTATTGTCAACAACATATAATTTCATATTTCAATTGTTAATATCATCGAACCAATGAAATGCATAAAAAGGAACTTGATATTTTGTTTACGTATCACGATTGCGTACAATCATGAATTATTCATATTGTTCGATAATTACACTTGCTAATAAGATGCTCAAACAAAAGTGGTTGTATGTGATTCATTTTCAAACTACCTGATTATAGCAGTATATTAATTTCAGAAATTGGCACCAAGTAGCCTGCACTTTTTTGCAGCGGATAGCGCTCTGTCAATTGATCAGAAATTTTGGCGATACAGAAGAATTTCGAAACTCGTTAATTTTGAATATTACAAGAATCTGGGATAATTCAATTCATCTTTCACTGAAAGAGAAAAAAATGCATATCTATGGAGTCTACATTTCGAAATTCTGGTAATACACAACAGTGGCAAACATTTTGATATCTTGACAATTAGCCTGATAATCTCAAAAACCTGAACATTTTGAACAATTTTCTTATCGCAATAATTCGAAGGATGATTGACTTTTGGAATAAAAAATAATAGAATATTTTTCACACATTATTATTTGTTGAAATAGTAAATGCTCAAAATGTTTTCATTTATTCTCCAAGCAATAATAGAGTTTGTTTTTAAATTCGTCTCATATTCGAAAGTTTTTCGACTAATCCGGTATTTGAATTTTTGAATTGAGACTGGTTGAGTTTTATATACTGCAGATTTCAAATCTGTGGGGGTCAAATCTGGAGATCACGAAGCAAAAAACCTGGTGTACACTGTAAAAAAATAGCAGAATTTTGTTTTCAATAGTGTCCTCTGCAGGTACATTTTTGATAGAATTCAATACCCGTCGTGGTAGTAGCCAGAGTAAAAAAGGGTAAAACACCGACCAGCAATGACTATCGTCAAGTACTGCACTGCTCGAAATACTAATTGAATTTTCAAGTATTTTGTATTGACTTCAGATTAATTAATTTTCTCTATAATTATTTATTGTGAATAAAAACTTCAATTTTAATTTTTTTTGCCGTGATAATCTTCACCTCAGCTGACGTTTTTTTCTTGCGAATGCCGTCTCCATTAACAATCCTCGTCTAGGGCGGGGATTAGCGCAGTGGTATAAGCGCCCGTCTGGTGACCGAGAGGTCTCAGGATCCGTTCCCAGCCGGTGCGAGCTTCTTTCATTTTCAGATGTGAAAGTCGGAATGATTGAGGCTCGTGTCGGCTGAGAATAATCCTCCACGAATCACTGTTGCGTTAATAATTAACAGTGCTGCTCCTAAGGTGGCGTATAGAGTTAGTAACAAGGCCTATCCAAGAACACATGGCTAATGACCATTGCAGTCGATGCCAAAACACCAAAAAAAAGAGAGAAATATGTACCAAAAAGTTTCATTCGTGAAAATTTATTTTTACTAAATGCTTTATATCTTTAACTTTTCTTTGTTGACTTAATATATAATATATTATTTAATCAGAAATTAGAATAATTATGATACTAGGGGAAGGCGGGGTAATATCGCGCACCTAAGCTGAAACATTTGAGAGATTTACATTTTACACAATAAACAGTTGACAAACTGGTAAATTCTGCACGAATATGTTAGGTTCAAGTGGTTATAAGAAATATCTGAAAAAAAATGTATCACTAACATTTTTTTAAACTACGCAACACGTGCTTTTCGCGTTATTGTCCCACCCGGTGGGGTAATATCGCTTTGCTAGTCGAAAATAATCAAAGAAACTCAAACTAGAAAACAAACACTTGAACACGTTTTTAAACATTATATCAAAATAAACGTCGTTAATTTCTTTATCTTTTCTTGTTCAAACCATTTTTTTTCTTGAGATTTGGTCAAATGAAACAATTGATCATATTCAGTCATTTATACCATCCAATTTTTAAATTTTTACCAAAACCCACAAGAAACATTAGAACAAAAAGTTGTCATTGAAACAAGTGAGGGGCAATACCGCGCATCTTTGCGAGATATTACCCCCTACCGATTTCGATTGGGTTTTCTTACCATAACTTCAATAATTAAAATTCAAATTAAAAACCAAATATTGACGAATATCACCCAAGAATTGATGCAAAGATCTGTACTTACGAATCTTAGTTCTTAAATTACCAACTACCTACCTTCCTTATTTTAAACCGGCACAAAATTATAACCAAAAATAACAACGTAACATTTTCATCTACCACGTTCAACAGAGTGCTTAGGGCGGTCGGCAGACCTTATCTGCATAGTTGCTAGGTCTTTCTAACACCATACATATGAATCATATGATTACACTTCGTACTATGCTATCCGTAGTTTTCTGGCCTGCGCGATTTTACCCCACCGCGCGGTATTACCCCGCCGTCTCCTATTATGTCAGCACTATATTTCTCCTTTATGCCTTATGTACCTTGTCGACTGGGTGTATCAAATTTCAATTTCTTGTTTGTGAATAAATATTATAGTTACGACTACTTGAAGTTACTAATTTACTACCCATACCAAATCACCCTCTTATATATTGTTACGCACCTGGTATGCGACGAAAGAATAGCGAACCTTGGATGTATTTTCTGGAAAGATCTAGAAGCACTAATTTTTGTTCTAGATCAAACACGTCGACTAATTTTATTGTATTCTGTAATTTTATTAATAATTCTAGAATTATATTTTCCTATACAGGGCAATTCAAATTCGACCCCCACCATTGGGATCTTCTAAACTACAGGAAATAAGTCGAAGCTTGCAAAGGATCTCGTTATCTCAGGGTATTTTTGGGGTCTTGGGAGCAAATAAAAATGACCTGGATCCGGTTGGCTTTGCCGATTTATTTGAGTGGTCAAGAAGGTGCTTGGCACGTGTGGCTCCAATGAAAATATCAGATTTCGTAGACAGCTAAAACTATACAAATGTGTTAATACTCAGGGTGTATTTTAGGAAATAAAGTTATATACCCCTGAAACAAACTGATTTAAAACCTACCTATACAAATGCAGGCACACCATACGAAATATGAGCTATGGCTTATATTTGTGGATTAAAACCAAAAGCATTTAGAATTATTTGAGCTATCTTAAATAATTATATTTGGAACGTGTCAATGGCAAACACTTATTTCTCACTGGAAACCTGATTTATATTTCGCATAAAATAAACGACATTGCAAAAAAAACGTAGATAGCGTTTTTTTACAATCCCTCCAAAGGAATGCGCTCAATTCACGAGAAACGAAATTTATTCGCAATTACTGACCTTTAGGATATGCAACCATCCATACTCACGGACGGCATAAAGATTGCCTAACGCTAATTTATGACAAAAGTGACGCCATACTTCATACCTACCTAACCACAAATAAAATAATGCGGACGACGCAAATGGTAAACAAAACAACCGATAAGAAAAAAAAGGCAGTATACTAATAAAAAATATCTGTAAATAACAGACGATACAAAAAAGGACAATGGTTTCGTCACAAGCTTAAATTGGGGCAAAGTTGCGTATTCTGGTGCTTAACAAAATACTGTTTTGAAACTTGGAAAATTCCGGAAATATCGGGAAAAAACTGAAAATCGGAATTTTCTTTTTTATTTTTTTCTATCGTTATTTGACAACATAGCTCAAAACCAAAAGTACATTTTCATTGATACTTTTTTTAGCTACACGTTTTCATATTCAGATTTACTATCCGACGTTTCGTCTTCTGGCATTCATCATCAACTTTTTTTTTCTGTTATGGGCGCCATATTGTTTTTTTATACAGAAAAATAGTGATTCTCATTCTGATTTCATTGATGTATAATTTGTTATGATTTTTCGATGGAGTCATGACCATCTCAGATGAAGTTGTTTTTTTTAATATTTGAAGTGACAAGTATAGTTCAGCGTGTTGTCAAGTTAAGTTAAAGTAATGCACGCAGTTGTACATTAGCGTATCACTCATTTAGAACCCAAAAATGTAACAATATATTCCTATTATTTACTCATGATGACCTACTTAACTTTGTTTCCTTTTTTAAAAATAAAAGGGTAATTCAACGGAACTGTCCCAGATGCAGAATATCATTGAAATGAACCGATTCCAGTCTGAATCTAGATTGAGGATACTTTGTGGTTACGTGATTATAGCCATATGTGGTTTTAATAATTATTTAAGCTGAAACTACTTGGAAGACAGTTATAAATGAGATAGATTTTAACGAAATATGTGGAAAGGCCTATTTTTGCAACTTATTTTCAATGTTGATTATTTGTTCATGAAATATCAATTGAAATCTTGCAAAATTTATAGAATTATTACGACTGATGACATGACAGTTCTGTTATTCCATCCAATTCAAATGCTGGGAAAAAATATTATCATAATAATAATAATAAAAATCAAGTCACAATATAATAAAGTTAAAAAATCCAACGCGATAAATATGAACACAGTATGAAATAAAAAAAATTGCTACTAAATACAATTACTTTAGTCATGGCATAAAACATTCAAACATTTTAAATGCATTTTCTATCTTTATCTCATACCTCAAAGAAGCAGTGCATATCGATTCTCTTGGAAATGTAACTAGAGAAGTATGAAAGAGATTTGTGTTCCTCCTGTATTCTCAAAATAAAGCAGTCTGAATTAACGAAAACACTTCTCAACTGCTTTGAAAATAAACAGAAATGCATAACGGTATTTTTGGACTTGGCTAAGGCCTTCTCCTGGATATAATTAAGAATCTAATAGACCGAACACAAATCACTAAAATCAATAACACGTTAAGCGACCCTCTTCCGGTATTTGTGGGCTTGCTAAAGGGGACGGTTCTGGTCCAATTTTCTTTTTACAGTACCCATATCAACAGCTTGTACAACTTGAAAGATATAGAAGGAAAACTCATTTCTTATGCTGATGATACCGCTATTGTATTTATAGGGGACAATTGGGATGAAACATATAAAAAGGCTGGACATGGCCTCAAAAAAATATACAGCTGGCTTAGTGAAAGTATGCTTGAAAACTAAATTCATCACCTTTTCATCACAATAAGAGATCAACCCATAAATGGAAATATTCGACTTCATGGAGCTGTCTGTAAAGATGATTCCAACTGCGTCTGTTCAACCATAAAACGAATAAAAAATATAAAGTACCTAGGTGTGTTCATTGACCAATACATTCGTTGGAATGAACACATCAATCATACTACAACAATTTAAATTTTGACATATTTGAATTTTGACAGTTACAAAATATCCCGAACAAAAAAAATAAAATAATTGTGTACCATGCCTTGGCCGAGTCCATCATCCGTTATTGCATTGTTGTCTGGGGTGGGACTTTCAGAACCTCCCGTCACTGCTTAGAAGTCACACAAACTAACCTACTGAAAATATTTGTTTAATAAGAACAGGGGGTACGGAACTGAGCAACTCTATAATGAAATATGAGTTTTAGATCTTAAACGGTTATATTGCTATCAATGCCTTACCTGGATGAAAAACTATACACCTCTCTCCGAAATACACTATCATCATACCCGACGAACGGCAAGGCAGGAAATTCCTATCCCCTTGTATAGAACCACAATTACACAGAAATTTGTAACCTATTATGGCCCTAAACTTTTCAATCTACTACTCTCTGATACTAGAAATAAACAAAATAAAAATAAGTTTAAAAATCAGTGCAAAATATTTTTGTACTATTAGGGATATCCTAAAATCCAATTCTCGAATAATTATATATATTACTCTGCAATCACCAAGCTCTTATCCTTTTTTTGTGTTTTCCCCTCCTCATAGTAAGTACTAATTCAGATAATATGAATTTAGATCATATTTTCTCTTACTCTGTTAGTATTCAACATAAAAATGTACGATACAAGCTGAGCTTAGGTGGCCTCTTATCAAAAAAAAAAAACTTATAAAAATCTAACTAAATAAAACTTTTCAAGAAAGAAACTACCCAAACACCAAAACTACGTCACAATCACTCTCGACGCGCGTTTCGCCAACAAAGTAGCTCTTCGAATTTTCGAAAAGAGGAAAACCCTCCTAAATACGTCGTCATCCCATTCGAACCTCGAGTTACTCGAGGTTTCGAAGGTATTTTCAGAACCCTCAATATGAAGGTGGTATACAAAACTTCGTGTAAACTTCAACAAGTATTGGGTACTCCCAAAGATAAAACAGATGAAAGAGAAAAGTCTGGGATTTATGAAATTAGCTATAAGGACTGCGAGAAAAAGTATTTGGGTCAAATCCGAAGGACCATGAAAGTACGGTTCAGAGAACACATTGCTCATATTCGCTATTCAAGACCCGAAAAGTCGAGTGTGGCTCAACATGCTTTGATTCACGTCCACCGATTTGATGACACAAGCTTGAAATTAATCAGACAGGTTCATGACCATAGACTTCTCGGTGCATTCGAGAGTCTGGAAATTGCCAAGTATAAAAATAGTATGAATGCTGATAAGGGTCCTATCCCTTACTGCCCATTATTCAAGTTCGTAGTAGATTGAAAAATGTTTTCTTTTCTTTTCTTCACAATAAATTCATAAGTTATTGTTTTTTCCAAGAATTTTGTGTCATTAAATCCAAAACAAGTAGGATAACATCAAAATTAATTCAGTACAGGTAAATTACTAGAATAAGTAAACAGCAAAAGTATGCAAATTTGATAATTAGTGCGGTTGCCCCTCAGATGAGGAGTAGGTAGAGTAGGTAGATTTGAAATGGTACATAATTTGACGACCATTATGAAATAGTGCTATAAATAGAGTTAAGTTAGGATAAGTGGTTAAGTAAGCTTTTAGCCCCTGAAGATGCTAACTTTGTTGGCGAAACGCGCGTCGAGTGTGAGTGTGATGTAGTTTTGGTGTTTGGGTAGTGTGACAATCCCTGGATAATCAACTTTAGGAATTGAAACAAATTTTTAACTTTTAAGTAGTGTTTAAACCTTTTTTATCCAAATTCTTTTTACAAAATCTGACAACACTTTTTGACAACTTATTTTTCATTGACAACTCTTCTCAAAATCCAATAATTCGTATACAAAAGGTTGAAGTAATTTGAACCATAACTGAATGTGAACATATTCTCTAACATCCTCCAACCTCCAACTTGAGCAAACTATTGACAGGTCGAACAAGGGTACCATTTTTTGTTTTAATTTCAGCAGATCTAATTTGTTTATCTCTGCCGGTATAAACTTGAACAACTCTTCCGAGAATCCAGTTGTTTTTATAATTCCCGTCTACAAGTGCAACTACGTCATCTATTTGTAATTGTTTTTGTTCTTTTTCAAACCATTTCGTGCGTTTTCTAAGCAGTGGTATATATTCTTTAGACCATCGTTGCCAAAATCGTTCTGCCATAACCTGTGCGATTCTCCATTGTCTTCGTCCATACATGTCTCCAGGTTTAAAAACTCCAGGAATATTAGTCGTGTTTCCGCTACCGATAAGGAAATGCATTGGCGTGAGAGCTTCTACTTCATTTTCGTCACATGAAACATAACTGATGGGTCTGCAGTTTACTATGCTCTCTGCTTCAATGAGTAAAGTCAACAATAGTTCTTCTGTTGGATGTTGTTCTTTTAGGGTGATGTACAATACTTTTTTCACAGACTTGATCATTCTCTCCCATACGCCGCCCATGAATGGAGCTGCTGGTGTATTGAAATTCCACCTAATCTTGTATTTTGATAAGTCCGCAATAATTTTCCCTTGGTCCATGTCTGAAAGATTGTTCTTCATTTCATTCTCAGCACCAACAAAATTCGTTCCATTATCTGACCATAACTCCAAAGGTTGTCCCCTTCTTCCCATCATCCTATGAATAGCCATTAGAGCAGAATCGGTGTTCAATGAAGTAGCTAACTCGATGTGTATGGCTCTGGTATTGAAACAAGTGAACAAAACACCGTATCTCTTCAGAACGCTCCTTTTCACTTTCACTAATAACGGTCCAAAATAATCTATACCGCAAAAACTGAATGGTCTTGAATATGGTTTCAATCAGGTTGGGGTGCCTTTGCATTCTTGATCTTACAGAACTGGCAACGTCTCATTATTGTTTTCACAGATTGTCTCATATTAATTATCCAAAATTTTCCCCTCAAATTATTTATCACAGTTTCACGACCTGTATGTTTTCTTCGTGATAATGCTGTATCAACATACTAACCACAATTTCATCTTTTTCTGATGGTAAAATAATGGGAAATTTGGTATCGTCAGCTACATCTGCATACTGGATTCTACTATTCATTCTCAGAATACCACAAGCGTCTAAGAAGGGTGATAACCCATATAATTTACAGCCGTATGCATAGTCAATCGCCAGCGACTCGCCAGAGTTTCGCCGTTCGCTACACAAGGATTATAATGCACAGTCGAGCTCCAAAAAAGTGACAACTACGCGATAAGTCACATTTTGTCGAAACGCTTGCGATGTACCACTTTTTTGGAGCTCGACTGTGCATTATAGTTCTTGTGTAGCGAGCGGCGAAACTCTGGCGAGTCGTTGGAATTGACTATGCATACGGCTGTTAGACTGTTTGTTTGGATATTCTTCTTTCCTCAAAGAACGAATTTCTGTTTCGAAATGCCGAGCCTGAATATTCTTCCACCAGAGTATTTCAGCGTTTTCCAATTCTTCAAATTCTTTCATGTTATTTCTCTGCACAAATTTCGGGTAAAAATCCACATTTTGTCTAGACTGATTCCCACTTCTTTTCAGATTGTTATAAAATCTTATGATTCAAGCAGTACTTCTGACTAATTTCAACCATTTGGAGAATCGATGGGGATCTGGCAAAGGAGTCAGAGCTTCCTTTAGAAGAACAACAATTTCTTCGTTTTCACAAATTTTACCTACGAGTTTGTTTCTTGGCCAGTGATCTTCTGAATGTTTTAGAAAATTAGGTCCTTGTAACCATAATTCATTCATTATTGAATCGATTTTCGTTAATTTTGTTGCAAAATCTGCTGGATTTAATTCGGAAGGAATCCACCTCCAATTTGATGTGCCTGTCAGTTCTTTGATCTCCTGAACTCTATGTGCTTCATATGTTTTGAGTCTTCTTGTGCTTGTGTTAAACCATTTCAAAACTATCTCTGAATCTGTCCACCAGGTTACTTTTCCAATTTTGAAATGTGATTCTCTCTGTATATATGTTCCGAGTCTAGAGGCTATCAGTGCTCCTTGTAATTCCATTCTTGGAATTGAGGTGATTTTGTTTAGTGGACCAAGTTTACTCTTCGAGCTAACCATAGATGTCTCAATGTTACCTTCTTGATTCGAAACGAAATAAGCAACGGCGGAATATACTTTAGTACTTGCATCCGAAAAAATATGCAAATCTACCTCTACCGATGGAACCTTGAAATAGGATCTAGGAATTGCGAAATTTTCGATAATTTTCAATCAATCAATTTTTTTGCTCCAACACTCTTGCATCAATATTCTTCCTTGGACAACCAAAGGGGCCAGAAATCCGATGGGATCGAATATGGTCATAACAACTTTCAAAATTTCTCTTTTCGTAGGTATTTTCTCGCCATTCAACAAACTCTCCAGAATTTTCTTGAATTGTGTGTATTCCAATGTAACCCGAGAACTCTTTCGGTAGGTCGGGAATTCAAATCCAGAATGCTATTTTTTTAAACATAATTTTCAGGCAGATTTTCAAGAATTTCTGTACAATTACTGAGCCAATTAACCATTTCGAATCCTCCATGATGATGAACTTCCATAACTTTTTTTACAGTTTTGATAGCATCTTCAATCGTATCTCTGGAGTCAAGATATTCGTCAACATAATGCTGGTCTTTCATTATTTGTACAATATCTGGAAATTCCTCTTGAAATTCTTCAGCATTATGGTTTTTAACGTATTGAGCTATAGATGGTGAACAAACTGCTCCAAAAATCATTACTCGCATTTGATACACATCCGGTTCTTTATTTCTATTCAAGCCTCTGAACAAAAATCTTTGACTTTTCCTATCTTTCTCTCTAATCACAATTTGATGGAACATATCTCGTATGTGTCCTGAGAATGCATATTTTCCTTCTCGGAATCGCCATAGAATGTTAACAAGAAGTGGATAAAAGTCCGGCCCTTTCAGTAAAAAGTCGTTCAAACTGACATTGGAAATTTTGGCTGCAGCATCGAAAACAAAACGTATCTTACCAGGTTTATTTACATTTTTTACTGCAAAATGCGGTAAGTACCAAATTCTTCCGTTGTCCTTTTCTAGATTATCTATTACCTTTTCAGCATAACCTTTCTCCACATATTCTTGAATTTTTTTACAGTAGTCTGAAGCGAACTGAGGATCTTTATCCATCTTTCTCTCCATGCATCCCAACCTCTTCATTGCCAGCATTTTTGATTCAGGAAAGATAATATCTTAATTTTTCCATGGTAATCCTATTTCAAATTTGTTTCCTACTCGTTTAATGGTTTTCTGCAATATATCCAAAGCTCGTAGGTCGTCCTTGGATAGCTGTGTCGAATTATCTGAGCTCTCCAATTTGAAATATTCCTCGATTACTTTCTGAAGATTCGTTTCTTCATGATGGCAAATACTTATTCTAAGGGCTGTTTCAGAGTTAGAACTTGAATAAGGACCATGAATCACCCAACCTAATTTTGTTTTGGTCATAGCTGGAGCATCCCATCGGGGCTGGATTACTTCTTGTGAATTCATCAAAAATACACTGTCCTGTCCAATTAGAATACTTGGTTGACAGTTTTTTATGGATTCCAAGATTGACTTGTCGATGAACTTATACTTCTGACATAGGTATTCAACATCAAAATATTGTTTAGGTAAAAGCAGATTTTGTATCGTTCTGGCATTCCTGACTTTGTATTTCTTTTGAGCGCTGACCAGTGGGGAAATTTCAAAATTAACCAATTTCGAATCTTTTTCGTCGCGTGTTACTTCATTCGTCCACTGCAAACATACTGGAAATATTGGACCATCCAACTTGATTGAATTTGCAAGATCAGAATCGATCAACGTTACCGTTGAGCCCTCATCCAGCAAAGCAAATGTATCGATACAATTTTCAGGTCCATATACTCTGACTTTTACAATTTTAAGAAGTGAAGAAGCTCTTCCTACCATCCCTGTAAAATTATTCATATCTTCCACATGGTTCTCTGCAGTTTGTGCATTTATTGCAGTATCTACTTCGTCGGTTTCTAGGTCGGGTTCTGGATGAAGCAGTCTATTGTGTCTTCCCCTACATTCTCCAATATTACAGAAGATTTTTCTGAAACATTTTGCTGCAGCATGACCAAATATTAAACATCGAAAACATAGGCGATTGTCTTTTGCATATTCTCTCCTTTCTTCGACACCCATGCCCAAAAATGTTTTACAATCTCCTAGTCTATGCGGATCTTTCTTACAAATCCTACAGTTTTCCATTTCTTTCTTCTGAATATTGAATATTCCTTCCTTCTTTTGCCAGGGACAATATTTCTTTTGGATATATTGGGATGGAATACTAATAGACATCAACAAATTCACTTCGGATTTTAACCAATCTGCAAAAGTCTTCAAGTTTACTGTTTCTTTCATTTGTCCCTTCATGAGTTTAATCTGAGCCCAAGCACGCCTTGAATTTCCTGGTAATTTTTCTTCTAGCCTGAAGATCAGTTCGGGGTTTTCAAGGTAGGACTGGCGATTTACGGAATTCATGGCAACAACCATGTTGGAGACAATTGCTGAAAAGTGCATGAAAGATTCGACAGATTCCTCTCTTGGATTTGGACACTTTTTTGCATTTTCCATTTGGCTTAGAATTATCCATTCATCTCTTCCAAAATTTACTTTCAGCGTTTCAATAATATAATCAATGTTTTCGGGGCTGCAAAATAAGTCTTTCACAGCGTCTCTCGCCTTTCCTTTCAAACATTCGTGAAGACGGTATAAATTATCAGAGGGAGTAATATTTTTTTCCTAGGTTGATCGCTGAAACTCACTTATCCAGAAGGTAAATTCATTAATATCTCCGAAGAAATCTGGTGGTGGCTTGACAGACTGTTTCATAGCCAATTTTTCCAAATTGACATTCAACTTATCTAAACATTTTGTAAACGTAGTGGAGAAATCATCCGCTTTCTTTTCATCACAAGCAGTTTCGTAATTCACAGAAGACTGATTCGTGTTTTCAGGTAAAACATCATCTTCATTTTCAAGAATCACCTGTTTAAATGGAACACATTTTTCTTCTTCATCCTGAAAATTTTTCCAAGTGAATTTTTCCCCCTTGCATTTCTCGGCTTCTTCGACCCACCTTTCAACAAATGAGTCTCTTTCACTTTGAAGCATTGTGCTTTTGGATTTGATGGACGTTTCTTCATTTTTATAAGATCTTCTTGTTGATTTTTCAATGAGAGATTCTTTTTCTTCGTGGATGGATTGTAATTCTAATTGTATCATTTCCATTATCAATTCTCTTTCTCTTTTGTAGAGCAAGCGCCTCCATTCAGTACTTGCTTTTGAAGCTTCACTCGAATTGGAATGTCTAGATCTATCAACTTTGGTGTATCCTCTGCTTTTGGTTCCATCATTCATTTCATTGAACCCGTATCTCATAGGTGGAACACCAATGTTGGCTCTTGAACTTTTTCGAACATCATTCGATTTGGTAGTGACATCTTAGTTTCTTCTGATTCTTATAATAACTCGAAGGACCAATGTGACAATCCCTGGATATTCAACTTTAGGAATTGAAACAAATTTTTAACTTTTAAGTAGGTAGTGTTTAAACCTTTTTTATCCAAATTCTTTTTACAAAATCTGACAACACTTTTTGACAATTTATTTTTCATTGACAACTCTTCTCAAAATCCAATAATTCGTATACAAAAGGTTGAAGTAATTTCAACCATAACTGAATGTGAACATATTCTCTAACAGGTAGTTTCCTTTTTTCTTGAATTGTATTCACACCAAAAGTTCCAAAATATTAATTTATTCAATGAATAAAACTTACTATGATGTAGCCGAATGTACGATTTCAAATTTCACACTATATGCGAATTTTCATAGTCTTCCTGTCATAATTTGGCACAGCATTCATTGAATTTGAAGTATAAATGGGGCAAAATAATGGCAGACTCAAATGAATCATTCTCGCTATCTCTGGAAAATCCTATTGAACTGGACACGACCGATGACCCGCTTTACGAGTTACAGTTACGCCAAAAAGACCTGAACGAACGCATAATATCTCTGAAAGCCATCACAGAAACTGTCAAAAACAAACTTTCGTGCGAAAGAGCACTCTGGCTTCAGGAACTGAGAGAAACGGTGAAGCTCGAAAAGCAGTTGAAGGAAAGAAGAGAATCCGCGGAGAGTCTGACGACCATCCAAGAAGACGAGTACAAGCGGAAGCTGGAGGTGTTCAAAGACTTCCTATTCTTCAGTCAAACTAGCGAGAAGCTCAAAAAAATTCTGATGGAGAACAATTATAAGAAGTGGCTTGCTGATCTCAGCGTCGAATGTAACTCGGAACTTGACAAGGTGAGTCAAAGTTTGATCGCTTTGCAGCCTCTGAAGAAGATTGTTTCTCAATGGAATGTCCAAAGCGAAGCGGATAGTGGAATTTCGGAAAATAAAGATAGTTATGAAACTGAAAATGAGTATAACTCTTCTATAAATCTAAATGAATTATAATTTGTCTCTAATTTAGTTTCATTTATTTTAACTTGACATCTCCAGAATTGGTGAATCTTTGACATCCCAATATAAACCTTCACTGGCAACCAAGTTCATATCAAATTCTTGGCTGAATTGGGCGATTTACTTTATTTTCATTATGTACAGTAGGAATGCGAATAGGAAGACCTTAAATTTCTATTCACAAATTAATGCTAAAAATAAAAATTGCGAATATTTCAAAATCCGGAAAAACCTTGAAAAAGAGGCAATTTTTCAAAAATTCATAATGTTTATAAATCTGAAGCTGGACAAACGATATTTCGGACACTGATATGTGACTGACATGTGGTTCAACTGTGCGCAAGATGGTTTCTGTCCAATTCGTAGTTTTTGCACAATCGCGTTATGAACAATTTAAGGGCAAATCTTTCTAAATGCGCCGATTTGAGAAAAGTCATCTTAAGCGCGATTCATAAACTTTCCGTTCCGTTCGCCGTTGGCCGTTGGGCTTGACGTTCTCCGTTCGTCGTTCGTAGACAGAAAATTGCACCTTTCATAAACTTGACGTTCGCTCTTTACGGTTGGCGAGGTTCACGCGCTCGTTTTGAGTTTTTGTTAAATTTTTCTATTCTTGTTGTGCTTTTGTAATGGATAAGGGCACTGTTGAAAATACTAAAGGAGCGTTTTCACTTCAGAAATCTCTCACAAGGTACAAGCATGCAAGCACTAGCATGGACCTTTCATTTATGATTCAGCACTGTCCACTATATAATACACAAAAGGTGTCTAGCTCTGTGGAAAATGTTATGTCCTGAGTATCTCAAAACTCCTGCAACAGATGCTGAGTGGTTGAAGATTTCCAAAGGATTTTTACAAAAAAGGAATTTTCCCCACTGTTTAGGCATCATTGATGGCAAACATATACATATACATGCCCCAGCAAATAGTGGTTAATTATTTTTCAACTATAAAAACACATTTGGTATAGTATTATTAGCTACATGTGATCATCTGTACAGATTTACATTTGTTGACATTGGTGCATATGGATCTCAAAGCGATGGAGGGTTATTAAGGAATAGTATTTTTGGAAAAATGCTAGAAGAAAAAAATATGAATATACTAACGGCAGACGGCAAACGATAAAGTTCAATTAAGGTGAAAATACGAAATATAAAAATTGTAGATAATGATCTCTACTTCCAGAAGCCGTTTACAAAATTTGAATGCACTTAAATTGTTTATAACGCGATTGTGCAAAAACTACACAGCTGGCAGAAAACATCTTGCGCACAGTTGAACCACATATCTATAAGTTTCCGCAATATTGTTTGTCCAGCTTCTGATTTATAAAAATTATAAATTTTTGAAAAGTGGTCTCTTTTTCGAGGTTTCCCGTATTTTCTCGGTGGAAAATGCACCGATCCGGTCGTATGAAATTCCATTTTGTAAAATGTAAACCGATTCCTTGAATACTCTTTGAGATATTTCCAAAATACCAAATAAGTTGTATTGCTTGTTTAAAAAATTGCACAAAGCGATTTTGCTGTGACGAAAACTGGGGTTTTCATTAACGACTATCTTTCAAAAATTAGTAATTATAGGCCATTTGCGTCTTTCATTTTATGGGGGAAAAAACCTCTATAGCTTGGTCTATAGAATCTCCGAGAAACATTAAAGTTGTCATCGATGAAGAAAGCACTTGAGGAAAACAATATATGATGTGTGACCATAGTTTTAGATTCTTTCTAACGTAGGTGAGAAATTTGATGCCACAAAAGATTTTCTATTTGTGTCAAAAATAAAAAATCTTGCACTAAAGAAAGCGTACTCAGTTGATGACTATCTAAATGATGCAATTTAAGGTCAGAATGTATAAATAAACACAGTTTATCACACTTTTATTTTGTGTGTATTAGTTGGTGTTGTTATTATTCTATTGTGTATGAACTTTTTACAAGATCCTTTCATTATACATCCTATACTTTTCATGTACACTTTCGAACAAACTCTATTGTTTTCTTGGAATCAAATGGGTATTGCATTATATTCTGTTCATGGATTTCACAAAAGTAGGTATTCTGGATATTTTCTTGTCCAAAGCCTAATTCACTGTTGACTTATGAAATATGAAGAGGGCGATAATAATGAAAAAAAAAAAATCTATAGTGAAACTAAATGAAATGAATTTCACAAAGAAGGTTTACGAAACCACGACAATCGTTTCGCTGTACAACAGCTTTTTCAAGTGGAGAAAATAATCTGATTATCTTCTCCACCTTATTAGTGAAAATCATTTCATTTAGTTTCATTATAGATATTGCCATGGATTTTCATCAGGTTTCGGCTACATCAATAAAAAAAAATACAAAATAGTACAAGCATAACCATTCGGTGGCCTGGATCGATTACCGCAAGGCACTTGATACAACATCACATGAGCTATTCATGCATTTGCTCATATAACTTGAGGTATCCGATCAAATAGAGAGATACATTTGACAGCTGATGTCACTCTGGAGGACTCGTTTCACCTTAAGATCTGGTCAAGTCAGAGTTCAAACTGAGCAGGTAATCTTCAGAGAGGCTCCCTCAGCCCTCTTCTCTTCTGCATCTCAGTACTGCCACTTCCCGTTGCACTCAGGAAAACCCGTGGCTTCAGATTCAGCTACCCCTGCAATCGGAGGCATAAGGTCAACCATCTTTTTCACATGGATGACATCAAACTATATGCTTCGGGAGAAAGGGACCTACATCAGTCCCTGAGGGTGGTGTAAGGGTACACACATGTTATCTGAATTGAATTCGGGATCAAAAAATGTGCCAAGGTTCATCTCAAAAGAGGAAGATGTGAGGACAACGAAGAGGATGTTCAGCTCATAGAAGGAAGCATCCTACGTTATCTGGATGCCGGAGAGCCGTGTACTTACCTAAGGGTGGAGCAACGCCGCTCCCAAAAGGTAATCACAGTAAAAAACGCGGCAAGTATCAGAATGAACTCCTACAGATCTGGTCATCAGAACTGTCGGAGAAAACAAAGTTGTTACAACTAATATACCTGTAGTTCCGATCCTACTTTACTCCTTTGGAGTGATGAAATTGACTCGACTTGAGTGATGAAATGGACTCGCAAAATGATCCATCGTTATAGCAGCGTGCATCCTAAATCGAAGATATTGAAACTATTCATATAAAATTATTTGATATCTTGTCTTGTTTTAGAATTTTTGAGGTTTTCAATTTTTTTTCAATTTTTTCAGCTTTTTTCCTCTTTTCAATAGAGTTGAAGAAAAACTTTTTGGAAATATCAGTGAGGCTTGTAGAGACGCACCTGAAGCCAATTCAATATTTTCATTTGTTTCATTAGTACGGTCATCAATATCTCAGTTTTCCAATTTTTTTGAAATATTTCCCGGAGTATTGTTGAAGGCGGACAAATTTTGGTAAATTGGATAATTATCAACCGTTTCTGAGATATTTCGGATTTTCCAAATTGCAAATCGTTCTTGTAGGATTTGTGCGTCTAGTCGAGCTCTACCCGTAGAATTTAAAACATATAGAATGGATAAAATCAATTCCTGATCCTGTATCGTGGTAAGTAGATACAAAGAAAAAAGAAAAAACCCCTAAAATTTTTCCGATCGCGAAAATATTAAAACTGGAAAATGTTGTCCTCGGGATATTGGAATGACTCGATGATTCAAATTTCAAAGCGATATCTCAAAGATACATGAAGGTTTGAAGTGCGAACGACAGACAGACAGAGTTACAGACAGACCGACAGGCAGAAAAAAAAATATATTTTTCGAACGGTGAGGGATATTCAGCAAATCAGCAAATTTTTTCTCTGAGAATTCGACAATGTAAGAAAATACTCTGTTCCACCTCCTTTCAAGCACCCTGAATAGGTAATAATTGTCATTTTTGAACTGTAGTCCAAATTCACAGAAGACAAAAAATGAAAATTTGGTCGCAAGAGTCCGAGGCTCGACTCACCCTCTATATTGATTATATTTTAACGCAATTAAAATAAAGCGTTTTTCCCAAAAGATATTTCTTGGATTTTTAACAAATTCATCCACTACTTTATGAAATCCCTGTAGCATTAATTCTACAATACAGTTTATCATTATTTATTCGGAACTCAATCACAAAAATTGGGCCATTCACCCACGAGTTTATCAAAGAACATTTCCTGGCCCAAACCACGAATAAGATTTATCTCGTTTCTTTTGAATTATTAGTCCGCTTATCTCTCAGATCGATCCCCGAGAAATTATCCGAATCTGCTTTAACCTTGTCCTAAATGGTGATGATTGCTTTCCAGCAACACACCATTTCATCAAAAACTTGTACTTTCCTTCTTAGTCACGCTCTTCTTCAAGAATTGAAACCGCGAGGTTGAAAGATATTCGTCGCAACATGTGTCTCCGATAGTTATATCAGACGCGAGAAGGTGCCAGAAGTTCAGTTGCAATTGAAACTTTGTTTATAAATATTGGTCGGTTGGAGTCTCTGCCAATACTGCTTTCCCTGAGGGCAAAAATAAAAAGTGTGAGAACTGGTAGTTGTGTTTGTTTGTGAACATCGATTTCTTGCAGGTGAGGAATTTTCATTAATTAGTTTTCATTACTTTGTCCTAGTTTTTAAAATTTAATTATTCCGATGTTTTGATTCATGTAAAATTAACGAAGATCTTAGTTGGGATGGATTTGAATAATTTGGATAGATTTGAAAATTTTCCTGGTCATTCTCTAAAACTCGCATAACTGAAGTTCAAACAAAACTCGAGATTTCAAAGATTTTTCGAGTCGTGAATATTTCGAAAATATAATTCATACATTTCTTGAAATAGTTTATTGGGAATTTTAACCTTCAACAGTCTGAAAACGAAATATGTTAATTCAAGGAAAACTTTACAACTGTAGAATGTTCTCCAGAAAACTTTCATTCAATAATTCATACAATTCCTACAAAATCTCATGTCATGATTTCAACAAAATCACAAAAATATTTTCTGATTAATCCTTCAAAACTTTTGAATACGAATATAGGTGCTTGGAGCATCCTAAAATTTTTGAGATTGTTTTTGGTTTGGTACGAATGTTTTCAGATACATTATTTTCAATTAAAAGTGCCTGGTGTGTAACTTCTTTCGAATTCAACTTTTTTTGTTGATCATAGTTAGCAAAGCAAAATGAAGGCTTTGTGTAAACTGATACACCCCACAGATTAGTTAGTTCAGAAACTTAATATGTGGTTTTGATTAAAATGTTAAAATGGAATGGTAATACAGGGTGTTTCACAACTTACTCGAATTTTTTCAACCATATATTTGCACTTCTGAATAATGAGTCGATTTCTTCAAAATTTTAGTTATAAAAGTCCAACAAAAAACGTAAAAAAAATTGTAAAAGTTTGCAACAACCCACTCTACAAAAGTTGTTTGAAACCTACACTATACTTAATTTTTGCACTTTGATTTTGTACGTTTTTTCACTTATTATAATTTTCAATTATTGGAACCCAAACAATTTTTGTCCTTTTATTTGTTGGACTATTATTACAATTTTTTGCACCAATCCACATATCATGCAGCAGTGCATATGGATAAAAAAATTCGGATATGTTGTGAAACATCTTGTATAAAGAGAATTTCTTTGAAATTCGAATTTTAGCTTTAGATTCTTTTGCTTTATGACTTAATTATCAAAAAGTTCATTGGGCACATATACAGGGTGTTTCTTAAGTACGTGTAGAAAATTCAGTTGCGTGTTGCTGACATCAAAATGAGAAGAAAAGTTCCTATAAACATGTGTCCGCAAGTTATTCGTTTCTAAGATACAGGGTGTCAAAGTTTAATTCTTATATTTGTTTTTTGTGAATAAATTCCAAAATATTTGTGATATTCGAGTAAGTTTGGTATCTGGGATGATTTTTCAATGACAAAATCAAATTTTATATTAATTGTGAAAAAACTAATTTCTAATTGAATTTATTTTAAATAAAAAATCTTGCCATTCAAAATCTCTTGCATCGATTATTTGAAATCTCAATAACTCGAAAACAGTTGCTCGCAGTGACCTCTACCAAGAATATATTTTTTACACAAACTGAATAACATATATTCCCAGATACCAAACTTCCAAAATATCAAAATTATTTTGAAATTATTCACAAAAAATTTAAATAAAAATTCAACTTTGACACTTTGTATCTCAGAAACGAATAACTTGCGGACACATGTTTATAGGAACTTTTCTTCTTATTTTGATGTCAGCAACACGCTACTGAATTTTCTACACGTATTTAAGAAACACCCTGTATATCTGTGATCTCAAAAATTCTGGTTAGCCAAAATACAGAAAACAATTCCAAATGTACTTCAATCTTGAAGAAAACAAGTTCTTATCGACAAAGCAGTATAATTATTGATAGTATATTATTTAATCGCTACATGTACATGAGCATGAAGTTTAAACTCATTAGGAGCACACTTGATCTGAACGGTTATCTAAGTCTTTAGATGTTTTGAATGATGTAGAATTCACGAAGATCTCCGTTGGGTAAGAAAAACACATTGACTTTTTTTAATCCCCATACACATGAAACAACCAACATAATACCTTATGTCCCATTGTGTCAAATTAAGGAAGGAGAAAGTTAAAGGACTCTGCCTGCATTCTTTTTCTTCTTCGACAAACTCTGTCGAGATGAACTGTACCTGGTTACCTCTTCTCAGAGAAGAAGTAAGAAATAACAGAGGGGTGATTGATCGATACCGGACAATCTATGTATATACACATTTCTTAATTTAGTTGAATGCTGATTCATTTACAAAAAATTATTTAGAATAAATAAAATCATCATTTAAAAACTACAATCGTTGTTCTAAAAAAAATACATACATGTAAATGTCATCATCTGATAGAAATAAATTAAATTAAATTAACATGGGGAAAATACAATCACTTTGGTGTAAAATATACATAAAAATACATATCAAGATTGAGCTCAACACGAGTCTACGGTTGCACATCAATTTGAGGGTTATACCCAATAACTTTTTTATTTATAAAAATACATAGGTACATAAAAATATATTAATTTTTCAATACGTAGTCCATCAGTCGTCTTTCAAAAGTATTTATCGAACCACTCTCTTCGATTTCTTGTGGGAGGTCATTGAAATTACCTATTCCTTTGTAAAGTAGAGAAATATGTGTACTATTATTTTCATATTTTTCAACTTTTATATTGTTTCTCTCAAGGAGTTTCTTAACTGGCAACATAATGTTATTTAAGGGCATTATGGCACACCACGATTCCGCATCTTTTGGAGTCTGGTCATTTCATTTGGATTTAGAAAAAATTAAACAAATAATAGAGTTTCAACAAACATTTTAATTTATTTAAATTAATAGCCCTGCAATAAATTGTGGTTCATCGAAAAACTGATGGGTTTGAAATATTTTCAAACCATAAATTTTTGTCTTTTCTTCCTGTCTATTTCTTGTGTGGTTGGTTCATTTCTTATTGTATTTCTCGTGATTAGGTAGTCCTCAATTTTAATTTCCTGTTCTATGAATGCCATCTCGACATGTATCTTGTATTTATTGTTTGTCTCTTCCTCTATTTAATTGAAATCTTGTAAATGAATTTCAAAGCAGTTACCCCCAACCGATTGCACTGGAAGCAATAATTGAATTGGAAAAATCCGTAAGAATTGTGAAAAACTTGAAGGCAAGATAGAGCGAAGGAATTCGGAAAAATTTCCGGTATTGTCGAACGTGGAGAATTACGGCAAAAAAAAAATCGGGGTGCTTGGACCCCCTCATTTTCGAAGGAAATTGCAATAACTCAGGAAAAGAAAATTGGAAAAATCCAGAACTATTGTAATAAACATCAGACAGTCGAATAATTTTCGTAGTTTGATCTGTATGTATGTATAATATGCAAATATACCGCATGCCACTAACGGATCAAGCTCTGGTGCACCTATTAATATATATATATATATATATATAATTGAACAAATTCCAACGCTGAAAAGTACAAAATAAAGTGATGTAAAAAAAAACCTTTTAAAAATGAGCTTTTATTTATAAACGAGTTAACTAAAACGAAAGAAATAATATATGGATATAAAATCCAAAGAACTTTTAACAGTTCAATTGTTTTCTAAAAAGCTTGAAGTGTAATCAAGCTTATTAGAAACTACCTATTCAAAAAATTTAAAGTCCTTTGTTTTTCTTACAATACATACTATTTTTGAAGTTTTAGTTCACTAGTAACATTGTTTATATAGAAGATAGTTAGTCAACCTTATGGGATTATGATTGGATCAAAATGGATGCGACATGTAGATGGCGATAGTGAGCTCGCATCCAAGTCATGTCGTAACTTCAGTGATCTGGCCTCCAAGTCATGTCGTAACTTGATTGAAACAATGGGACTGCATTAAAATCAGGTTTTTTTGAAGAAGTCTACATTAAAATGACGTGAAATATTCAAGTTTGTTACTAATCACGCTAGATGACACTCGCGTTTGCGTCCAACACCAATTACACAGGCATTGACTAACTATCTTACTTCTATATAAACAATGCTAGAAAAGAAAGCCTGTTTTTAAAATAGTTTTTTTTTTGTCTTCTATTTTATTTTATATTCTCCTTTACTTTCCTTTTTAACTATTTAGTTATATCGAAGATATCATTTGAGGTAATTTTGATATATCTCCTTCTAGATGAACCCAGACTTAGCATCGCACTGAAAGAAAAAAATACGTCTTATTCATTCATTTTGTCGTTTAGAAATGATTCATTCACAAATGCAAGAGTGAATCCTTAAGTAACTTCTGGGAATAAACGGATTGTCAGCTGAAGCTTGCATTGCATCATCAATTTACATGACACTGAAGATTTATTTATTATTTTTTCAATGGCGTTTTACCTTTTAAATACAACAATTATCATCTTATGCAAGAAGAGGATCCTAACTCTTTGAATATTTAGAAAGAAAAAAATTTCCCAGTACATTTTTAGAAGGAAATGGAAATAATCGTTGCAATCAAAAACAATTAGACACATAAGAATTTTTAATACATTCAGACCACAACTTAATCAAAATGATATACCGATTAGAAAATTTGAAGAACTTTCATTGAAATAAGTATGTGTGGTTTCTATTTTGGTAGTCAAAGTTTAGCCACAGGAAAAGCTTATATGCAAAACCTCAATGAACAGCCTTATTTGTCCACTGTTTTTTAGAAAAATCTAGAAAAATTATATGAGCTCTATAACTATTGAACCTTATCTTGGAAACAGGTGAAAAGAGGAAAATACGATTTCAAGGACAAAGGTCTGTCGTGGAAATTCTATCGTTTCTACAGATTTATTTAATTCGAAGATCTAGACCATATTACAAAGATCACATGATCATCCTCTGCCTATCATCATATTCTTCTACTAACGTTTTACTTTCTTGTCAATAGATATGAATGTATTGTGGATGAGCATTTTTGTATTCGAGGAACCTTAGTTATCAGTTAACGTGTCAAATTTGTTAAAGTATTTCTGGTAAGTACAACTTTAAACTCTGACCAGAAGATACTTTCTGGAAATAATCTATAATTACCCCCATCCATAAAGCAGGAGATTATGAAAATACTTGTAATTACAGACCTATATCTTCAATAAGCAACTTTGCAAATAAATTTTAAAAATGTCTCAAAAATAGACTGCTGACAGATGGACAATTTGGTGGACAATTTGGTGTACAATTTGGATTTATAGATCTTATTCAAGAGTGGTAGATTTGTTCAAGTCAAGAAAATGCATGGCTGTGTTTCTTGATTTGGTCAAAGCTTTTGATAATGTGTGGTTATTGGGCTTAATAGGTTATTTGGTTATTTGGTATAAGGGGTTCCGAATTAATACTGTATTTATCAAATATAATCCAGAGAGTCAATGTTGAAGATACGTTCAGTGATCCACTCAAAATAAATTTCGGAGTACCACGAGGAACAATACTGGGTCCTATACTATTCTTGGTATATATTAATGGAACTGCAAATCTGAAAGAATTTCAGGCAACCTAGTTTCTTATGCAGATGATACGGCAATCGTTTTCAGTGAGGAATCTTGTGACGGGCTGTATAGAAAAGCCGAGAAGAGTCTAACCTTCATAAATCTATGGATGAATTATAGTTTGCTCAGCCTCAACTTCCAAAGGGATAAATTCATCACTTTCAGCTTGACTAGCGTAGATCAATCTAGGAAGAATCAACTGAGTATTCATGAACATGAATTGCGGTTGAGGAAACTGACAAAATTAAATATTTAGGCATTATAGTTGACCAATTTCTGAGGTGGGACTAACATGCCACTTACATTGAAAAAAAAATTCATACAACTGATGCATACATTTTATTCACTACTAGACATTTTTAACCGTAAAAACATGCTATTAATTTATAACTCATTAGCAGAATCTCTCTTGACATATTACATTAAAATCTGGGGAGGACTTTGCTGTAATGTCCAAAAAAATCTACAGGTTAACAAAATAGTGTCTTCAAAATATGCATGAAGAAAACCAGAATTTTTTCTACTGCAAGACTATATGAAGAAGATATATTCACTCAAAACAGAAACAAAAATCAACAGCAACAAACTGCACCTAACTCGATCTATTAAAAACCTTTCTGTAGAAATATGACACTTTTCAAAAAGCCATGCGCAAAAATTTATTTTTTCTACAACAGTGCGTAAATTAGGTGATACTTTTTTTAACCTTTTAGCACAAGTATGTAAAAAATCAACTGTGTGTAAAAACATCAATTGTGTAAAGTTACTGTTTACGCACTGTTCATTTTACGCATTCTTGAAAAAGACTGTTATTTTGCGACAGATTTTACTCGAAAGTCTTCATTTGAAAATACGACGAAAATTGAAAATTTCTGCTTATAAAACATTCAACAATTGCTAAAATTTATGTTGTAGAGAAAAATTTGTATGATACAAAAAAGTCTTACTTTACCAACTTGCATCATAAATAACTATTTCATTTTGGTCCGAAATTGTATAACTCACTGGCAATCAAACTAAAAACTATTAGAAGTAAGTTTATTTTAACTCACTCTAGAACGAAATAGTAAAAAGTACCTATACAATATAATGAATACAAAAATAAAGCACCTTTTGATCCAATCCATCAATAAATTAGCTTTCACACTAAACCTCTATGATTGAAATATGTTGTGCCTTGATTGGTACCGGAAGACATAATACAAGCACATCAGTGTTTAGATGGCTTCATATCAATCCAGGGATACCGTATTATTATTATTATTATTATTATTATTATTATTATTTATTCTAAATGATATTATATATTATAATTGTTTCATAAGAGGGAATATAATGTAATGCTATTTATATGTGCATACATTGAATAAACCTATTGGATGGATTCCAAAGGAAAAATCCATGCATCGGTGAATTGCACAACTTAAAACGCTTCAGATTATTTCGCCAGCTTTTGGACAATAAATTCAGTGTTATCATAGTTATTAATACCTTTGAATGCATTCAATATTTTTAACCAGTCAGCTGGATGAGATAATAGCCACATGTGTATTTTATAAATAGTCAATACGATATATTTTTATCTACAACGTTCAAGTTCAAAACATCGAAAGACAACATTGAGATATAGAAATTGCAAGAACAGGTTTCAGGCCATCCCTGGATTTCAAAGCAAGTTATTTTAGTGAACTCTTTCATGTCTTCTTGAAAAATGGTATAGAAATTAGAATTCAATGAGACTAATGGAAACCCTTCTGGAAATACTCGTTACTTGTTGAGGAATAAAAGATCGAGCAAAACTGATTGTATGGAATCATACAATCAGTTTTGCTCGATGCTTTGGTTTAATTGCGGATTGGTAATTGCTTCTAAGCCGAGCATCAGCTTGTATAATAATCTTTTGAAAACCCGCAGTAAAACAAAAACAGTCTTGCTGGTCTTGTTTTCTGTTGTTCACTAGAATGTGCAAATCTAGAATTTATGGAAAAATCGAGATGATGTATTCTAAAACTCATTCATGATTTGGTATTTGCTTTTCTTGTAGTTGAAGTATGGAACCTCTGACAGTAACTGGCACTGAATTGTACATCAAAGACAACGCCAAACAACACCATACAGACGAATTTGATTTGGTCAAAGCTGAGGCACCAACCTGTATCCTGAGAAGAGGAGCAGAATTCTTCTTGGCCTTGAGATTCAACAAAGATTATGATACCGAAAAAGATATCATCAGAGTCAATTTTAGTTTTGGTAAGTTGGCAGTAGTGGAGAATAACCTAAAAAAAGTCTATATTCCACCAATATATCCAAATGATATTGTAGGAATATCGCAAAATATTTTTTCTCGTAAATATTACCTTTGAATATTTTGTCAATATTTTTAAAATTATGTAATGGTTTGAGGTCAATATTGCTTCGAGAATATTTCTACAATATAACTTTCAAAAGTCCAAGTAATATTGCACATTATTATTTTGTTTCACAATATTATAGACAATATTCTCTCAATATGAGTGGGCTACTTGGGAAGCTGTTCATTACTATGTAACCGATTAGATTGATTCTCAATTTGACATATTAGAATAAAAATAAAATAACTGCATTTGTTGGACAGATCAGAATAATGATAATGATAAGCTTTATTCATGCAAATGAAATATGAAATACAATAAATAAATATACACAAATCTTCTTGAATAAAGAAAATACAGTGATAAGTGCTAATGTACTTGTTTCACGAATATATAAATACCTAATTAGAGAACACAATAAAATAGTAAAAAGTAGGAGATTTGAGCCGGTTCTGGGCCTCCCCCCTCCACTATGACGTCATCGTTGACCTTGTGGTGACCTTCAGGGATGACCTTGGTGCATAGGTACCTTTGTGTAGGTCTATGACCTTGGCATGCCCTAGAGATGCCTTTGAAATTTTGTGTTTGACCTTGATTTATATTGTTGGGAGAGGTGTTCAGGGTTTGTGTTTGACCTTGAGATGACTTGGAATTTTTTTCATACACGGACAAGTACTTTTTGTAAGTACACATATTTTTTTTTCCTCCATGTCTTGCATGACCTTCATGTCTACCTACTCAGGTACTGTGTATGATCCTTGTAGAGTGCACATGAAAAGCTATACCGAAGTATGGAGACGGTACACGTCCGCACACCACGGAGATCCAGCCCGATATGTGAGCTCTGATTCCTCTCCCGTGATGTATACCTTGCGATGGTGGTGGGGGGAGAGGTCGCGTGACGTCAGCGCTAAGCGCACGACGATCCACTGATGTGTGTCAGACCCTCGCTCCCGACACGGTGGATCCGCTGACGTCACACACCCATACGCTGAGGCGATGTAGCGACTACTATTAACTCTCCGTCCTCTCTGTATTGATATGCTGTTGGATGCGTTAACTGGTGGGGAGGGCTCTGTGACGTTGCATGAGTAGTCGATGCAGAGAGAATTTGTTTACCCTCTCTTCCACTCATCGAAATAATATTTAAAGGTGGTGAGAATGATTGTGAAATCAGTATTTCATTGAGTTTTGTGCTGAAGAGACATCGAGAAAATGTATTCCTGTGGATGTGGTAAATCGTTCACTCGTAGTGATAATCTCCGTCGGCATCAACTCCAAAGTTGCCAAGGTGGCCCTTCTGTGAAAAGGATTAAGTTAGATGCGGCAGCATCGACACCAATGTACACATGCAATTGTTGTAATGTGTCAATTCCTGCTTCCCAAGTTAGTTCTCACAAAAGAACTCTCCAGCACAAGAACAATGCATGTGTTCAAGTGAGTGATGGCATACAAATTATAAGGAATGCTTTCAAGTGTAGAATTGTGAGCTATCGCGTGGAAAGTCCAAATGTTTACACTGAATATATGCCATTCTTCAGTGAGATCAGAGAAAAAGTTATTGGATTACTTGAAGAGGCAATAAAGGTTCACAAGATCTTTAAAGTGAATATGGAAGTATTTGGCAGCTACATTGTCCAAACACGGGATTTGAGTGATACCAAGTCATTCAACTCACAAAATAAAATTGTGGATCAGTCTACGGATTTGGGTGCATTATTCGATGGATTCCGTGATGTCATCATTGCTCAGACTACGGAATTTGAAGAACGTGATTCAGGTATGTTTAAGGTTTCCTTCTAATTACATGAATATTAAATTATGTTTATGTTTCAGGATGGAGTTGTGAAAAAGTTATGTTCCTCGAAGTGAACATCAACAAGTATAGTCCACTCAGCGGATGTTCGTATGTGAAGCTGCCCGAATTCATTGAGACAAGAAAAGGTGTTGTGAATATTCGCAATGAAGATCAACATTGTTTTGCATGGGCCATCACATCTGCATTGTTTCCTGCGAATGGTAGAGTGTCAGAAGTTTCCTCATACCCCCACTATTCCAATGTCTTGAATGTAACAGGTATGGATTTTCCAGTTAAACTTCAAGCTATAAAAAAGTTTGAAGACATAAATGATATTTCAATAAATGTTTATGGGTTAGAGTCGAAACTTGATAAGGGTAAAATGAAATATGAAGTGGTTGGTCCGTTGCGTTACTCACAGAGAAGACTCAGAAGACATGTCAATTTGTTACTTATAACAGATGATTCTGGCAATAGTCATTATTGTTGGATTAAAGACCTTTCTAGATTAGTTTCAAGTCAACTATCTGCGCATGAGCATAAAAAATATTTTTGTGATGGATGTTTATTGTATTTCTCTCATGAGCGATTATTGTTACGTCATCAGTTGCATGACTGTAATCACTTGAGCACTACAACACCATCAGTCAAGTTCAGAATCAACAAATATGGTAAAATGTTACCGGGGAATACACTTATGTTTGAAAATTTTGAGAAACAGCTGAAGGTGCCATTTTTAGTTTATGCCGACTTTGAATCAGTTCTCAAACCCATTCAAACTAGTCAACCCAACCCTAAACACTCATACTCGAACAAAACATACAAACATGAACCTTATTCATTTGCTTATTCGATAAAATGTTCATACAATGATAAATTAACTAAATTTGTGACATATAGGGGTGAGGATGCAGCCGAGAAATTTGTTACAAAACTTGAAGATGATTTAAGGAATATTTATCACAATCATTTGAGGTATCCAATTCCTATGGCTGCACAAACCCCCTCGGAAGAAAAAGAGTTTTCTTCTACTCAATTTTGTGGTATATGTGATAAACCATTCTCGGGTGGTGATGTGAAAGTGAGAGACCATTGTCATCTCACTGGAAAAAAAAGATCACCTGCAGCACATTCTGTATGTAACTTGAATTTCAAACTACCTAATTTTGTTCCGATAATTTTCCATAACCTGAGTGGATATGATTGTCATTTGTTCATAAAAGAACTGTATAGAAACAAAGACAAAGTGGATGTTATCCCACAAACTAAGGAAAAATACATATCTTTCACCAAGCATTTATTTACTCACTCATACACTGACAAAGATGGAAAAGAGAAAAAGAATTATTTGAAAATGAGATTCATAGACAGTTTTAAATTCATGTCGAATTCTTTGCAGAACTTAGGTGCTAACTTAACATCCGATCAGTGTATTGAGATGCATAAACATTTTCCACAAATTGACAAATTCAATTTGATGAGACAGAAAGGTGTTTTTCCATATAACTTTGTTGATCATATTGACAAGTTGAATCATCCAACTCTCCCCACAAAAAATCAGTTTTATGACAATCTTAACGGAGAGCATATATCAGATAAGGATTATATGAGAGCGAAACGTGTTTGGCATTTATTCGAGTGTAAGAGTTTGGGAGAATACTCGGATTTATATTTGAAGTCTGATGTGCTTCTATTATGTGACATATTTGAGAATTTTAGAGACATATGTTTAGAGAAATATAAATTAGATCCGGCACAGTATTATACAGCACCCGGATTATCATGGGATGCAATGCTAAAGTATACAAATATTGAATTGGAATTATTGACAGACATTGACATGATACATTTTTTCAAGAAAGGAATACGTGGTGGAATAAGTCAGTGTAGTGGAAGGAAGCATATTGCTAATAATAAATTTTTACCCGATTATAACCCCAATGAACCTTCATCATTCATATCATATTTAGATGCCACCAACTTATATGGTCACAGTATGTCACAACCATTACCCACCAATGATTTTGCTTGGCTAACACCCAATGACATTTTCAATTTGGACGTAATGGCTGTGGCATCTGATAGTCCATACGGTTATGTTCTCGAAGTGGATATTCATTATCCCCAAGAATTACATGACAAACATGCTGATCTCCCTTTTCTCGTTGAAAGTTTAATACCTCCACATTCCAAATCGAAAATTCCTAAATTAATTCCAAATTTAAATGACAAGAGAAAATATATTGTACATTATAAAAACTTACAGCAGGCTGTGGCCAATGGTCTTATTGTCATGAATACACATAGAGTGCTGAAATTCAAGCAGTCATGTTGGATGAAACCTTATATTGATTTGAACACTGAAATGCGCAATCGCTCTAACAACAAAGCTGAAAAAGATTTCTATAAACTCATGAATAATGCAGTTTATGGGAAAACGATGGAAAACGTTGATAACAGAATAGATGTTAGATTGGTGACGCATTGGGAAAGCATCAAGAGGAAAATGGGTGCTAGCACCCTAATATCACGTCCTAATTTCAAAAGCTGTTCAATTTTTTCCGAAAATTTCGTTGCTATTCAATTGGGCAAAGTTAATGTATTGTACGATAAACCACTATATTTGGGATTCTGTATTCTAGAATTATCCAAAACAGTTATGTACAACTTCTTCTACGGATGTATTAAACGTCATTATGCAGAAAATGCTACCTTACTCTACACTGACACGGATTCTTTAATTTTGAAAGTAAAAACTGATAATTTTTATGAATTCATTACCAGCAATATAGGTGAGTTTGATACTTCCAATTACAAATTAGGAAACCAATTCAATATTCCCATTACAAAGTCAATTCTGGGTAATTTCAAAGATGAATTTCCGAATGATCCCATAATTAGCTTTTATGGTACCGGTGCTAAAGCATATTATGTTCAGTCTGTAGGTAGTGAATTCAAGAAAGCAAAAGGTGTCAAAAGATCCGTCATAAAGAATGAATTGACATGTGAAGATTATAAGAAAATTGTCGAACAGGGTGGTTTAATATTTAGGAAGATGAACTCGTTTAGAAGCATATTGCACGACATGTATACTGAATTGAAAAACAAAGTTGCATTGTCGTACCATGATGATAAACGGTTCATCATTCCCAATACGACACAAACTCTTCCTTGGGGTCATAGCGATATAGAATTCTACCAGAATGACCCAGAAGAGAATATTCGTTGGGTTTCCAATATTATTCAATCTTTTTCCCAAGAGAGTCCTTTAGATCAATTACTTCATTTATTAACAGCTGAATTGAATAAATGAAATATCATTCAAAATGGAAAATTCACCACCACTATACCTATTTATTTGTATTTCATATGTGATTACGCTTATTATATAAAAATAAAATTGTACTAGTCAATTTTAGCTGATGTCTTGTCCTGTACCGAATATATTATATAGTACTCTTATTGTATAAAAGTCGAATTATACTAGTCAATGTTAGTTTATGTCTTGTTACCAAATATATTTTTTTGAATAAACATGTTTTTCTGAATTCCTTTTGATTCATTTGAGATATCAACATACCTACACAGAGATATATACAAATGATTGTTTTAAAATCATCAGTATGAAAGATATCAAGGTGGGAGAAAGATGTCTAAGGCTATCGATAAATTCGGTCGTACACGAAAATGGGGTGCTGTTAAAGTTCGAGTTCTTCAAGGTTCTCAAGGTCCCCAAGGTATAGGATTCAAGCTTTCACCTGATGACCAATATGATGTGCAAGGTAAAAGACTGAAAAATGTTGGTGAACCGATAGATGAGAGTGATTGTGTAACCCAATTATATCTCAATGAACAAATCAAGGAGACGAAGGCACGTGTCCTCAAAGCCTTGCAGGCTGCCATACTTGCCACAACGGCTAAGATTGTACCTGATGCCCGTCTAGCATTCAATGAAAAAATAGAGGAGGTCACTGATGATCTAGATCGCAAATATAGTAATCTAAAAAGTGATGTGGATATCAAAGTATGGGATACCACAGCTACAATTACACGAAAAATAACAGAGTTGACTAGTGACCTCGATCATAAATGCAATCTGATGAAAGAGGATTTTGAAGTTACATCTGCAATGATGCAAAAATATGATGATTTGGAAAAGAGGTTAGCTGTATTAGAGAAGAAACATCAGAGGTTAGTCGATTTGGAGAGGAAACATCCTGATATTTGGCTCACACATAGACCAAAACTTTGGGCTCCAGGCAGTGATCCAGATCCAGCTGTAAATTGGTCTCCAGGCAGTGATCCAGACCCAGCTGTTTGAAAAATGAATTTGTATTATCATAAAAATATATAGAATAAATTTTGTCATACTAAAGTTATTTGTATTTCAATACCATAATGTTACTTACACATTCACATACACTGATCTTCTCGCTAACACTGTTTGGGAGACACGAGAGCTCTATACTCTTATGCAGAAGAGTTATGGTGGTGGTATCCCCCCTACTCTGAATGGAAGATATAAAAGACGGGCAGGTCACTGAATACTTCATTCGAATCTCATAATTCGAATATTGTGTTGTATATTTCATATTTATTATAATTTATTGATACCTGTGTGAGCGATGGAGAATTATATGGAAGTCCTGACGAGCCTGTCCCACATGGACGTCAACAACTTCGAGGAGGAGTGGGAAGACGACCTAGAGGTGGAAGTACCAGCGGTCCATGAGCTGGAGGAAATGGTGGACCAGCTGGTGTTCGTGGACTTGGTGGAACTGGTGGAGCCGGAGGACCCTGAGATGGATGCCGTCGACGAGGACAGCGAAGATGATGACGTCGATGAAGGGGTTGAGGTGGATTCTGCCAGCGACTTCGACTCCATCATAAGTCGCACCATACCTATCAACATGTCGGAGACGTTGAACAATTTTGCAACTAATTTGTATTGTTGCACATTAGCCTTCGTTGCAATTGATACCGGTGATGAAGGCCAATTCTTCGTCTGCCACATGTGCTATTTACGGTACTGTGGTATGAATGACAATGGTGGGTTGTATGCTAATCACCATTCACATACAACTGTTGAGTATGCTGATACTCCAACTCACCATTGTCATGCATGCCAAACTCCCTTATTTCAACTCACTCCACTAAGTACATGTATTTTTTGTAATACTTAGCGTTGTTGAAATGCGGGTGGGGTTATGATGGGTTTGATTCAGATGGTACCAGGGGAGGGATGTGCGCAATGGTCGAAGTAGCGTTTCGAGAGGGAGGGGGTAGAGTGGGAGGTGGGCCGATGGCTTAAAAGGAGAGTTCCTCTGAATATTCTTCAGTTGACTTCGAGTTCTCCAAGCCAACACCACCAGCACCAGCAGCAGTTTCTCGTCCAAGTTCCATATCTTCAATTCTAATTGGTGAGTACTCTATCTTATATTCATTATTTTGTTTAATTTTTTTTTTCAATGTACAGCGATGGCTCCAGCTCCACCGGCGACCAACCTGTTGATGTTCGCAGCATTGACCAATGTCCTGGTCGACGAAAATAGGCCTCAAGGACCATCTCCGCCGCCTTCACCAGGACCATATCACTCGGACATCAACGAAGCGGACTTCACCAACGCCCTGGAGAGCCTTAAGGAGGACATGGAGATCCCTGAGCCGTTGACGCCGATGGTTTCACAGGAGCAAGGTGGGAGTGAACTTAAGCGACAAAGCGATTCCGTTGACGATGTTGCTCCCAAACAGAAACGTAAAATGAGGGCAAAATCGTCAATGATATGTAAGCCGATTGAGATTGTGGATAGCGAGGATGAGTTCGAGCCGACACCACCACGACCAAGTGGTAGCGGCGTGAAATCGTCATCGCGGAAGCAATCGGGCAAAAGCAGTAGGGTTGGTGCTATTTCCGCATATCGGAAGAGATGCGATCAAACCAACCCGTATCAAGCAGGATGGCCATCATCCTCAAGAGCTGCGGTCCCTGTTGTGACTCCTGTTGCAACTGTAGTGGCACCTATTGAACGTATTCAAGAGGTTGCACCTATAGTTGTAACCGTGGAGCCGACAGTCGTCGACTTACCGCGAGTCGCAGAAGTTGTACCACCACGTGCTGTTGTGCAAATCATCAGCGTTGATGTCGTACCACCAGCGCCCGCTGTACCTCCACCAGCCCCTATCGTGGAGGTAGTTGCCATCATCGATCCCGTCGCCGACGTCGCCTTGGAGGCCATCGCTCCCACGTTGGAAACGGATGTGGACCAGCTGATGGGTGTGATAGCCGAGGCTCAGCGCGACTTCCAGCTGAGCCAAGTAGCGCGGGCGGAAATTGCCCGTCAGCTGGCTGAGCTGACTGAGCGTGACCGTCAGGAAGCCATCCTGGAGGCCGAACGCTTCACCAGGTTGGAGACGGCCAGAGCTCAGGTGACGGCATTGACGGAGAGGATGATGGCAACCCTCCAACGACTTAGAAATAGTTAGATGTAAGATATTTTTTATAGGTTAAGTTATTTGTAAGTGTTGTAAAAATTAATTTAAATATAAGTTGCATGTGTAGAATTAGTTATTGTTAATAAAAAAAAGATCAAGTGACAAAGGAGTGTACATTAAATTTGTTGGGTGGTACACATTGGGCAATGCGATGTTGGGGCATTGCCTATCACTTTATCTCAATTGTATTTTAATTCAAGTTGTATATATTAAATTAGGTGTTAGTAATAAAAAAAGAATAAGTGAAAAAAAAGGAGTGTACATTCAATTTGTTGGTAGGTACACATTGTGCAATGTGTGGTTGGGGCATTGTTCATCACTTTATTCTAATTATTGTCTTTCATACTTATGTTGATCAATGAGTATGTAAATAATCTTTGACTCTATTTATTATTTTAACCCTTTGATAAAATATCATATTGTGTATTTCTCCTATCACACACTCTTCAAAGCCCCACCCTTCTCTCCCACCCTTCTCTCCCACCCTTCTTTCCCACCCTTCTCTCCCACCTTTCTCTTCCTCTGAACTACTATAAATTCAATGCCAGCTCATATTATAGTATCAGTCTTCCAAGATGTCTTTCCCAGACTCCACCTCATCTCCGAGACGCATCTGGGCATTTGAAGATGATGAAGTTCTGGATTTTCTTCCTCTCCAGGAGAATGTCGTGTACGAGGGGGAAAGGGGTCACTGGTATAGACCTTCCAGAGGCCCTATCCAAGTAAATGAGGTGAGCGACTCCACGGATATTTGGGATTATCCATCGCCGTCATCGCCATCATCAGAGGATGAGATGGACGTTCAACCGCTTTACTGGGAGGACCTGTTTTCATCCGATTCATCGGAGGATGAAGCGGTGGTCGACCACCAGGAGGAGGTCGTGCATTACGGCATCGAGGACTTGCACCTGCTGGTGGACGAAGACCCTGAGGAGGAGGTCGTGCATGTCGGCATCGAGGACCTGCACGTCCTGGTGGACGAAGACTCTGAAGAGGAGGTCCACATGTTGGTGGACGATGACTCTGACGATGACACCATCATCGTGGTGTCATCAGACGATGACGATGTCATCTAAGCCCATTCCGTGGTCGTCGCGCATAAATATGCGGGATGACACCCAGCTCTCCGGAGCACCCCAACGGCCCTTTTCAGGGCCACAAAAAGAACACACACACACATTTTCACCACTTAATGGTAGAAATGTACAAGGTCGTGGTGGGGGAAACGGAACCGGCGGTACACACCTACTGTGCTAGAATCCGCTGAGTACTACTACTTAGATTTCAAAAAGTGTTTGAAAAAATTTTTCCAATCATTTTTCCAGTATAATTGAATATTTCAAACCTTTTATCTGGTATGAAATTTTCTAATAAAACTAACTATTTCGTTAATATGAAACAATTCAGAAATTCCACCCACCGCTACGCCAATGCTCTAACAAAATGGATGTGACTGTCCATACTCTCACAGCTGTGTTGGAGTATTTGCCACCAGATGGAACTGGTCTTCAGTTTTCAAACGTTAAAATGAACACTCGTATCAGTGTTGCGGTATTTGGCACCAGATGGTAATAGTCTTCAGTTTTCAATATTAAAATATTGGATGTCTAACGTAATGCTAGTTGTATACATCTTGGCGAATGATATAAAGGCTAGAAGATATTTTGGACTTTTACTGGCAACCATAATAGACCGATGTGTTAGTTTGTGTGGAGGCCCACGGAATCGACTTCCTATTATAATGGTTGGGAGGTGAATAATAGGAAGTCTATTCCGTGTTTTTTTTAATTTGATGACCTTTGACCTTGTTTTTGTTAAATATTTCCCAAACTATTGACATTACAAAAAAAATCATTGACATTTTTTTGTAGACTTTTATGAGGTGATCATAGAAATGTCAAATTTGAAATTTTACTTTTTTGAAGTTCCACAAGGTACTATCTTGGGTCCCAACTGCTTATATACAGTCAATATTCTGCTTATTTTTCAAGATATGAAAAAATGTTATGGGAACTTTTTGTAGACATTTTTGAGAGCAATAAAACTGCTTATATACAATTTTATGATATCTCATTCAGTTTTCGAGTTATTGGTGTTTTTAGAGAAAAAAAATGGAAGTTTAAATTTTTTCGATTTTGTAAACAATTCAATTCAATTAATCAAGGAAAGTCCGTGAATAGCCCCTCTACATCGCTAGTCACTGTGTACAACGTCCAATTAATATTATGTACTCCAATAGGACTTTCCGTAATCAATTATTCTCCTGAAAAAAAGTTTGCATATTTTTTTCTAGTTTCCTGCTCTCTCTTTCTCACAATTTCTCTTTCGATGTTCAGCGCTTCCAATTTTTCTTTCATTTGTGTCACTCTTTGTTTTGACTCCCTCGAATACAAAAACATTCTCTTAGTCTGATCAATCAACTCAACTATTTCTTCTTCTTCGCAGTTTGTGGCATTTCCACTACCTTTAGACGTACCAGAGCCCGGAACATTCCAATCCAATTGATACGATGGTTTTTTCCATGCGTTTTGAGAGTATGGGCTATTTTTTTCTATCACGCGTTTAAATTTATTCAATTTTGATGGCTGCTTACGTTTAATTTTCGACGATATGGGAGATTTGAAGGGTGACAAAACATCCGGTACTGATTTTTCCACAAGAATAGACTCAACATTGGAATCCATTTCCATTTGTGATAAGTTTAAACTAGCCATTATTCTCAATAAACAAACCGTAGCAAAGTTCAAATTACAACTAAAACCTGAAAGAATTGTCTAAGGAGTATCGCCTGCCTACCTGTTTCTGACCGAGTGCATCTTGAATATGAAATTATCCTTCACAAAGCACTCAATAGCAGGTAGTAGTAACATCCGATAACGTGAAATCCATAGGCGTCACTGAATATTTATTTAAATTTTTTTGAATGTTTTATATTCGCGTTAGGAAGAGTTTTATCAAAAAATTGCATACTAGATAAATGATTGGAAATGTTAAATTCTATAGGAAAAAATATTTGAAAATAATTTTTAGAGTGTTTTTGAAAATAATTATTGGAATTTCTGAAATATTTCATATAACCGAAATGGTGAGTTCTATCAGAAAATTTCATACCACATAAAAAGTTTGAAATGTTGAATTCTACTGGAAAAATGATTGAAAAAAAATTTTCAATCACTTTTTGAAATCTTAGTAGTAGTACTCGGCGGATTCTAACACAGTAGATGTGTACCACCATTTCCATCACATATCCCCACTCCGATCACTATAAATACGGTAACAACCTACTCAAAGTATCATTCAACAATTCAACATGTCTTCAGCAACAGCACAGGAGATCCCAACTACCACAGCGCCACCGCGGCACTCAGCAGAAGAGCATGGGTCCGATGATGACAATGATATCGGAGATGCTACAGAGTTTAACCGTGTGTGGGCGGAGACGAAGGAGCGGGCTAGGGCATTCTATGCTAGGAATGTTGGCAATGTCGGTGAAGACTCAAGCTAATCAGTCTTCACCCAATTCCCCTTGGCTCTTTGGAGCAAAACAGCCTTTTTCAAGGCTACAAAAAAGAACTCACACTTTCTATTGGGAATCATATTCGTCACTATAATTATATGCAATACGTAGGTGTAAATCAGAACTATGACTCACTTTGATCATTTAGTTCTAAATCACACTTTCGCATTATGTTACGAAATGATTTCCATATTTATAGTTAATTGGGCAAAGCTTATGTAGGTGACATAGAACTATATACACATCTGGAGAAGACATCGGTTGGAAGAATACTGTGTGTTCTCAACACTTCCCATTACTATGAAATTTGTAGAGTTAACTCATGGGATATTCACCCCCTCTCCTTTAACGGTGGTTTGTTGTCATGTTCATGTGCGCATGTACCATGCGACTTGATTGTATAAAACGTGAAGTCGCATCAACATCAGCACCATTTCTATCCACATCCCATTGATATCACACATTCCTCCGAGCTAAATAATCATGAACTCACTACCAAATTTATCTGTTGAAGAAGGTGCAACAAATGGTGAGTTTGGTTTTGAAAATATTCCGGTATATCACTTGTCATCCCAAGATTCCACCGATGACTTCAACTTCGAAGCTTATCTAAAGATGACAGATAAACCGGAATCTTCAGAATGTGCTGATCCAACCCTTTCACAGCTGTCACTACCCGAATGCCCTCCACTCCTCTCTCCTCTTAGTGTGGATCATAAACCGAAACAATCTAAGAGGAAGGGTACATCTACTGTTTCTAAACCCAAGAAAATAACTAAGGGTGTACGGAAACCCCGTAAGAAGAAGGTAGATGACACCTTAAAGAAAGTGATGGGTGATTTGGGAAATGTATCGCTTCATTCTTTCGGTCCACTGCAGTGCTGTGGGGACATGTTGAAGAAAGCCAAATGCCGCATCGTAAAAGCGAAGGCCACCATCGTCAAATGCGATGACGATATTCAAAGTAGCAGCATAGACGAGGTGGCTCTTCAGGAGCTCGATGCAAAGATTGCATCAACAAAGGTTGAACTGATCAAAATGTGTGAAGATGCAGATAAACTCCGTAACAAAATCACACAGAATAATGAGTTCACCCATTGTTTGAAAGTGCAAGCTGAGATGGAGCTTCAGGAGTCCACTAAACTTTTCGATACGGCAGCATCTGTACGTGATAAGTGGAGAAAAGAGTTTGATCACGCTTTTCAATATGATACTGATTAGCTCTGAGGATAATGGAATGTCATCAATGTTGTGAGTTGAAAATATATAAGCGGGAATGGGGTATGCATTTAAATTGGTTTGGCATACACAGAACGTTGCGATTGGCTGGGGCAACGTTTACCGCTACAATATTTTTTCAATTCAGTCTACTTGAAATGAAAACTCAAAATCAATTTCACCACTTTATTAAAGTTAATACATATTTAAACCATGTCACGTTTATCAATCCATGAATTGTGTTCAATGGGAAGACCTAACCACTTCACATATAGTTTATCTTTTTTACTCTTCAGCACCTTCTCGACGAGATAAATGTCAGGATTTTCCGTTTTCAATAACTCTTCTTCATAAAAACATCCTCTAATCGGTTGGCCATCCATATCTTCAATTATATACGTTGTGGGATATGTCCTATTGATTTTAATGATTTTGAATAATTCAGTTGTGAAATTTGCAGTATATCCTTTTTCGAAAATATTTTTGTACTTGCTTATACGAACAATGTCATTCATTCGGAATTTGGGCAGTTTTTGTTTTCCTCGAATGACTTTGGCAACTTTAAATTTCAGTTTTGTTGTTGGTGTAACATTGATTGGTTCTATACCAGTTGTACGATGCACTTTATGGTTATATTTTCTTGTTATAATAGGAAGAATGTCTAACCACTTGTTGTGTCCCATCGCTGAAAATTCCCTATAAAGCCACGTCTTTATTGTTCGAATTACTCTTTCTGCTATGGCCGCCTTCATTGTGCTGAATGTTGAATAATGATTGATTTTATATTTACCCATTAGAGATGAGAAAGTATTGTTGAAAAACTCTTTTCCCTGATCGCTTTGTAGATGTTTCGGAGAATAGTCGGCTTCTTTCAGCACATCTTCCATTGCATCAGTTACAGCACTACCTGTTTTATTTTTGATCGGTTTTGTCCATAGATATTTTGAGTAGCAATCAATTACTACAAGGACATATCTATATCCTTTATTATGTTTAGCATAGGGTTGTAATTCGGCAAGATCAATTTGCCATAGATCTGCAAAACCTTTGAGGGTGGTGGTTCTTCTGGTGAAATTACGTCTTGCCGGTGTATGTAATTCATTGACAACTTGTCGTTTGAGATCACTTATTCCATTGTCCATCCTCTCACAATGACTGCTTCACTTTGTTTCCGTGTACAAAATGATCATTTTCTTGAATGTTTCAATATATTATACTTTCCTCACGTAATTCTTCAATTATTGAAATTATTTCATTGTCGTGTCCAGTATGTCCAGCTGATTTCGAGGATATCAATAGTCGTAAACGAGCGACTAACTCTTTTGGTGAATTCCAGTATACATAATTCGCAGGTTTGGGATCATACCTTTTTTGTATCCGATTAATCCCTGCACCTTTTTTTGTTCTACTTCTCGTTGTTAGATAATGTGATAAGTTTAGTACTGGTTTAATAACTTCACGGAATTTTTTTGATTTCGTATGTTTGAAACCATTCCTCAGTTGATGTTGTTTGTATGGTGCATTCGTGACTCTCAATATTTTAGCATATGTATGAAGAATTCCATCATCACTGACTTCAGGTGGGTTTTTTAAAAAAATCATATTATATAACTCCGGACTACTTGGGAATTCATGTTTTTTTGTTTTATTGGCATTCCAAAATAAAATATTTCCACCACTGAAATTTACATTGAGACTTCCCATTTTGAGTTTTCCCGTAGCAGGATCTGAACGGATACCAAATATTGTGTCATAGTCACCATTGTTTGTTTTGACATTTTCCAAATGCATCTTCAAAATATCTTCAATATTGCCTTCAGAAAGGGAGGAATAGTCCGAGTTACTTATTCGAGATGATGATGGTGTTTCGAATATAGACGTTTCACCGAATTCTTTGATGGTGTCACTGTCAGCAGACGAGGTGTCACTACCAAATTGATTCTTTCCCATAGGAGTACTCCTAACTAGAGTAGAGTGTGAGTTCACTTGCTTCGTCATTGATTGTCGTAGTGGTGGTGGTAGTTGTTTCGTTGCAGCAGCTGAAGATAGAACGTTCAATGGCTTCATTAGGGGATCGTAGAATTTTTCAAGTGCTATTCGATTTTCAATAAGTCCACTCTTGATAGAGTTAAATTTCTGGCGTACAGCTTCTGTTGTCTCAACTAGTTGACGTTTCAAATTCAATGCATTGTTTTTATCATCAACAACTGAATCGTTCTTCATTTTGTTCTACAAGAGAGATTACACCACTGAAGTAACCTGTGTGCAATCCAACGATCGATTGAATGTGGATTGCAGTGTCATGGATATATAAAACTATCAAATCCCATGCGATATCTACCTTCGTGCATTTTTCTATCTTTATCAATGACCATAAATCCATATTGATCCTCCCAACATTTAACACACATCAGTTGAAATTGTTTGAATGTTACGTCGGGTGACACGTGATCGGAATAAATATGGTGTAGATTCGTTTCATCTTGTTTGAACATTACGATAAAGTTGGTATTATCTCGCACTAACTGTTTGGGCACTCGTGAATATGTTTGAGCAAGATAAAAACAGTCAACATCTTTATGGCGTCCCATACAGAAATATGATCTTATAATGTCCTGTTTTTCACATATTACATCATCGAAAATGAAAACAGAATTTGGTTTGGCATCGGACGGTTCCACTATTTCTGCATTATTACTGAACGTAAAAAAACCCAACCCCTTTATAGGTTCCAATACATTCCGTAGGAATTGATATTTGGGTTGATTGAGTGATTTCGAATAGAGATAAACGTTTGTGAATCGCAGTCCTTGTGGATGTGTTAAGAGAGAGATCATGGCATTCGTCTTTCCACAATTCGACGGTCCGATAATGAGTCCTCGAACAGATGATGGAAGTAGCGGACCATGCCGCAACACTTTCTGTCCATTCAATCCACAACCGAATTTTTCATCTAAATTATCTACAGCAAACTTTTCTTTCTGCTTCACAATGCGCATCGTACCGTGGTTGGAGACTATGTAAGCGATGATATGTTGTGAACGTTTCATTTAAATGAGTACCATCAAACGAAACGGATGTGTTCGTGGTAGATGCAGAAAAAACGGTCGTGGATTCGTTAATAATTTGATAAACAAACTTCCGTTCGAATTACATTTACCTGGAGGATATCAGTACTGTGGACCTGGTACAAAATTGGAAAAACGTTTAGCCCGCAAAGATCCTGGAATCAATAAATTGGATATTGCATGCAAACAACACGATATTCAATATTTGAATCATCTTACTGATCTCACAGCGAGACATACGGCAGACAAAGAACTCGAATACGCAGCTTGGAATAGGGTTAAATCGAAAGACGCTGGTATTAAGGAAAGAGCAGCTGCCCTACTCGTTACCAACATTATGAAAGCAAAGAGACGTTTTGGTATGGGTTGTAGTACTACTATGAAGGGAAAGAAGAGGAAGCAACCGAAGAAAAAGAAAAATAAACTCAGAAAAATCGCCTTCGGTTCTGGGGTGGTTCATAAAGTGCGGAATGTATTGAAAACAGCTGGGGGTGAGCAATTTGTTACGAATAATAGGAAAAAAGCTACCGTAGTGGCATTGCATGCGGCACGTAAATACCTCAAAGCTGCCGGTGGGAAGAAAACAATCCGCACACCCCGCATAATTCCAATTCCTAAGGTTGGGGGGATTCTACCTTTGATACCAATTTTTGCAGGATTGTCCGCGCTAGGAAGTTTAGCGGGTGCTGTTGCAGGCATCACCAGAGCTGTGAATGCAGCAAAAGCAAGCAGAACAGCCCTGATCGAAGCGAATCGTCATAATAAGAAGATGGAAAGTGTGGCATTGGGTAAAAGTGGTAGTGGTATATACCTTAAACCATACCGTAAAGGACTCGGACTATACTTGAAACCATACAATCCAAAAAACTAATTGATTCCCTACCTCGAAGACCTCTCACCGACATCGATCTCAATTATTATGCCAAGAAAATGAAAATTCCATACTTTCGCGGTATTTTCATGCGTGATACATTACCCACTAGAGGTCCACGAAACTACGAGACCGCTATTGTCAATTTAGATGGAATAAGAGGATCGGGAACACATTGGGTGGCATACGGCAAATGTGGGAAAGACATTGCATACTTTGATAGTTTTGGAGATCTACCCCCACCAATAGAGTTGATTCAATACTTTCAGAAATGTCCGAAAGTGAAAATTATATATAACTATGATCGCCAGCAGAAGTTCAACACAGTTTTCTGCGGTCATTTGTGCCTGAAGTTTCTCTCTGAATCATTATAAAATGGATACAACTCCAGCAATGACGCGAGAGGCTATTAAGGGAATGGGATTTTCACTCAAGATGTATTCAAAATATCGCACTTTGACAAAAATGGATCGAGTGATGCTTGCAACTATGCCGAAGGAAGTGATGCTTGCATGTGCTGCACATGAGATTGCTCATGTTTGGGAAAAGTTACCCAAAAGTCTACAAGATGATGTCGACATAATGAAATATAGATATTGCAATGAACACCACAATCTTGACGGTGACAGCATTCCAGATTCTGATGTGAATGATGGTCCTACACCTCGAAAAATATTCTGCTGTTATTGCAATATAAACGATATGAATATTGGTGCTAATAAAAATGAACTGGATATTGATGAACCATCTCCGAAAAAGCGTAGGTTGTCTCAAGTGTGTTGTAGACAACAATAAATTGAAGTGATATTCATAAAATGTATCAGTCATGTCACGGAAGTTCGAACTACAAGCTGTCGGGACGAGTGTCTTGAGTGCAGACTTTTTCCCACCCATTGAATTGGATAGAAACAGTCGTTATGGATTGGGACTTTCAGGATTCTATGGATGCAACACAATCAATAATATAACTGAAAAAAACAATGTAATCAGTTTTAGAATCAGTGCTGACAGTTCACCAATACTTCAGAAATACACAATTGAAATTCCATGTGGTGCATATGAAATAGATGAGATCAATGCAGTTATTCAGAAACATATCATGTTTAGATTATTTTCTGGTAATAATCAAAACGATACCAATGCAGATGATATATTCTACCTACATGCCAATAATAATACTTTCAAATGTGAGATGCGATCAAAATTTGAAATTGATCTTACCCATCCGAATTCCATAGCAAAGATGATGGGTTTCAATTTTGATAGATTTCAACCGAATCAGATACATGAATCCTCACTACCGATAAACGTAACAACTGTGAGACTCATCCGCTTAGATTGCAACATTATATCTGGTTCATACATAAATAATGAAGAATCACATATTCTTTTTTCATTCGATATCGATGTGGAGCCTGGATTCAATCTCACGAAAGAACCACACAAGATTATATATATGCCAGTCAGTCCAGAAGGTCGTCAGTTGATTCACAACATCACAGTGCGTATTTTGGATCACAAAAACAATATTATTGATTTTGGAAGTACAGAAGAGATTGTTATTATTTTGGAATTGACGAAAATCTAATAACTATTATGGGTTTTTGTTATAATAGACAGAATCGTGGAGGATTTCAAATCATTCCACAAACCGCTAAAAAGGAAGGTTCGACTAGAAAAAGGCTCATTCCAAAAGTGTACGCTAAACAGTTAGCACACCACGCTCTGTCAGTGAGAGATTTCAAATTTTTGAAATCTATTGGACTGAAAGTAAGGAAAAATGGTGCTCGAAACAAATAGTGAAAAATTGAATATATTCGATGAGCCGATGATCGATCATTCCCTCACGAGTTTACATGAGCACACATACAAACCATATGGATCACCATTGTTTAGGAATTCAGATGAAATCCGAATCGCAATCAATAATCAAGACGTTATACTCGACATTACTGAGAGTTTCATTTATATAGAGGGTAAATTCACACCTAGGGATGAAACGCAATCATGTTATCTCTCGAACAATGCAATCGCTTTCCTTTTTGATGAAATTCGCTACGAAATGGGTGGTGAACATGTTGCTGTCGTCAGGAAGCCGGGGATAACATCTACTATGAAGAATATGATTTCATTTGGACAATCACATGCCAACACATTATTAACAACTGGATGGGGACTTTCGGAAACGAAACAGGATATCTTGGACACAACCAGTCATGTATTTAGTGGTAAATTACCACTGAAATATGTGATGGGTTTCGCTGAAGATTATAACAAAAGTATCTTGAATGCCAAACAAGAAATAATTTTAATAATCGCTCGATCCTTCAAGAACTCATATATTGGTGCGGTTGATGCTGATTTGGAAATCAATAAAATTGAGTGGAAAATAAGACATATAGTGCCAGAAGATAAACACAAGCTAAAACTTTTGAATAGAATCAACAAAAATGGTCTGAATGCTAAAATCAAGTTGGCTTATCGCATGTGGGATCTCTATGAACTTCCATCACTACGTGGCACATCTTCAGATATATGGGCTATCAAGACAACCAATGCACTTGAAACACCTCGTTATATCATCATTGGGTTCCAAAGTAACACCACTTGGGAAGATAGGACAAAGGATATCACTAAATTTACAACTGCTGATATCAATAACATTCGAGTGTACTTGAACTCTGAAGTATACCCATATGAACGTTGGAATTTGGATTTCGATAAAAAACTCGATACTTCAGCTTATTATGCCTATGAGAATTTTCAAAGAAGTTATTATGATAAAGATATGAGTGAACCTCTCATGGACATTGGGCAATTTCGACAAAATCCACTATTCATCATCGATTGTTCACATCAGCCGACTGCCACAAAATCATCAACGATTGATATTAAGCTCGAGTTTGAAACCAGGAAAGCCAACTTCCCGGCCAACACCAAAGTATATGCACTCATTCTGCATGATACGTTTTTGAAATACAATGCATTGGATGGTTCAGTTCTCAGCAGATATTGAAGAAACACACACACATATTATGTATTTTTAATTTTTCTCATTTGTATTAATTTCTTTTTCATTTATTTATGTAAAAGAGGAATAGGTAAATAAAACATGACTAAATAATATTACGTTTTTTATTCAAATATCGCTAGCTTACAATTCAATTAGTTTTAGGTATATGCAAACAATCTAAAATTATGTCTCCTTCTTCATCACTATCTTCTTGGCCGTCTTCGATTTCTTCATCGCTATGATCATCCAATTGGTACTTTTGGATGATCCCTTCAGGTAGATATGGTAAGAGGCGATAAATAAATCTTCTCAACTCGCACGCAATCATACTATTGCAGAGTTGATCTAAATCCAAAGCACCATCTGAATATTGTTCGCAAAGATTCGCACCCCTCTTGTAGTTCTCGTAGTCTCGCAAGCAGTATTCAATTTGCTCTTCATCATAGCACACGCCCAAGTCGTAATTGGTGGCATGGTGAGCGTCCTCACCTAAAGCATCCAGTTCTGATGACAACCTTTCAACGGCTGAAGAGATATCTGTGGCTTTGGTCCAGTATTGGCTGGCATATTGCATCCACATCTTTCAAGAATGAAGCTATAATCAAGAGAAATTATTGAAATAACTATGCTACAAAAATAATTAGTATTACTCACATTAGACTTTTGATTATGTCTCTACCGAAGAGTGTGTTTAACAATGTATGAAAAGTTTTATATTTTCCTTACAATTATCACCTATAATATAAAGAATCAGAATTAGCCTATGACAAGTGGAAATTATATATTACTATTATTCAGTGAGATCAAATTTGACCAATGATCTCGTTTTCATGCCAACAATAGTCTGTTGACTTTGACCCAAATATGCTATCGTATATTTACCACCAGAAGAATTGATATAAGTAACATCAGCATCCGTTAATTGTGCTGAAACACGTTTTGGTAGCCATGTTTTGAACACTGTATCATTACTCACATCCACCAATGTTAATAGGATTGATTTACCAAACCGAGTAGAACAAAATGATATAGTCTTAATTGGGAAAGCTTCATTCAGTGGCAAAGATGATATTACTCTTTGCTCTAACACTTCCATCTCTTCTTTAATTATAGAATTGAGCTTTTGTAAATCCACCTTTGGAACTGACATGATGAAAATATATAAGGAAAATATAAATAATTTTCAATAGAAAAACACACTCACTGATCTCTCTCTCTCTCTGTGTGTAGGCACTGAATAACTTCACTACTCTTGCTGACTACTCAACTGCTAGGTATACAACTTCTGATTTCATATCACCATACCCACTTCTTTTATAATAGATAGTGAAGCACCCCCACCACAGACTCATGCACCGCGTGTGTGTTGCAAAGACCCCACCATGCGCGAGTTTGCATCGCATCGATAGAGGACGGAGAGTAAATAGTAGTCGCTACATCGCCACAGCGTATGGGTGTGTGACGTCAGCGGACCCACCGTGTCGGGAGCGAGGGCCTGACACACATCAGTGGATCGTCGTGTGCATAGCGCTGACGTCACGCGACCTCTCCCCCCACCACCGTCGCAAGGTATACATCACGGGAGATAAATCAGAGCTCACATATCGGGCTGGATCTCCGTGGTGTGCGGACATGTACCGTCTCCATACTTCGGTATAGATTTTCATGTGCACTCTACAAGGATCATACACAGTCCCTGAGTAGGTAGACATGAAGGTCATGCAAGACATGGAGGAAAAAAAAATATGTGTACTTACAAAAAGTACTTGTCCGTGTATGAAAAAAATTCCAAGTCATCTCAAGGTCAAACACAAACCCTGAACACCTCTCCCAACAATATAAATCAAGGTCAAACACAAAATTTCAAAGGCATCTCTAGGGCATGCCAAGGTCATAGACCTACACAAAGGTACCTATGCACCAAGGTCATCCCTGAAGGTCACCACAAGGTCAACGATGACGTCATAGTGGAGGGGGGAGGCCCAGAACCGGCTCAAATCTCCTACTGTAAAAATAAACACAGATGAGATTGAGCATAACAATAATGTATAAATAAAAATAGTAATATAAAAATGAAACTATTACACATACTCACACCTACCCATTAACACATATACATATAATAAAATTTTAATTTCGGAATATAAAATATAAAATAGATCTATTAGAAAATTGAGACTTGTATCAAGGAGGACAAAAAGAAAATGTAGTGTAAATCATTTTAAAATTATTTGGTTTCAATAATAAAAACAATCAAAAAAAACAAAGAAATAGGGAGTAATCACGATGAGACCAGGTTATCAGTTAAAAATATATTTATAATCATAGTGAAAAGTAAAAATAGAAGAATACAGATGAACATATGAATTACTCGATGAGTGACTAATTAATTTTTTGTAGAAACGTACGAATATTAGAAAATAGTAATAATTTATATTAAATGATTTATATTAAAAGATTTATATTAAATTACAACAATTTTTGTTTTTCTTATTTTCAATAATCAGATAACATCATGACGCAACATAGAAGTGAAAACAAATTTCAATGTAGGCAGATCTTCCAGATTATTTTTAATTAAAAATATTCACTTGAATTATTTCCATCCCGGGAGCATAACGAATGAAACAAAAAAGAACCAACCAAATGAGTTGTTCCTATCGTAACTTATGATTGATGATGATATGATGATGTAATTATAAAGAATGATGAATATTCATCGTTCGAATCATGAGTTATGTTGAGCACTTTCAGTTTCTCAAGAATTTTCCAATAATAATTATAATTAACAGTCTTTAGTTGTAATTAATGTTAAGGGTATATAAATGGATGTTAGCTTATTGTATGATCACTTGAGGAAGCTACTGTGATAGCGAAACATGTGGTTAAATAAAAGTTTGTAAAGATCAAATCGTCTCTTGTCTGTTCAACAAACATTTTAAATAAATAAAAATAAGTCAAATGGGTTTTCCAAATAGGGTAATAAACTTCAGGTACTGATTCTACATGCATAAAAATATGAAAGAAAGTTCCTATAAACATAGGTCCGCTAATGTTTCTTAAGAGAAATACGGCCCTTCGAATGTGGCCCCCATATTTCCATTCAATATCTCAGGAACCCCAGTTTAAATATACACGAATGAAAGTCAGGGTTATCATCTCCAAATAAAATCAGTAAAAACTAATCATAACCATAGGCGTGCGAAATCTGAAGGGAACAATAATTTCTTTACGTGTTTTGGATGATTTTTTGAACATTTTGTATCTTTTATCATTTCAGACCTTTACCATTAAAAGTAAATTCATTATTTTTGCAATCTTCAAATAAAATTTTCTATCCGAATTGAGATTCTAATCATTCAGTTTTTTATTTGAAGCGGAATATCTTGTTAGCTATTGATACCTAATTTCCGCAGTTTTAACTAATTAGGTATTCATAATTCGTAATGTAATTGTAGAAAATCTCGCATATAAAAGAAAACACGAAAAGGAAACATTGCCCTCTTCAAGTTTCACACGCCTATGGTCAGAATTGGTTTTGACCAATTTCAGGTTATTAAAACTATATAGTGAATGATTTTTTGGACTGTTCTCATACTTAATATTTTTGTAGAATTTGCAGGTATTCAGTCAGAAAGAAAAACTCTCCTTCACTTTTCCGAGATTTAGACAAATTTATTTGTCTTTATCAAGGCTAAAAAATTGTAAATAATTATAATATCAAAAATGAAAAAATGGCATGTACTTACATGTAAAACGAGTCAAATTAATGAATATGTTGTCTCTAAAATATATCGACATGCCAAGTACTGATTGACATTCCCATTGAGTGAGTGTGGATGTATTTATGTTAGGTTGTACAGGGAGTTTTCTATTGATATTCATTATGTATAAAAAATATTTTGTAAGTAGAAATGAGTAAATTTGCCAAGTTGGTCGATGTCATATCTCATTCATATTAATATTATTATTATTATTAATTGCAACCATTTCTCAGAAAAGTCTTTCTGTAATATTTTGTTCTTGCATGATAAATGATTATTGTATTTTCATTATTCATTATTTGATCTTGGTTAACTACGTGATCAAAGAGTACGCAAGGAAGTCGGGAAGGCTACAGTCACTTTTATGGCCAGCAATTCAATATTTCATAGTTTGACTCGTTTCTCCAATGTAGTTTTTGTTGCAATAAATGCATTGTATACTATAAACTATATTGCTTTTCATCGGTGCACATTCTCTGTCTTCCAATTTTGTGTATAATCTATATAATGGAGGATTTTTTTTTGTAATATTTTAATATTGAATCCACTTTTAAATACATTGATAATTTTGGGAGACAAATTTTTCTTTTCTTAAAGAGTTCCTGATAAATTGAATAAAAATCAATTTGAGAGTGGTCCCTCTTTCAAAGAGCAGTAGCTCCCTCAAGAAGCATTTACCTGTTTATGGGACCTTTTTCCATATTTTTGCATGTGGAATCAGTATCCAGAGTTTGTTAACATGTTTCGGAAACACCCTGTATATTTTTTTGGTATAGATAGACAATGTGATTCTCATGAACTGATTATGGTCATTTTCAGGAGAGAAACCAAACCCCTTATCGGGCACTAAATCCGTTCGCCCGGTACTACCAAAACTCAAGCACTTTCCAAAGAGCTCGCAAATATGGGGCATCATGCTGAACCAAAACGACGGTTCATCCATCGTTTTACGGATACGTATACCACCACACGTGCCAGTTGGTATTTGGAAATTCACCATAACGACAGCAATATCTGGTCAACGAGGAATCCGTAAAGATTTCACTGTGAGTAATTTGCATGTTAATGAATTTATATGATCATGATTATATTGAATTTGTGAATTGGCACTGCTTGTATGGTCTTAGATAATGAAGTTTTTATTCAAGCCTTTAGCACTTGTCTCGAAGACATCCGGCTATTTAGCGATACCTTTGATTTGAAAATTACCGTTTTATATGCATGTCCAATATACCCTTTGCTCTTTTGTAGATGTTGAATATATAATATGTTTATTGTCAGTTAGGCACAAACAGCTCCAAAATTGATTTTATTTCAATAAAACCCGACTGACACAATATCTAATTCAATTGACATATATTCAATTTCAATCACTCACCAAAATCAAAACTTTATACCAAGTGTAAAAATAGTCAAACAAAACTATAAAAATCGTTAGGGATCCTACATTCTCCACCCCCAAGGAGACACTCGGTATATGCATGTATCATGTACTCGATATTAGCATGTATCATATTTGGGATGTCGGCAGTATACACAACTTTGAAACAGGTCGTGTATAAAAACCTTTTTTTGTCTTCACCTGGTATGATACCATCTTTGCCAGGATAAACTTGTTCAATTCGACCCATCAGCCACTCATTCATTGGTAGTTTCTCATCGACTATTATGGACATGTCATCGACTTTGACTGGCTCAGTAACTGAATTCCACTTGGACCTCTTTAGAAGTGTTGGTCGGTACACCCGAACCCATCTCTTCCAGTAACAGTCTGTCAACGCTTGCGAAATTTTCCATTGCTTCTTGCTAAGAATAACATTGTTGCCGTAAGAAGTAACCCCACCTGGTCTTAGAAGGAGGAAATGATTCGGTGTAATCGCTTCAGGTTCTACAGGATCTACCGATATGTGCGTTAGAAGTCTGGAATTTATCATGTACTCTGCCTCGTACAATAAAGTTAGTAGCACCTCTTCTTCTGGATTGACACATTTCAGGCTTATTTTGAGGGCAGTTTTGAAAGATCTCACCATACGTTCCCAGACTCCGCCCATACTTGCTGCCCCAGGTGGATTGAATTTCTATATAATTCCCTTGGCAGATAAATTATCAGCGATTTGTTGGTGATCTAATGATTTTGTCCATTCTCTCAATTTTCTCTCTGTCCTCTTCTACATACAAATCGACGAATGGCCATTATTGCGGAACTAGTTGTCAAAGATGATGCCAACTCAATATGTACCGCTCGAATTGTTAGACAAGTAAATATTACTCCATATCGCTTTTCAACCCTGCGACCAATAGATACATTCATCGGTCCAAAATAATCTACTCCAACGTATGTGAATGGATACACTGTAGATTCTATTCGTTGTGTAGGTAAATTTCCCATCAGTGGAGCTACTGGCTTGGCATGTCTGATTCTGCAAGTTTGGCATTCTCGGAAACTTCTCTTCACTGCGGCTCGAACATGCAGTATCCAATATTTTAGGCGCAAATTATTCACAACAGTTTCGATAGCTACATGTTCAGCTTCCTCATGTAAATGATTTATCAGAAGTTGCGTATATTTATGCTTGGGATCTAAAATTATGGGAAACCTTGAGTCATAGCAGATGTTGGTTTCATTCGAAAGTCTTCCTCCAAGTCTTATTATATCCAATTCGTCCAAGAATACTACTAGTTAAAACAGACGAGACGGCTGCATTTGGGAATTGTTCGTTTTTGTTTCAATTGACTCAGCTCTCCTGGAAACGACTCACTTTGACTCTTTCGAACCCAAAGAATGGAGGCTTCATCTATTGATTTCAGATGAAGAAGTGGTTGCGGTGGTCTCTCATTTTTGGGAAGGCGAATTACTTCAACTAAATGTAAAATCCAGGCAGTAGATCGAACCAATCTTAACCAATTTGAAAAACGTTAGATATTAGGAAGCTCTCTTTCAACCTCGTTTTTCACCAGACATACATATTGCTCTTCCATTTGGTTACAATATTCTTGAGGTTCCCCAGGCCAAAACTCCTGAGTTTGTTGAAGGAATTTTGGTCCTACCAACCAAGAACTCTCAGCATCAAAATTGACATTCTTCAGGACTTTGGTGGCTTGATCCGCTGCATTAAACTCTGATGGAATCCAATGCCAACGAGACACGTCTGTATCTTCATGGATCTCTCCTATCCGACGTGCAACAAACATTGGAAATCTTCGAGATTGTGATCGAATCTGCTTCAGGACCACTAGTGAGTCTGTCCAGAAATGAATACTCTTTATGTAGTAATTCAGTTCTTGATGTTGAATTGTTCTCGCTACTCTGCTTGCTAACACAGTTGCCAGGTTCATGGTGAAAATGAAGACATCATCACTTGGGCACCAACATAAACCTAATACCCTTTCAATTTGCTGAGAATCAATTTTCAAGTTATTTTGAATAGGGGCTCTAAGATCTTCTGGGACTGATAGAATAACGTTTTCTGAATTAGAGATCCACTTTGCCATCTCGAACCCGCCTTGCAAGTGTACATGTATGACAGTCCTTACTCTCTCGATGGCTTCTTCTTCACTGTCACAGGAATCCAAATAGTCATCGACGTAATGTTGTTTCCTCATTATCTTCAGAATCCCTGGATATTGTGACTCAAAATTCTCTTCATTTCGGTTCTTGACAAATTGAGCGACAGATGGAGAGCAAATTTGGCTTTCTGTTTCGATCAGAGCCACGCCATAAGAATCTTTGAGCGCACCTGTCATCTTCTTTTATCATGACCTGATGAAACATATCTTTTATGTCTCCATTAATCGCCACTTTTCCTTGTCTAAAACGCCATAAGACCGAAACGAGAGATGGTACATAATCTGGCCCTTGTAGGAGAAAATCGTTGAGGCTGAATCCATGATTCCTAGCAGCTGCGTCAAAAACTAGTCGAATCTTTCCTGGCTTATTGATGTTCCAGACTGCAAAGTGGGGTAGGTACCACGTTTTTGGTATGTCTACAGTGTCACAATCGTTCAACCTACTCGCATATCCCTTTTGTACATATTCCTTGATTTTTTCACAATATTTCTCTGCAAAAAGCTGATCCTTGTCCATTTAACGCTCCATACAGAATAACCGTTTCATAGCATTTGGTCGACTGTCGGGTAGAGTATCAGTTTCCTTTTTCCATAAATGGCATATCTCATACCTGTTTCCAACTCTCCTTATCGAATTTTTCATCAAAGTTACTGCCATTTTGTCTTCTACTGACTTAATCAGATTGTCCTGCAACTTCACACCAAAGGATTCTAGACGAAAGCTGTCCTTAACAAGTGTATGAAGTTCTTCGTCGTGGACATTTCGACAGCATAAACTATCGTGAACAGTTTCATTTGATTCCGTAAAATCGACTGGTCCATGGATTGTCCATCCTAATCTGGATTTCGACATGATAGGTGTATTCACTCGAGGTTGCCTTGGTATGATGAGACCGCAGTTATCTTGGCCAATTAATAACTGTGGTTTCGTATACTGGATTGACTCTAAGATATCACGATTCAAATAAGGAAACTTCTTGCAGACTTCTTCAACATCAATCTTTTGTATGGGTAGGCTCAAATTCTTAACAGTTCGCACGTTTCTCATTTTATAAAATATAGATGAAATGTTAACAGCAGCAACTTCAACAGATCTCATTCTCGAATCATCTTCGTGATGTGTTATCTCGTTTGTCCACTGGTAGCAAAATGGTGTAGTATTACCAGATAGTTCGAGTTTATCGGCAAGGTCTTTTTCTATCATTGAACAAGTAGATCCCTCGTCGAACAGTGCAAAGATCGTGATATCTTCAAATGGGCCACGAAGTTTGACAGGCGCAACCCGCAGTAAAACTGATCGATCTCTTGCACTCAGATTGGCACACACATCTGTATGAGTACGATGTTCTTCACTGTTAATGACATTCCGCTCAATATGAAGTAATTTATTATGTCTCCACTTACACCCATTCTGTCCACACCTATTCTTCTGATGATAACATCGGTTTGCCACGTGACCAGGATTTAAACAGAGGAAACAGATTTTCAGATCTAAAACAGCAGCTCTTCTTTCTGCTACAGGTTTCTTGCAAAAATCACCACTTTCCAGTATGAAGAAAAGACAAGTAGGTGTTTCATCTTTCCGAACTTTAAATGAGTTTCTCTTCGTTACCATAACAGTTTCTCTTCTGGTAGATTTCAATGTGCATGGATTGTGCATGGATTGTGAATAGATGCCATCAGACTGACCTCCTCTTGAAAAATCGTTCAAGGAAATCTGTTTCATTTGAGCCTCAAGAGCGAGTTTGTACTTGGCCCAATCGTGCTTCTGAATAGGAGGAAGCTTCTCTATCAAATTGTTCAAAAGTTCTGGATTATGCAGATATACACCACAACTAACATTGTTCATTGACGTAACCATATTGGTAACGGTATTAGAAAAAACAATATAGGTTTCTAACTTTTCATCTTTAATTGGACTAATCTTTTTTGCTTTGTCCATCAAAGAAAGCACAATCCATTCAGATCGGCTGAAATTCATTTCCAACATTTTCATTATCTTTACTACATTCACTGGTGAAATCAATAATGCTTTAACCGCGTCTCTAGCTTTTCCTTTCAATGCTCTGTCCATCCGCAAAATATTGTCCTCATCAGTTAATTCATAAAGTTCCGTGGACGAACTCGTTGATAAAAATTGGCCAATCTGTGAGTTCTCCAGAAAAGGATCTGAGTTCTCTCATTTTTTGGCGAAAGAAAAATTTGTTCATAGCAGCAGAATTGTCTATGCACTGTTTAGTCATTTCTTCCAAACGCGCTGAAGATTGGTTGAAATGTCCATTGGAACTATTAGGATTGGAACCTTTATTGGCATTGGATGTACCACAGTAGTTACTTTCAGGAGCAACACATTTCTTGGCATCGCCCACCCATTTATTTAAGAAATGTCAGATCTTTTTGTAGATACTGACCCTTGTGACTTTGCACTGGATGCTCTGAACGAACCATGAAATGCAACATCAGATTTAGTTTTCCTCCCTTTAAGATCAAGCATATGATTTCCAGACATGTCTGTTTCAGATGAACCCATGTTACCTTTGCGTTCTCTAGTTTCAACAATACTAGTAGAAGGTACATTTACATCAGGTTCTAGTCTATCCAGCACGAATTCTGAAAACCTCTTGGGTGGAACAGCCCCAGTACATCTGTTCCTTCTGTGTTGACCTCCAGTTTCAATGTCTGACTTTGACTCTATAGCGCGTTCTTTTTATTACTTGAAGGACCACAATGTTGAATAAATAATATGTTCATAGTCAGTTAGGCACAAACAGCTCCAAAATTATTTTATTTCAATTAAACCTGACTGACACAATATCTAATTCAATTGACATATATTCAATTTCAATCACTCACCAAAACCAAAACTCTATACCAAGTGTACCAAGTGTTAAAATAGTCAAACAAAACTATTGAAATTGTTAGGGATCCTACAGTAGATACAGGGCTATTCAAGATAAGCTTGCATGATCCATTGATATATCTGTTACTGTATCTGTTATCTGTACTCAGAGTTCTTTTGGATGATCGTTGAGTAATGATAGTCGTTACCGTCCGATGTTTCACCCTTTTTTACTCCCACAGTGTAGGCTGTCATTTTGGAGTCCTAACTTTTGCGAAAGTTCTTGGAAGAAATATATGCATCCAGCTCATTTTCTCCTCTAACCATGAACGCCCAGAAAAAATCCAATATTTTTGTCAACATGTTTGCTACAAATTTTACCTATACCCTGAATTTTGCAAAATACTATGAATGAAATGGAATATTCGATATTTGACATTAAACTGATAGAAATGATTTGCATCAATGCGTTGATTGAAGAAGATAATCTTGAATAGGTCCAACCAAATATTAGTTTGATTTTTTGACGGATTCCTCTTGCGAGGAAAATGTTTTGAAACAAGTGAACACTTGCCTAATGAAGGTCAGTATGTCCGACTACTCGACTAGTCGATTGGTTCCTCTTGTTGGAGTTTCTCAACTCCGAAGGTTCTAAATCTTAGCCGAGGAAGCAAGATGAAGTTTCTTCGTCTTCTTCGCATTTGCGGCAAGTGGGACTGTCTTCTATATCTATAAGTGATAGGTGTCTGCCTAACTTGTTATGTCCTGTTGGTTTTGCGTAGTGCTTGGCAGTTTCTGCCTAAGAGCCATGTCGTCCTTGACTTACTGGAGCCGGCCACGAAGTCTTTCGACTGCATGCAGCCGGTGTTATCCATCCAAAGTTTATTCAGCTCTTCTTCCGCCCACTCGTGGAGGGCTGAAGAGGTTTGGCTTCTTGTGATGTCTAGTACAGGCTCCGGCCCACAGAACGGCGCTGCGGATCCGGATCTGGCAAGTCCGTCTGCCACCTCGTTTCCGCGCACCCCTCTGTGACCCGGGAACCATGCGAGCTGAACTTCCTTCGTTCCAGCTAGCTTCTGGAGCGCATCTCCGCATTCTTGTACAAACGCTGAGCTTGGTTTAGGATGGCAGATGGCTCTGAGCGCTGCCTGACTATCCCAACAAATATAAATTCTCTGTTCGGACCCTTCTTTCTTTGGAATATCAACTTGGAGGGTGAGTACAACTGCACTCTGCACTTGAATTAAATTATGCAATGGAAGCCATTTTCATAATGTTCATGTTACATTTCTTCAATGTACGTGAAATGAGCCCGGATTTCTATTTGCAAATTGGGACTAAAATAATTGATGAATATTGTGAACCACCTGTTTGTTGTAAGTTGTAACTCATGAAGTTCACATCAAATTGATGATTCTCAACAAAATTCAATTGACCAAACAAAGCTACGATTCACAACTACGAACAATTAAGGTATAAGTAATAATTATATGTGAGTATAGTTTTATAAAAACTATATTTTATATGAAAACCGTTATTAGTATTAGTAACGCATATAGCAATGTGTTCGAATACATAAACAACGTCACTCTATTAGACACAAGTATATTTTTCACTCATTTTCACAACTGGCCTATAAATGAGCCAAATTCAATTTCCCATACTGAGTTGATTGTATCGAAACAGTTTTCACTACGCACAAAACTAATAGCTTTCATAAACGCTTAACCTCCAACCTGAATAGTCAAATAGGATCGAATGAAATAGAAGATGAAAGTCGCTTTGGTTGAGTGTGTCATGTGTCAAGTGTTTTTTTCTAGGGTGAATATTAGAATGTTTTCAATGAAAGCAAATTCATTTCAAGAGAATAGATGTAAAGAAGCAAACATCTCAATCAGTTTTAAATTAGAAATAATTATTTCTTGAAGAAGATTATTCTATTCAAGAGTATGTATAATTTTGATTGAAGATATCCTTTTTAACTGTGTAACTTATTTGATAACTTTCCTTGGTGATGTATACATATACAAAGTATTTTATCAAGAATGAATGCAATACCTATTATACAGGGTGTTTTTAAATTCAATAAAAATATTTCAAGGGCGTATTCCGAGGGTCAAAATAAGACTTTTTTTTCCACAAATATGTGTCCTAAAATTCACCCCCTCCAAACTGCAGACATCGCAAGTTGTCAGAAAAAATCGTAAATTTTGAATGGCGTCTACAATTATGCATCAAATGTTCGGAAAATTTACAGACCCTTGGTTTTTTAGCTCTATTCATTTCTTCTTTCAAAAATAAGATAACTCTGATTTGAAGAGGTGAATGAGGGTTGCCTATAGTTTTTATGGACAAAATTTTCTATTTCCGCCCAAAACATTCAAATTCAAATATAACCATTGTGTTGTCCATGATATAACCTAAAGCTTTGGCCTCTTGCATTTTTTTGAATCGGCTAATAGTTTTCTAGAAAATCGCTAGTACCTAAATGAAAGGGGATTAAGTAACAAACTAAAATACTTAGTGGGCCATGAGTTTCTAATTTGTTTACCATTTTGACGATTTTGACTTTTAAAATGCAACATAGCACTTTGATTTACTTGCTAGTGCGACCTTTGTTGAATGGTTGAATTACTATTTTTTTCAAGCAACTTGCTATGTCTGTACATTTATAGAAAAAAAGTCTTATTTTGACCCCAGGAATATGCCCTTGCAATATTTGTATTGAATTTAGAAACACCCTGTATACATCACCCTTCTTTATATTCAACAATTAATAAATAAAACGACATAAATTGCTTGTCATACAAATTTTTTACTACGGATATTCCCGATCTAGTTCGATATGATCCATCTCTAAACTACTCAAAAATTCTCAATAATTTCCTAATCGAAATGCTTAATATTTTAATGAGTTGAAAGTAGGTGACACTGTGATGGTTATGAATGACAGTGGTGAATGGGAGCCAACTATAAATAGTGTTATGAGTTGATAAAACTAGATCTTACAGAATCAAATTGTGCCGCTGAAACCATCCTTAAGAAGAGGCAAGAAGCAAGAGGAACAGTGGAATAGTTGAGACGAATGATAGTAGTGAGAAACAAGAATCAGAGGAATACATATTAATATAAAACACACATCCAAATATAGTTAATTCAGAGAAGTCAGAAGGAAAGAATTCAAAATTTTTTAATAGTTCAGAAATAGATCATCATTATCTAGATGACAAATTTCACGTTTCTTTTCGAACCTAAAAACTTTTGCAAAATTACTAAAACGATTACAACTTCTATTTACTGCCGGCCATTTCTTCAGAATTTCTCTCCTTGTAACTGAATCTGGTATTCTTTTAATAATCCTGGTATGTTTTCTGTCCTCCCTTCCTGACTTCACTCATTTCTCTTTCATTATAATCAACTGTTTCAATGGCTATCAACATCATCTTTATCATTCGGGAAGACATTTTCTGAGAAACATAAGTTGATTCTTTCCTCAGGACTCATTTATCCAACAAATGGCAAAACGTTTGAATAAAAGCCTACAAAAGCATTCCAGGAAGCTGAGAATCACTAAAATTACAAAAATTGTACCAGTTCGTACCATAGCTTCATAACCATTCATCAAATCAAGCTATATTTTTTGATAGTTTTGTTTCTCCGAGCACTTGGTACATTTTTGTTATTGTATATTATGACAGTTTTTTTCAAACAGAATGTATAAGTATTTATAATATAAATTACCATAACTTGAATCAACGAACATCAATATGCAATGAAGACAGTTGGTCTTGAAACCGAAGAATTTCAGTCAAGGATTGTTTTGTAAACAACATTGAAATTCATAATTTTTGTTTTTTAGTTGACCAGATTACTATCACATCACTCTTTCGTTTCAGGAAAGATATAAACGTTTGTTATCTGAAAATTTACATTATACTCTACAAAAAATGTACGATGATAGTTTTTAAATGTTACATCAAACAATCCCATCATCTTTGTCAGGCGTTTTTCAAATATCGAAGTTTGCAAATCTCTTAAAAAAATTTAAATCCTAACTTACCAGCAGTGACCTAGCTACCTCGTTAAAGACGGTGGTCACATTCTAACCGTACTATTTCAGGTAATTTTCAATCTGGAATTGAGGACAGGGTGCTTTGCCAACAAATGAAAAATTGGAAAAATTTGCCCCATTTTCAAAACTGGTGCTATGAATAATATTCAAAACTACCGACCTTATAACTCTGTTATCCAACTTTGCGAAGGAATTCGAGATGTGCTTGTGCAACAGGATCGTTCCAGATCTTAAAAATTTGATCTCCAATAATCAACACGGTTTCTTCAGTGAGAGATCTGCAATTACCAACTTAATTGCTTCACATAAACAGTCAGTAATGCATTTAATCAAAACCTCTAAGTAGATACTGTTTACACTGACTTCTCGAAGGAATATGACAAGTTGTATCATAATTTTCTTATCAATAAACTTCACTCCTATGGTATTGATACTCAACACTTGAACCTATTTCGCTCTTAACTGACTAAACGTATCCTGTTCGTAGATTATAGAGGTCACAAATCTTTCCAATTCATTGCAAACAGCGGTGCCCCCCAAGGAAGTAATCTAGCACCTCGCTTATTCTCAATTTTCATTAATGACATAGGAACTAATGTCTTAAGTCACTTCTTACTCCCTGCAGATGATTTGAAAATATTTCGACCCATTGTATCTGAGAAGGACTGCTTAATCCTACGAAAAGATTTTGAATTTTTGCATGTTTGGTGCGTCGAAAATAAACTGCTTCTCAACACAAATAAATGGAAATACTCTCAATATACCCTGAAAATATGTTACAAAACTCCCCTTCAACAAAGGGAATCAAACAAGGGATGTTGATATAATTTTTGGCACAAAATTGAGTTCCTATATCCAATGCAGTACAATGACATGTGCAACCAAACGAATGCTGGGTCTCAAATATCGTAATTGTAACCAGGAAAGCTTTATGGCAATTTTCAATGTGAGATTTTAGCTGGAGTATGGTTCCTTTCGAAATGATGTTTCAAATAATTTACATTGAATTTACTTTCAGATACCTGACGACATATACATCCTCTTCAATCCTTGGTGCCCTGAAGATGGCGTATACATGGAAAACGAAGAAGAAAGGAACGAATACATCATGAATGAAACCGGAAAAATCTGGTGTGGGACTTTCAAAAACCCGAACGGAAAGCACTGGATATTTGGCCAGTTCGATGAAATTTCTTTGCCGACAGCTGTGTTTTTACTGGAAAAATCTGAACTGGCGGCAGCGAAGAGAGGAAGTCCAATAATGGTTTCCAGAGCCATTTCCGCCATTGTAAGTTCTACAGGAGTCTATAAGTGAAAGGAAAAGTTATGGAAAATTGGCGTACATGGATGGACGCCATGTAATGGTCTAGAATGTTGAATTTAATTTAACAAGTGTCAGTTTTCAACCTATTATAAAATTGGAATAGATTTAGCATTTGTCTTGTCGGGCGTCCAGAAAATGGTCCATTCAGGCCCTTTATTGGACATAAACTGGACATTCGAAAGATGCCTGTTAGACGTTCCGATTATGTCCACATGGACATCTCGAAGACGTGTTCAAGACGTCCCGTTTTGTAACAATGGACGTCTTAACGATGTGTTTTGGACGTGTTCAAGATATTACTGGTCGTTTTGAAAACGTTCCGAACATCTTAGGGGGGACGTCTTAAAGACTTCTTCAGGATGCCTTCGTGCTGTGTGGGCTCTAATAAAAGATCAAATGAACGGCACCACTTAGGGCATTCAACAAGTTTTCAACTAGCTCTAGAACAGGACTGATTTATTATGAGCTTGTTGACATTTACTGCTGGAAATAAAACACAGTTCTGTGAAATATATATACCGTGTGACACAGACTCATGGTACACGCCCTTTTATCCTTTGTTTCTGTAACTATCTTTCTGAAATTTGGAACATTGAATATGCTCACTATAGTGCACTTTTTGACATATTTTTCCGGAAATGACATCAACTTTCGATTTTCAAATGTATATTATTACATTTTTGAAATTTGCATAATTTTCTGAATTCAATGATACCTCACAGTTGATATTTCATTAGTCAGAACACCCATTTTATTTTTCGATCTAGATAGCCTAAAATTATTCCACATAATCAAAATAATGCTACACTATCGTAATTTCGATTTAAAAAGTATCGTGGTTCGAATTACGTGCCAAAAAAGTAAACCAAAATCTATTTTTTTACTCGAAATGGTACCATAATGGTACTCTGACGTCATTCGAAAGTACCATCGATGGGGTATCCATCCATATTAACTTTTTTTCTGTATGACGAATACGAATACGATAATGGAGTTTAGAAAAGTTTGAGTATCTACTCGGTTCAATAACAATAATTTATCAAGGTGGCTATGGAACACAGACAATAATTTGACAATTCGACTTTCACGGAGATCTAGTCAATATTTCATCCAACCGATAGATCTCCTAAATCTCGAAGGCTCAAAGCCTTGGTTCAAATGTAATTAAGTAATAACAGTTAGGTTTTCTCTCACAATTTAATTATAACGAAACAAAATATAAAAAATCTTATAATAGCTGTTCGAAATGTCCACCACCAACATCCAAACATTTTCGAGCTCGTTTGGCGGTATTTCGAATAGCATTGTTCAATTGTTGAGGCGTTATACTTTGAATGGCTTGTCTAACTCGTAATTCTAGTTCACCGCGGGTCGTTGGGTAGGTTTTGTAAACGATATTTTTCAAGTGAACCAAAATAAAAAAAATTAAAGGGGTTAAGTCAGGTGAATATGCAGGCCACCTAACAGGACCATGTGTTCCGATCCACTTTTCCCCAAATCTGTCACGAAGGTAATCCGACACGATCCTACTATTGTGCGGAGGCCACCATCCTGCTGAAAGAACAGTTGATTTTCCAGATTTAGCGGCAAATCTTCTAAATGATCCTCAATTTCATTTATGAGGAAACTTAGGTATCTACCACCATTTAAAGGTCCATCAAATATTATGGGATCAATTATTCGATCTCCAACTACTCCCAGCCATTCATTAAATCCAAAACATTCTTAGAAATTCCCCTGCCTAAATAAATGCTGGATCTCTTGCGTCCAATATCGAGTATTTTGTTTGTTGAATAAACCAAGATTGATGAAACTTGACTCATCAAAGAATACAATTGTTTATAGGAACTCATTATTTTGCTGTACATTATTGCGCAGTACCCACCTGCAATATTCCACTATCTACTTCGTACAAATGTTGATGTATTTGATATTTATACGATCGATACTTACCATTTTTCAAAATTCTTCTGACACTTTCACGACTGGTATCCAACTCGAAAGCGATCTCCCTAAGAGCTACTGTTTTGTCGATTTCCACTCTCATGAGAACATTTATCTCCATGTCTTCGGAAACAATAGTATGCTCAGTACCAACATCAGGTTCTCTTCTGAACTGCTCTTCAATACGCTTGAAATAATTTCGAGCCGGACATTGTCTTTCGGGGTATCTTTCCGAGTACAGCTGTTGAGCAACAACTGGATTTTGCCGACATTCCCCATACACTAATAGCATATTCACTTTTTCGTTTCTGTCATATAAACTGGTGGCATTCTGAACTTATTTCGATTATTAATCCGATCAATTCAATAATGTATTCAGTAACTAACTGATGACAATTATAGATTATCAAAACCATAAATTGTTATTTGTCTTCCATAGCCACCTTGATAAATTATTGTTATTGAACCGAGTAGATACTCAAACTTTTCTATACTCCATTATCGTATTCGTATTCGTCATACAGAAAAAAAGTTGATATGGATGGATACCCCTTCGATGGTACTTTCCAATGACGTCAGAGTACCATTATGGTACCATTTGAAAAAACGGAGATTTGAGTAAAAAAGGGCTTTGGTTTACTTTTTTGGCACGTATATCGAAACACTATACTTTTTTAAATCGAAATTACGATAGTGTAGCATTATTTTGAATATTTGGAATAATTTTAGGGAATTCATGGCTCTCTAGATCGAAAAATAAAATGGGTATTCTGACAGAGGTATCATTGGATTCAGAAAATTATGCAGATTTCAAAAATGTAATAATATACAGGGTAACCCATTTGAAAATCGAAAGTTGATGTCATTTCCGGAAAAAACAGATGTTGGATTTTTTTTTCTCCAAATATGTCAAAAAGTGCCCTATAGTGAGCATATTCAACGTTCCGAATTTCAGAAATATAGCTACGCAGAAACAAAAGAGAAAAGGGCGTGTACCATGAGTCTATGTCGCACGGTATGTTACACCTGAATCCACATTGAAATTGTCATTCCAGATAAATGCTGTCGACGATGGTGGCCTCCTGGAGGGTAAATGGGATGGAGACTATGCCGATGGGACGTCGCCATTCGCTTGGACAGGTTCGACCGCCATTTTGGAACAGTACCTGACGACCGGAGGGACCCCAGTGAAATATGGACAATGTTGGGTGTTTTCCGCAGCCACCGTCACTGTATGCAGAGCGTTGGGCATCCCTTGTAGATCTACCACAAACTATGTATCTGCGCATGATACCGATAGTTCGCTGACTGTAGATAAGTGAGTTTAATCTTCGAGAAGTTCATATGCTAGTCTTCTTATGCCATAATCATATCGTCTACAACCTTCAAACATAAATGATTTTGTTTAGCACTTTAAGTGCCATGATGTATAATGTGCATGTCGTACCTCATTTAGAAATAATTAAAAAAAATTTAAATAAATAAAACTTATAAATAAAAATAGAATTACAAATCACACAAATTAGAACTCTTATTATTATTTTTTAATTTTTTTCATATACGTAATAATTCTGTATGGCAATCCAGGGTTGAGCAGCGGAATCTGTCAACATCTTTCAGCAGTTGTTTTAGTTCTTCTTGAAATGACAATCTGAATTCATTGGGTAACTGGTTCTAAAATGTGGCAGCATTATATGAAAAACATTTTGTAACCGTTGCAGTAGAGTGAGAAGGTTTAATAAGAACTTGTCTATTGCGTGTTCTGAGATCGTTCATAGTTCAGGAAGTTTTCCGGTTTTTCTGAAAGATATTTGGGTGTTTTAGTTCTTAAAACTTTATACTTGTTCATTGGTTTCAATTAAGATGATATAAGCAACTATTTGACGTCTGTTTATCTCTCTCTCTAACACTTGTAAATCACTATTGTCTTTTTTTTAAAGTAGCTTGTCGGATCAACTTTACTATTACAAATGAACAAACCTTTTGTGTGATCGTGACAGTAGATGACTTCAAAGATCATTCAACCTCTGCCAACCAGATTCGTTGAATTGTTCAATTATGTGATCAAATTTACAAATACCAAAACAAAATCTTACGCATGAGTTTTGTACGCAATCCTGATCAGTCCTCAGGAAAGCCGGCCCATAAACGCTATCACAGTAAGACAGTTTGGACGTTATCAAAGAATGCTTCAAGTGCCTCGATAGCATGTCTGACAACGGTGAAACACTCTTGACAAATATAGTTCACACGTTTGGTAAATCACAATTCACAATACCTCTACTAGATTTTTTGTTTCTTCGCGAACTGTTTCCACTTTTTATTTCGTACAGAATAACATGATCGGAAACTTTTTTGAATTCAAACGTAAATTGTGGGCAGTGGAGAAATTATACAATTCATTCAAATCACTGATATTTTCTAGTGCTTTGTTGAGATGTACGAAGGAAAAACAATTATAGAGCTGAGTATCATCGGTGTAGTGATAAATTATAGCATATTCAATAATTTCAAAAAAAATCAGAAATATAAAGAGGAAAAAGATGTGGTCCCAAAATTGATCCCTTGGGGACACCGTAACCAACTGATAGAGAATCAGACACAATACCATCCAAGACAACGCGTTGGGTGCGATTGGAATAGATTCGACTAGAATAAACCAATTATTCATAATGATCTCCACCTGTCCAATTTCAGGTACTTTGACATGTTCGGTGAGAAATTGGATAGCGGCCCCGATGGAACTTGCAGCGACTCCTGCTGGAACTTCCATGTATGGAACGACGTCTGGATGACGAGACCTGACCTTCCTGCTGGGTATGGAGGATGGCAGATCATAGACGCCACTCCTCAAGAGCAGAGCGACAAGGTGATGAGATGTGGACCCGCTTCTGTGGCTGCTGTCAAAAAGGGGGAAATTGGTTATCTTTATGACACTCCTTTCGTGTTTTCCGAGGTCAATGCTGATATTGTGCACTTTCAAGAAGACGAGGAGTCTGACTGGGGATTCAGCAGGACGTCTATCAATCAGTACCAGTGAGTTATTTGAATTTTATTATTATTACGAGCTTTTATTCAACTTGCCGTGTTGTCAAATATTGTAACCTAAGCTCGATGACAATGCTATAATATAGTACCATGGAGGTTCTTGAAAAAAGTTGCATAAACTTGCAAGAATTAAATCAGAAAAATCATTTAAAATAGTGAAAAACATCAGACAGTCGCATAATTTGATATCAAATAATTGTATGTTGTTCACTTGCTCAATTAATAGTCTTATAATTGACTTTCAGATCTGCAATCATTCTTTGTATTTTTTGTTGTGAATTTCTTGAAAAAAGTTTTGGGTACATTAACCAAAAGTCCATTATGATGACACCATTTGTGAAATTAGTTTGAAGCAGCATTTGCTCTCCATACTGTATCTGTTATTTTTTTTCTGAAATGGGTATGTTTGTGTCATCTGCATACATGATAATTTTTTGTGCATTGGGACAGGAACATGAAAATAATGAATGGTGCTGGTCCTGTTATGGACCCTTGGGGAACACCAGTCCTGATTTTTCTCTCCGTTGATCTACTTTCCTTACCAATCATTTGAAACTCCTCTATCCCTAAGTCGACAGAGCTTTTCATGATTGAAAAGCTCTACTAAGATCAAAGTATAATGCTTTGGTGGTTTTTTTAAATTCATCGATTCATAATTGTTTGTACACAATTCTTCTAGAGGTAGCGACTAAATAATGATTCGCCGGTGTTGCCAAGCATATTGAAGGCCAAGTTAAACTAAACTTCGCATACGACTCATCATCGTTGCATAGAGATAGATTTGAAGCGGAGCTTGTCTAAGCATTTAACGGTGCTTACGGGCATTAGTTATAATCTGACTGTTTTTGAGAAAATTGACATGGTAGTTTATCACTGAGCTCATTATTTCAGTGACTGAGCTCACTGAACTCACAGAACTCACATACTGAGCTTTCACTGAATTTGTTATATATTGCTTTTCTTATGGGAGAATGCAAAATATTTGAGTGAAAGCTGAGCAACACGACACTTATTTCTTACCATGCACATTTTGCAATACATTTTTGTTTACCCTGAAAATAGTACATTATTGAGCAGAAAAAAATCAACAAATTTTTTAAAAAACAATTCGTATTCGCAAGTATTTTTCATGCTCATCATTCCCCATTTTCTAGCGTTGGTCGAAGAATCATAACGAAAAATTTGGGCCCAACGGATGACGATGGAGACAGCGACCTAGTGGACGTCACCAAACTCTACAAGAACCACGAAGGAACAGAGGCGGAACGCCTAGCTGTTTACAACGCGGTCCGGGGAGTCCCCAAAGCCCAGGAGCTGTACGACATCCCAGGCAAAGGCAACGAAGACGTTACCTTCGACTTGGTGGACATCGACACCGTTTCCTTCGGCAAGACTTTCGTCGTCGAAGTAAAGGTTGAGAACAAATCCGAGGAAGAGAGAACGATCAAAGCCATTCTTTCGGCCAGTTCGGTATATTATACGGGGACCAACGCGAAAGACTTGCAGAAGTCCAAGGGTACGGTAAAGGTCAGAGCTGGGCAGAAGGAGACTTTGAGGTTGGAGATCACGCCGTCTGAGTATATAGGGAAGTTGGTGGATCACAGTTTTATCAAACTGTACGCGATCGCTAATGTTGAGGAAACCAAGCAGGTATGGAGTGAGGAGGATGACTTTACTTTCATCATGCCTCAGGTGACGACTACAGTTGCTGGAGAACCAAAAATTGGAGAAGGTTTTGACGTCACTTTCAGGTAAAATTGTAGCATACGAGTAATAATGGTTTTTTATGTATGTGTGTATCAACTGACACTTAAAAATAAACGATTGTGGAGGTGATTATAGATGATTTGATTCTGAAAGCGATATGGAGCCATTGTGGTACCGAACAAGATTAAGTATTTTTTCAATATGCCACCTTCAATTTTCATGAATAATTGCAAAATACGCTTAAAAAATAGTTAATATATATATATATATATATATATATATATACATACATATATATATATATATCCATTTATTTAGTTTAAAAACTAATACATCGTACATACAAAATAAAAATATGTTAAAACAGCACCAGTACACCTTATCAACAATGCACAGTTAAAAATATATACATAAAAAATATTGCTGTTGTGTATAAAGATATAAAATTAAAATTATTTTACAAAATATATTAGGGATTGCTTCCTTCCAACAAATGTTTTTTCAGAGTCATTTTGAAAGAATTGAGAGAGTGTGCAATTTTTATTTCAGATGGTAACTCATTGAATGCTCTTAAGCCTTTGATAAAAATGGAGTTTTGAATAAATCTTTTGTGAAATTGAGGAATGTGGAAATCTCTTCTAGCTCTCGTTTCATAGTGGTGAAATTCAAAATTATAGTTTACTTTATTTTTCAAGTAGTCTGGTACACTTCCATTTTTTATTTTAAATACAAAAATGAGTGCCTGATACAATAAAAATTCCTTTACTGATAATCACTGTAGTCTGCTCAACATTGATGTAATCAGTTAATCTCTGATGATGAAAACATCGTTCCAAATATTTGATAAGTTCAATGTTGATGACTTTTCTATGTCCTTTGAGATAAAAGAAAGTCAGAAATACATTCAAATTGTACGTATGGTTGAATTATCTTGATAAAAAATCAAGTTAAATTGGAATCAAAACTTTTTAGTTATTCATGAGTTGATTAAATCAATAAAATATTCAGTTTTTTTTATAAGGAGGTGTCTGTATTTTGGGCTGCGTCCCTAGTTTTTTTATTTTCACCATTTGCTTTCCACTTTTCATTTCTATTTTTGACAGTTTTCTTTTAAATTTTCACGTTTTATTTTTAAGAATAATTCTTTTTACTTTTTACTATATTTTTACTTCTTCTGTTCTTTTTCATCAAATATCTTTTTTTTTTCATTTGTTTTCTATATTATTCAATTTTTACTAGGTAATTAATAGTTGAATTTTATTTATTGGATATTTTTTCTAGCTTCCGAAATCCTCTTGATGTAGCATTAACAGATTCTTCTTATACAGCGGAAGGGCCTGGAATAAGGAAACCAAAAACTATAAAGTATCGTAATGTTCAGCCCAAACAGTTGGTTACTTTGTCTCAAACATTTACTGCTAAAGGAAGTGGGGTGAAGAAAATCGTTTTCAATTTCACATCGAAAGAGATCCATAACATACATGGCAGTACAAAATTGAAAATAGAAGAATGAGTATGTGGTTCCAGACTTCTCGATTGAAGTTTTTTAAGTTCAGCTTGTAGCTTTGTACTAGAATAGTATTACTTCCTACTTAACATAATATACAGGGTGTATACTAAATGATGTCATTAATTTCAGGTGGTGATTCCTTGTCATTATGAATGAAGAAAATTTCATATAAACCTGTGTCCTAAATTGCTCGTTTCCGAGATAAGGGGTGTCAAAGTTTCAGTTAAAAATCAGTATTTCATCAATTACTCAATCACTAACCTCATAAAAACAAGCCCCTTGTAACTGCCAATGAACACACCAGGTTTCATGAAAATCGTCGAATAGAATTTTGAGTAATTAATAAATAACCGATTTTTTATTGAAGCTTTGACACACCGTCACTTGAAAACAAAGCAAGTTAGAACACACATTTATATGAACTTTTTTTCATGAAATATTACAATGATTCACCACCTGAATTTAATTACATTATTTAATAAACACCCTGTATATGGAAAGTTCTGATTAGTAGTCGCGCAATGTCCGTTTCATTAACAGTTACTACTATTGTTATGATTTTATTTATAATACTTACTTTATCAATTGAAACCTGATAAAATTACAAATATATTTTATAATTTTGAAACTTGTATTATTTATTCTCCTCATTCCTTTTTATACGATTTTTTGTATAGAACGAAAGATACTCCATAAGCAATACTCTTGAAAAAACATATTGAAAGACGGAGAAAGAAAGGAAAACTCTACGTTGAATTATCGGGAAGTTGTAGAAATCAGGATACTCTAAAGAATGTTTATCCGAAACATGCTAGGGTAAGAGATGTAAGTACTAGTAAAAAACTGAAGCAAATAGATCGTAGCTGATTTGGTGTTTGTTTTTAGTACAGCTTTTGCTATGCCACAAAATGCTTCTGGACCGTGTAAGGTTGTGAGAGGTTCAATGTTCATTAGTATTTTCTAAACAATCTTTGATTATAAAAAGAGGAATTTTATCTTGCCCAGAAGAATGCCTATTTTTCAATTTATATCTTAATATTGATATCAGTTCGAGACTGGTAAAGGGTTCAAGAAAAAATGAGTACTGATACATATCTACCTTGATATCATTGGAAATATTACGTTTTCAACATTTTGTACGCATCGTATTTATGAAAAAATTATTGGGTAAGCACTTTTGATAAATTAATTGGGTTTCCATGAGTCATTCCACTTTCTTTTATAAGTATATGATTTTATTTTTCCTGTAGCTGAGTTCAAATATAACATTCCATGCCGTTTTGATAACATTAGTGGAATTATCGATTCTATTTTGGTAGTATCTTTTCTTTGAATCTCTTAGTGAGACTTCATCTTCTTTTTCCGATTTAGAAGGAAATTGTGGTGAGTCACCCTCAAAAATAACATTCCTCTGATAGTTATTTCAGGAACATCAGTTTCCGTTCAAACATTATAGAGAGTTTCATATTATTCTCGTGTATTTCCTTATGCAAAATGTGAGATTATGGAATTAGGAAGTGGTGAATTATTTCACGGAAACATTGAGAATCGTCATTCCTCTGGCGTCATTCCTCTGGCGTCATTCCTCTGGCGTCATTCCTCTTGCGTCATTCCTCTGGCGTCATTCCTCTGGCGTCATTCCTCTGGCGTCATTCCTCTGGCGTCATTCCTCTGGCGTCATTCCTCTGGCTCCTTGTCAGACAGAGGAATGTTTGAAGCTCAGAGAGACAGTTTAAGAGATCATGTAATTACCACATTGCTCTATTTTTAGCTTATTGGCCTCTAGCTGAGACACACTGGCAATAGTGGTTTCAACTTTGTCATCATAACTTGAAACCATTGATTAGATCCAATTTGTTAACTGCTGATACCATTGAAAGTGATAGTTTCTCTGAAATTGGTGAATTCAGTTGTCATTTTTACCCATTATAACAATTTGTTTTTTCAAGAATAAAAGTTTTTAAAAATTTACTCATGAAGCATTTTTCAAAACCACGTATAAAACTCAAAATCAAAAATTTAGAATGATCCGTATGTAATTCCTATAACTCGATAATAAACAATTATAATATAAAATTCAGCCGCCACGGCAATTCAAATTTTTTTGAGTTTTCATGATACAAATAACATATTTTCGGAATTTTGACCCATATCTTCCTAAATCTGTTTACCTCTTTACCCCTTCAGATACAGGTAGGTACTTGATACCCCAATTTTTCTATTTTCATAATTCGCCTTCGTCTTACTTCATAAGTTTGAGAGGAGAACAGCAAATGATTTCTAATGAAAATCCTAAACAAATTCCTTCGATAAAAAAGACATGGCAAGATGCAGTTGGTTTACTTCAAAAGAGTTAATCTGCTTTGCATAACTCATTGCCTACATCTATGTCAACATCATTTCCTCAGAATTCACATATGTTATCAATGAAAATAATTATGAATCATTCGGTACGCCCCACCCGCCGTACAATAACGACGTAAAATGGCATGCAGTGGCGGACGGCACGTACAATATTCCAAAATCCAGTAAATCTTTTGGAATACCTACCTGTTTTTATGCCTGTTCTTCTTGGTAGTAGAACAGTTATTAACACGAAAAATTAAATTCATCCGTTCAGTTCCAGGTAATATAAAAAACAAAAAAATTAAATGAATGCCAACGATGGAGATGTTCAAAAGGCTCGCCTCGACGTCTTGGCAACATCCTAATCTCAAATAAACCACCATGCACCCCCTAAGGTTGAGGCCCGGAAGGATGAACGCCCCAGCACTCGTACGTACTCGAAAGCTCACCCCCCCTATCCACCACCCCCGCTCCTTAAAGCGGTTCCTCATCCTGATGATTGGCGATCAGCAGAATAAAATCTGATCGTTTGATATGGAGTGCTCGGCCAATTCTCGGCCTGAAACTCTCTTATATCTGACATGAGTTTAATTTGATTTTACAATGACTTTACTTAATGTGCATGGTGCCCCCCTGAAACTGGCTGAAGGCCTGAAAAACACTTGGCTGAGGGCCAAGTGCTGTGTATTGAATTTACTGCGTTTACCACTTGGTCGGTTCTTCTTGGAATCTGCAACATAAAAGCATGATTATCGAAATTTTAAGCCTGTTGAAGTAGACGTTGGCGTCGAAGGTTTCGCTTCCGTCTTACTTCTTCAGGGGTGTCGTTGTCTCCCTGGTTCACTGGTCGTCTGTAATTGTCTCTGTCTCTATCATCTTGCTCACGTCTGTTCTCGAGGAGCTCCGTGAGCAACGGGTTCGTGTGGGTCTCTACTCTGTCTAGAGTAGTCCCCACGTGATTCCTGATCAGTCTGTCAATGTAGTCCGGATGGATGTCTAAGTCTCGATATATAAACCTGTTTGGCATATATCGTGGTGCGTCTGTTGCCATTCTCAGGCAGACATTGAAGAAGGCCTGCATCCTCTGCCTGTAACTGTTCGCGCATTGCCCCCAAGCTGTAGACGCGTACATCATGATTGGCAGAAGGATTGTCCTGATGAGGCGTAGTTTCAACTCGAGTGCCATGTTGCTCCTACGCCCGATGAGTGGATACAGCTTATGCCTCGCGGCTTTCGCTATAGCCAATCTGTGGGAGACGTGCTTCTGAAACGTGAGTTTCTTGTCCAGGGTTACTCCTAGGTATACGGCTTCGTCTACCCATGGAATTCTCTCATCGTTCATAGTAACATGGCCCACGGGTGTCCTACGTCGCCTCGTGAACAGTATGGCCTTGCTTTTGTCTGCATTGATTCCGATCTTCCAACGATTGAACCACGGTTCCATCTTGTTTATCTGATGTTGCAGCTTCGATGTTACTCCTCTCTCATGGGATGACTCAGCAAAGATTGCCGTGTCATCTGCATAGAGAGCAAGTTTGGTCATGGGGTTGTCCGACATAGGCATGTCTGCAGTGTAGATCGAAAACAGGTGTGGCGACAGTACTGCTCCCTGTGGTACTCCTGCTTCTAGCCTCCTTCGTGAAGAGAGAGCATTTCCGACTTTGCATCGGTAATGTCTGCCTCTTAGGAAGGAGTTTATCAGCTTGACCATTGGTGTGGAGTATCCGGCATCAACCAGTTTTGCGATCAGCCCATCGTGCCAAACTCTATCGAAGGCCTTGGAGACGTCAAGGAAGACTGCTCCTGAAAGATGCCCTTTTCTCGTGCGGTTCCAGCTCTGGATGGTGGCGTCCACTATCCGGGTGACCTGGAGTTCTGTTGAGTGTTCCTGTCTGAAGCCGAATTGCTCATCTGGTATGATGTTCAATTCTTCAGACATTGTCTCAAGTCGAGTCCTGATCACCCTTTCTGCGACCTTACTCATGGCAGGTGTTAGGCTGATGGGGCGGTGGTTTTGCGGGAACGTGTGGTTCTTGTTGGGCTTCGGAATCATGATGACCGTTGCTTCTTTCCAGCTGGAAGGAAAGTGTCTAAGTCTGAGTACAGCGTTTATGATGTTAGTCAGGGCTGCTAGTCCTTTCCTAGGTAAGGCTTTTAGTGCCCTGACTGGAATGTTGTCTGGGCCCGGTGCTTTCCTGGTCTTTGCGTGTCTAAGTATGTCCTTGATTTCCTCTGGAGATGTCGGCTCTAGAAGAATGACTGAGTCGTCAGTTCTTCTAAGCCGTCTGATCGTCTGGTCTACGTGCGTTTCCGTGTCCTCGACTTCATCGGTGTAATCGACCTCGTTTTCACGGCACTGACGTTCGAAGGAGTCCGCAAAAGCTTCTGCCTTGTCCATCTCCGTGAAAACGATGCCCATCTCACCATGAAGGGGAGGGCACGGTTTCCTCCGACCGTATCTGAGGACTTTCTGCATTCTCCATAAGGAGTTGTCTTCGGCGTCGAGTTCGTCCAAACGTTCAGACCACTGTCGCTCTCTGAGTAGCTTCAGCCCTTCTCTCAGCCGTCGAGACGCAAAGTTGAGCTGCCGCTTGTCATCGGGCGCCAGTGTTCTCTGATAACGTTTTTTCAGACGTCGTCTCAGCCTGACCATCTCCTTGACCTCAGGTGGGATCCCTCCTTGGAAATCAAAGTTTGTGACCTGTATGTCTTTAGAGCACCGTTCCATTGTTGTCAGTACTGCTTGTCTCAGTTCGGTCACCGCCTCCTCTAGCTGGCGTGTCGTGTCTATCCTGGGGATGTTTATTTCGTTATGGACTACCCTTTGAAATCGTGACCAGTCCACTATCCGCTTTGTCGTGTTAACGATTCCAGCTTCTTCCTCCCCTATTGTTAGTAGGATTGGATTGTGGTCTGATGATCCTTCGTCTAGTACAGAGATGTCCACCAAGGATGGAATACTCTGTATGAGGGCTATGTCCAAAATGTCTGGGTGTTGGTCTTCCCTCCCAGGATAGTGTGTGGGTTCGTATGTCGCTGTCACTGCTACGTTGTCGAAGTCTGGTAGTAGGTTGTCTGCTAGGTCTCTGCCTCGAGGGTTGGTGTTGCGGCAGTTCCAGTCTCTTGATTTCGCGTTGAAATCTCCTATAGCCACCGTTGGGTGATGGTCGGGAAAGAGTTTCTCCAAGTTCGTTTTCCTGAGGTTGGGGCCTGGAGGAATGTAGACTGAGGAAACTCTTAGGAGATTTATTCCGTCTACTTTAACTCTGATCGCTACCGATTCACCGAGTGATAGTTCCGGAAGTGCGTCCTCATTGTGTTCCAGGTCTGATTTCACCAGCAGGAGCGAGCCACCTGCTCGAGCTCGGGGTCCTGGCCTGTCATTCCTGTAACTTATGAAACCTGGAATATTAAATACTTTACCTTGGTTCAGCCTGGTCTCTTGTAGTGCCACCACGTCTACCGAGATTCTGGAGATAAGTTCCAGTAGTTCATCTTTTCGCTGAATTGCACCATTTATGTTCCATGAACAAATCTGCAGGATCTTCGGTATTCGTGCTGGCATTACTGGCTCGACGGTTTCACTAAGGCGTTTATTACGGCCATGATTTTGTCGAGTACCACTGGGGTAACCTGCGACAAGGTCTGCAACAGTTGCTCCTGCTTGCTTGTGCCCTGAGCACTAGAGGATTTGTTCGAAGGACCCCATTTTGGTGGTGCGGTTTTTGGCTGTGGTTGTGGACCAGTTCGAGGGTCTGGTCTCCGCCTTGGGGTTGTTGACTCCTGCCGTGGGGGTGGAGGCCCCTGCTTGGTAGGTTGTCTTGCCATCAACCTTGGTTTGGGGAATTTTGGGCATCCCCTGTAATTTGCTGTGTGGTTTCCACCACAGTTAGCGCATTTGGAGGGTTCTTCCCTTGCCTTCTTACACTCATGTGTAGCTACCGCCGCACTTGACACAACGTGCTGTGGAGTGGCAGCACTTCTGTGCATGTCCGAACCACTGGCAGTTATGACATTGAGACACTCTGCCTCTTTGGGGTTGCTGTCCTTCCACGGTGACTTTCAAGTCGACCACTTCGGTTAGTTTGAAGATGTCCCTGTATTCTCTCGGAACTTTTACCAGGAACAGTGGTAGGGGCGCTCTTGTCCTTCTCGATGTCATCCTATGACATTCTAGGACCTTGAAGTTTCTCTCGACGAGGTCCTGTTGGACGTCTGCCGCCGAGATTGATTCTGGGATACCCCTGATGACCACATGCAGGGGTATGTTTTGTTTGAGTTGATAGGTGAAAAACTCCACCTTATCAGACTCAAAGAATCTGGTAGCGTTCCTCCAATCCGCTTCCGTGTTCGTATGGAGATAAATCCCATCTTGTCGTGATTGGGCTTTCGAGAATCCAATTCTCTTATCTCGTAGGGCTGTCGAAATCGACAGCCACTTGCTCTTCTCCCGGATTATTATCACGGGAGGTTTTTTGGGGTCCTTCGTTTCATCCTCAGTGCTGCAGGGCACAAACACTCCTGTGCTTGATGAGGACGATTCTGCTGTTGGCGTGACAGTAATCTTTGATGAATCTCAAATAAAACATCTGTAGTGTGACCGACCTAATAGCAAGCGTTAGTCTTCTTAAGAGCGAACACTACCTTGGTAAAACGGAAATTCGTTTTAAGCCCACAGTTTTTGTTTGAAAATTTTTTAATTTTTTTTTGCATTACTCAATGTTTTTCTGTAAATTCCGAAACCTCAGCGATTTTTGGTTATGATAATTTTTAAGAAAAAAAATTTAAATGACATGACGAATTGAAAAAATTGAGAGTTTCCGGAATTCTTATGGGACCACTGAGCCCATACAAAAATATATCTTTCTTGAAATCAATGGTTTTTGCAAGAAACGAATTCTACGATAGGGAAATTTATACCTGATTGGCGCTGTAATCGAGAACGGACAGGTGCTGTGTTGTCAATGTTGATCGAGTTCATTATCTCCACCTCCACTCTTGATAAGTATGCCAACAAACCTGAGCTGGAAAGGATGAGGGAGAAATTCGACTTTTCGGTGATGGTGGCTCTTAAGTCAACTAAATCTAATTGTTCAGTTTTGTATACCTTACTTCTCACATATCCTCATGGCGAAAGATCTGGCGATCGTGCTGGCCATTCAATCCATCCTCTCCTTCCTTTCCACCGATTTGGAATTATTCGGTGTTGATTTGGTAATGTGGCGTTGCTCCATCTTGCTGGATCCATATCATATTCGCTGGAACTTGTGGGTTTACTGGAGTTTGCCAAAGTTGGCATAACGTTACTTTGAATCATTGCTGAATTATTATTTTCAAGTTGCCTTCAATGAAAAACAGACCAATAGGGGAATGTGTATTTTCTTCTCTCATCCAGTGGGGGTTTTCCGTAGATCAGTTGCGGCAATTTTGACGATTATTATGTCCGTGAATCGTATCATGGAAAAAATGGTCCAAGTAAAACGTTTTCCTGACTTCTTTTCGATTGTAGTACAAAAATTAATACCTTAACGCATAATATTGTTTACATACAGCATGTACTTCGAACATTAGTTTGTATAACGACAGGTCAACATTTTATTAGCGCTGGAAAAGTGTATATTCATATGTATCAACTTTGGGTTTCTGAAAAGTATATCATAACAATAGAAACTGGTGTTACAAGCATAATCCAACAATTTATTTTCAGTAGAGCTTGGTATTCCTACGAAAATGTAACCTGTTCACCTACTTGTTGATTTTCGACCTGTTCGGGAACAATCGGTAGTAACCGCCGCACCTGTTTTCTTTAGAGATCATGATGATACATACTGGAAAAGTTGAACAAACATCTTGAATCAACCCAAAAATACAGGGTGTCTACTTAACCTCTATTGTGAATAGTTTCTATAAATATAGATCACCCAGTATAAATTATGGGTACATCAAATTTTTTTGATGTAACAACAAGGTAGCTAGTGAAATAGTTCATTTTGCGATCGTTCTCGCTCAGGAATTGTCATATTTTATACTTTCAAAATTGGGCATGCATTCATTACTGGATAACCCTGTATTCGTTATGATTATTGGTCCCATTTTTCTATGTGGTTGCAACCAGGAAATGAAATGAGGTGTTTCTTGAAAAAAAATTAAGTTTATTTGATTCTGTTTCGATATACTCGTGAGGTAAAAGTTGATAATCCTCAACTAACACCCTGTATTGCAAAAACTAGTCATAGGATTGAGTTGAGGACATGGACACTTTTGATCAGTAGATCGAGTACTACGGTATAACAAGAAATTACATCATTTGACGGAACGCCATTTTCCATAAGAGAAGTGCGGGGTCCTTTACTTGCCACTAGTAGTTATCAAACTGAGAACCTACTGCAAATAAAACGTAGATTAAGGCAAATAAAATGAAAGTTTGTTTATAATAAAGAGTTTAATATCACTAACAGCAAGTGACCAAATTCAGGAATCTAATTTTTCTTGTGGCTAATGAAGCGCTTACTTGTCCCTTATGGTGTACACGGTTGAGTGTAAGATAGTACTAACCTGTCCTAGACGGGTAAGGGCTAACCCTGCCTTTTGATAGTTTTTGTAACTTGTCCTACTATCAATAAAAGCAATTTATTATTATTATTATTATAAATTTTCACTTGGCGGTATGCAAATTTTACTTGCTACTATTAATTTTTTTTCCGAGAATACACTCATCAGAATACAAAACATGTTCCAATTGGATCACACTGTTGTCTAACATTTCCATCATTCGTCCACAAAAATAAGTTCTTCGATGAAAATCATCATTCATAAGCTCCGGAGTCATTTATAGGTATAACATCCAATGTTGCAGCTTGTCATCAAGGCATTACCTAAATGAGTAGTGATGCTAACACTGATATTCTAAATATACCACCTAATCTGATATTATGTAGGAGTTAATTTAAATCCATAAATGAAGCAGAAACTGAATAGAAATTCAGGGTTGACCCGGATTTTTCTCAGTGGAGGTTGTGGGTTCAATTTCTAAAATTGTAATTTTGAAATATTTGTAATTTTTTTAATGAAATCAATTACAGTAATGTTCGATTTTCATAACAATTTTCAGTATGACGGCATAAAAGTTTATAATAGAAACTGTTATGAAAAGATAACAGATTTCTAATGATATGATTAAAATAGTCGAACAAAAACTATAGTATTCAATCTATTATTGCTCACTTTCTCATCATCAGGAAACGGTATTAGTATTAGTTTTCATTGTATTGAAGCGAATTACATCATTCAGATGATTTTTTTTTATTTCTGCAAAGAATTCGAAAATAATAATATACTGAAATAACGAATATCGATCACTTTACTGATCATATTTTTTCAATAATTCCTGTATCCAATCCCTACCTCCGCCAATGGTTACGTTATATTGCGTGTGTTACCAACAACCAGACATCGTCAGGATTGTTATTAAGAAGCTGAATGTAGACTTTTGAAGGTCCAGCACCTGATGCGCGCGCGAGGCAGTCTGGTCAAGACGAAAGAGAGTGAAACCGAAATGATTTGAACGCGCGTTAAACCTTGTTTTCATTATTGAGTAATTCCAGTAATAATTATGGGTAAATTCAAGTTTCCTCGATGTTGCCCTGGAGGAGTCTCTTGTTTTCGTGCCAGTTGGAGCCCCAACAATGATTTGAGCATGCAGCCTCTCCCAAGACCCAAAGAAGCAGGTGAGATTTTGTTTTCTTCTTGCAACATGGTGTTTTGCTATCAAGAAAAATAATAAATAACTCTTCTCACTACTGACTCATTTTCTTTTCATTCTCTCTATATTTCCAAACGTACAGAACTCACGAATACAGAAAAAGTCAATAAATAACAATTACTACTACTATAGTGAGTTTTTTCTGAAATCGCTCAAGAATGCCCACTTTCTCAGAGCAACTTCAGACCCCAAAATACGCTAATCTAATATTTTAGTCCGTTGCTGGAAATTTTTGCCGGCCTAGAACGTCAAAATCGATCCCTACCGGTTTTTATATTATACATTTTAGACAGTAAATAAATACACATGTAAAAATTACGATGAAATATGTTTTTTCGAACCTCTGAGTTTACCACTGGATTCAGGAAGTCTCAAAATATCACTGATCAGAATTTCATCAAAATCCGTAAATCAATAAAAATAAAATAAGGAAATAAATGTTAAAATAAAACGTTAATTGAGGGAGTAAAATTTGAAAACGCCGTTTAATGGAATTACCCAATATTTTTTTTATTCATTAACTGAATTCAATGAAATTCTGATTAGTGATTCCTCGAGATTTACTGAATTCCTGAAATATCATCGAAATCCATAAATCAATAAAAATATTATAAGGAAATAAAATGAAAAAGAAAAAAGGAGTTAAGGGAGTAAAATTTAAAAACTGTCGTTTAATGGAATTACCCAATAATGTTTGTATTTATTAACAGAATTCTATAAAATTTTGATCTGATCTGATCACGAGACTTCCTGAATCCATTGGTGTAGTCAGAATTTTGATTAAATTTCTGAAATTAGAGTGGTGGGTTTATTAAACGGCTTGTTTTTCACAATTTATTACCCTTGAACTTTTTTCAAAGTGTTTTTGACGTACTTAATTTGAAAATGAAAATGTCGTGAATCCAGTGGTGTAGATATATTGTTTATAATAAGTCGCTAATAATTTTTGTAGAATCTTTACTTTGAAAAATAAGAATAGCAGGTCCTGAAAATGAAGACTCATTCATAAAACTTGGTGTCATAGTGGACTTTCTGAAGTTCTATCTATTGATAAAAGAAATCATTCCAATAAGTTGAAAAAATAATGTTTCATAGAGATGTTTCTATTTTAAATTGGCTGGACTGTGTATCAAGAAATATAAATAAATTTCTTTATTCTTATTATGATTTCATGTGTATGTAGTCAGCTAATTTTACTATTTCAGCAACATGAGCAAAGTTAACTATGCTAAAGATACTCATTTAATATAATTTGAATAATATGTTCATCCTGGGTATCGGAAGCATATGTAAACCTCTATAGGTCGTATGAAAAGTTACTACAATGAATTTGATTGATAGGGTACCTTATCAGGTTTTAATTTTTCGATGTAAAAGTTTTTGCAAATAAAACAAAGAAAGCATTTTCTATTTTTGCAAATAAAACAAAGAAAGCATTTTCTGCATAATCTATTTTACGCAGCTCCTTTTTAGGCCCCAAACTACAGATTTTTCACGCCCGCACCATCAGAGATTTTTCTGAATTCCTACGCATTCTCTAGACAGACAAACAGACATACGAACAAGTTGAGTAAATGCTTGTAATCATAAAAACAGTAAATTAAATGAATATTTCGACCTTGAACACATCACTTATCTACAATAAAAATAAAACTGGGCCTAGTATGCAACCCTGTAGACCACAATAAATTTTACTTCATTATGGGTATGCTGAATTTCTCACTATTTGATATCACTTGGACAGAGAGGATTACAACAATTTGCGAATGATATGTATGCATTCAAAATGATGAAGTTTAAACAATATTTTTTAATGATTTACACAATAAAAAGCTTGAGAAAACAGTGAACTTGGCTAACGAACTCCAAAACATGGTTCGATAATAATTCTAACAACTTGATATTACAAACTCACGACAGTGTTTCACCAAAGCAATGATAAAGTTTAGTTCCTCCAGTCGACCTAATAAAAAGTGATTTCCTTATGGAGAAAAATTATCAAAACATTTTAATGACATCGTGCAGTACCCATTTCGACGAGGTAGACGTTCTACAACTATTCTAACTCCACAGAAATCAAATTTATATTTTGAAAAAAATCCTTTCTTTCAACTTTTCTAGCGTGAAATATCGAATCTCAATCAAGTTGGCTTGCCACCAAATGTTCTATAATTTGTTAACCATTGTATATTCTAGATTAAAAATAAACCCAATTGCCAAATCAACTCTCGAAATTCATCAAGGCTTCTGGTAAATCACTTTTAGTTTATTGATATATCTAAAAATAGTCCACGAACAAAATTTGACGGGATGATAAGTATTTGTAAACGAGAATGAAATTATTTATGTTTGGTTTCAAAATGGAACACGAAAACGATTTGGGGCTGCATATGCAAAACCAACTAAACGAACAGAAAAAAATAATTAAAGGACGCATGCATCTCTGGAAATAATGCGTTCCAAAACCAAAGTAATATATTGTCATGTCTCATATCAATATTAAAAAAAAAACAAAGGAAAAATAATTGAAAAAAAAGTTAATAACTCCCATCTATTAAAGTCAGAGTCATCAGTTACTAGCGTATGTCAAAGTCGAGTAACCTCATCTGCATTCGGTACAATAAAAACGAAAATCTTTGGTACGAGCTACTGATCGTTTGAGTCGATGAGTAACTGTAGTTATTGCCGGTTACCATCAGTTGCTCCCTGATACCGAAAACCACTTGCAACGAAAAACTTCGAAAAGAAACAGTTCATGCTGATCTTTCAACTCCCTGAATCGAAAACACTATAATCTGCCCAAATTGGCGCCCAACGTGGGGCCAGAGATTTATGTAATATACATTTTTCTGCTTCTTTTAGAACATAGAGGTGGATATTGTGCAAAAAAATCAATTCCTTTACTTTTTTGGGGGGATTTAAACCTTCCACACTTTGAAAATGAGATCATGTGATATCAAGGAAACGTATCCCAGTAGAAGGGCAAAAGATAAAGTTCTCTTTTTAAAAAAATGTTGACGTTTCAGAGAGTAAATTCTGAACGTTCAAATTCAGATAATTGATACTATACCAGTCCTGCATAAGTTCTAGAGCTTTTTCTGTATCTTCAATCATACGAATTTCATTTTGATGTGATATTATCATTGACGTGTCGTCTGCGTACATTGTTACATGAACACCTTTCAAGAATTTATCCAGATCGTTGGAGTAGAGTATGAATAAAATAGGTCCTAGGATTGATCCTTGTGGGACACCAATATCAATGGGTTTACTCAACGAATTGACGAAACCAACACTTTCAGATTGGATATTTGGAACACAAACATACTGCTGACGGTGTATCAAGAAAGAAGAAATCCAATCCGATGTTACACCTCGTAATCCATAATTATACAATTTCGATTTTAACTGATTATGATTGACACAGTCGAATGTCTTGCTGAGATCACAAAAGATCCCAGCAGGGCACTCGCCTGTCTCCATGAGCTCTATGACCTTCTCAAAGAATGCGATAATGGCCGTATTAGTGGAACGACTGGCTAGAAACCCATGTTGATTTTCCGTGAAAATATTGCATTTATACAACAATGTCAAGATTCGGTTGAGAAATGAGTATTCAGAAACTTTTGAGAAACTTGATGTAACTTGTAGATCCCTTTTTGAAGATGGGAATGATTTTTCCAACTTTTAGACATTGTGGAAACTCACCAAATTGAAAGGACAAATTTACCAAGTAAGTGATGGGTTCAATAATATTTTCTAAACACGCTCTGATTATAAAAAGTGGGATTTCGTCCTGCCCGGCAGAATGTTTATTTTTCAGCTTAGTTTTCAATAGTGTTTTCAATTCCGGGGTGGTGAAGGGAACAAGAAAAAATGAGTACTCATTCATATCTATCTTGATCTCATTAGACATGTTACGTTTTTCACTCACATCGTTTTCAATACTTTGTAATGGAGCATTTATGAAAAAATCATTAAATAAGTTTGATACCTCAATAGGGTTATCATAAGTCATATCTTCTTTTTTTATTATGATAGGTTGTTGAATTTTTTTGTTTGTGTTGCTGAGTTCAGAAATGACATTCCATGCAGTTTTGTTGACGTTGCTAGAGTTAGCAATTCTATTTTGGTAGTATGGTTTTTCGAAACTCTTATTAAAACTTCTTGTTCTTTTTTACCTTTTTTGTACTCACTTGTTAATTGGGGGTAGTATTTTTTAAGATGGTGTAAATCCTTCAGTTGTATACTGGATTTCCTAATTCCATCTATAATCCACTTTCTGTTAGAGTCATTATTACTATCAAAATATTTTTTCAAGGGAAAATGTGTGTTGAAATGAAATAGAAAAATATCCATGAATGCACTAAATGATAGCTCAAGACTTGGGCATTTAAACACCTCATTCCAGTTTTCGTTTGTAAGAGCATTATTGAAATTCAGAATGGCTTGCTGATTGAAACTTCTTCTAATTTGAAAGGTTCTTTTACTTTTTTCTGGTTCTTGTTCAGGAATCTCAAACAAAACGGTACGGTGGTCAGACAAATCATTGTCAATGACACAAGCCACCGTGTCAGCTACGTTAGTGAAAATATAATCAATGATAGTCGCAGAATGATTTGTGACTCTCGTAGGCCAGTTCACTACTAAGAATATGTGAGAGCTTACTAAAATTTGCACAATCTCTGGAATTGATAGAGGAGTCAATATTGAAATCTCCTGATAAAAATATATTTACATGAGGAGAATATACCTGGTACAATACTTTCAAAATATAATCTAAAAAGACATCAACTTTACCACTAGGTGAGCGGTAGCATGTTAAAATGATTATAGTCTCATCTGTGATGTTAATAGAATATCGTTAGAATCAAGGTATGAAATGCAGAAGTTTGGGTGTTTCATGAATTATAGAATTATTGGTGGCTGTTCACCCTGAGGAACACCACCCTGGCACTGAATTCCAAAGCTTTGCTCATCGATGGAAGTCGCGTTTAAAGGATTTTCAACAACTTTTTAGGCTGACGATAGAGGAGTGGGTGAACCTAACTCGTTGGGCCAGCCTCGACGAAAGCGTACAGGGAAGAAATATTAATGATATTTCAGACTGTTCAGAAAAATATCAATGGTATATGGCAACCAATATTCGACGGCTTTGTTATTGTCGCACTATCAGATGTTGGAAAATGATTCGGCACATCGACTATTCTCTTCCGGTACTAATAATTGCTCAGAACAAATACTTCACTCCTTTGTATGCACAAACAAAGACGTTCAGAATTATCTAAAGTGGGTTCGAATGTTTCATAAAGAATGTTTGAGAATTCATATCAACACCTTAGCAGCAGTACATGTGGTAGGTATATTTTCGTATTTTAATCATGATCTTTATTGCAAATCCAAGGTGAACTTCCTGAGAAAAATGACTAACAACGTCAATTCTGCAGTGTGTATTCCATTTGTCACATGATTGAATAACCAAATGCAATACCTATGTTTAGCGGGGGAGTCAGTTTATTATTTATTATTCATCTACCTCTTGTAATGTTATGACGTAACTTTCAATGTGGAAAAAGTGTGTCTGAACCATAAACAATGTACGTTCATTACCGCTTTTCAAATGGAGTCCACAACAAATGCACCTTACTCGAAAAAACTTTCATCATAATCTAAGGAACTATCGACTTCAGAATGTGTCCAGAAGGAATTTTGCTTTCCAAAACACAGTAATTGTGAATAGTTTTTCAAGACACTTACTAAGTTTGAACGATCAACAATAGGGTGCTCGTTATCTAAGGTCTTCTGGTGATTTGGTTTTTTACGTTACCCATGTAAAGCAAGTGACAGTAATCTGGATGAAGAGGTTCGAATTGTCGATATTCTCGATTTATAGCAAGAACTATAGTTCCAAAATAATTTTAGCAATAGCAAATATCGAGCAGGGAGTCCAGCAAGGTTCCATACTTGGGCCTTTCGTTTTTCTTATGTATGCAATGATCTGATGAATTAGTTCAATGATATTTCAGCAGTTCATATGTGATTTGTGTTATTTTAATCACCCGAGCTAGTCAGTCAGTCAGAACGGTGTGAAGTTCTTTGGACGTTTTTGATATAAACTAATAGGAAATTCTTGAAGACATATTAGCAATAACATAATACAGTATTAAAATATAAGCAGAATAGTGCACAAATGATGAAATAATCACTCTGGTGAATGGTTATTTTGAGCAAGGAATTTTTTCTTCATAATAATATCTGAAAACCTCTGTTGTAATCCCTCTTCACAAAGGGGGTGATAGATCCTGCCAATTTCAGGCCCACTTCATTATTATTTACATTGGCCAAGATTATTGAATAACAGGTGAAAAAAGAATTATAGAATTTTTGTTAATATTAATAAAACAATGAAAATTCAAAGAGTACAACTGATGAAATACATTCATTCTCATGTCAATTATTCACAGAGAGATCAATGATAAGCATGCTGTCGTGGTGGTTCTTTGTGCCCTATCTAAGGCATTCGATTGTGTCACTCAGGATGTATTGCTATGCAAAATAAAACAATATGGATTCAGAAAAATGAAATATAATTGGGTTAGTTCATATCTCTCTCACAGAAATCAGTTTATTGCGAAACTGTCGACATCTTCCGATAAAGCCGAAATTGAGTGTGGAGTACCCCAAGGCTCTATACACCTTGTGGCCATTGTGTTCATGAATTTGTGATATAGTGTTTTATAATCTTTCAGCCAATACATTTGATGAACTGTTTGTAATTGTCATTTTATTATATTTTAAATATTTTTCAACATCTTTGTAAATATTTCTATTATGGCTGGTTTATAAACAAAACTTTTAGTTTTACTTCAAGAAAGTTGACATTGTGGGTTTTAGTGGTAGCGTTCATATAACATATATATAACCTTTTCTTTTACCGCTTCACAAAAGTTCATAGGATTCAACTTTTGTCTTGAAAAATAATTGAATTCAAGATCCAACATAATTCATAAAATATCCATATTCACCTGTTCGTTTTTGTTACATGTTAAGTGCAGTATTTTGTCATTTACAATTTCTTTTTTAGTCATATAATGGATATACAGAGAATGTTCAGACTGGCTGTTCAATAGAAGAAATAAACGTTATAAAAATAAAGTATTGAAGAGAACAGAAATGTTTTAAATTAAAACACCCCAAATTTATCAATGTGGTGCATGCGCCATTTACTCATCGAAAGCGGTGTATACGGTCGATTTTAGCGTTTAAAATTAACGAAAAAGTGAAACTTTGGACTATGAACCAGCCTTTTGTGAAATGTGTTTTATGTTTCGTCAACTTTACAATTTTACATTTATGTATTACAAGACTGCCATCAATAAGATGTATATCTTCAGACATCAGAAAATTAAGAATATTTTGATTTGATATTATTTCCACTCAGAGCGATAGATACAAACACATCTGCCTCATTTGCATATAATTGAGAAATCACGGTTATCCACAGATTCTAAAAGGGTTGAACATATTTTACCAAATTGTCGAAAATACGAAAACTCACGTGTGTCCTGGAAACACGCAGAATTTGCAAATATACCTGCTATATAGGAATTTTCGAGTTTATAGTCAGAATTTCTGAGTTTGATGTCGATATTTATGAGTTTGAATTCGAAAAATTAAATTTCCTACTTTGAAGTCGGTATTTTTGAGTTTGAACTCAGAAATTTACGATGGCGTACTAGTGCCACTGCAAAAATAAAAACATCTTTTAATTGACACATTTATTCTGTCAATTGAAGCATTCAATCTGTCAAGTGACACATTCAATCTGAATTAATACATTTAATCTGTCAATTGATACATTTATATTGTTAACTGACACATTCAATCTCTCAATTGACACATTTGATCTGTCAACTGACACATTTAATATGAGGTGATTGGAGCATATGCTTGTGAGTGGGTAGTTCCTTCATGACCAGTGAATTTCCATAAACAAACTCATCCGTAGGTACTTTCTCCTGATGTCAAATCTTTCCATGAAACATCTTGATAATTGGGTGGGATATTACTTCTACCCATCCTTTCATCATAATTTTCGCTACTGATAGCCACTTACTTTCATCAAAATCTAATTACAGGAATTTTAGCATTAGTTCCCACAGTGTATTAATTGAAAAAAGCAACAACATTTTTAGCGACCTCTTTTTCGCCATTCAGTTAATAAATTTCTATTTCTATCATACTTGTTACCTCAAAATTAAGAAATTGTTCTATCATTTCATCTAACACATGGCCCCTATAAAGAATTAAATTCGTGATTCTTGATTAGCTTCAGGTTCATAAAAATTTCGTCTAGATGGTTTTGGGGTTGATTGAAATTTATGTCCTCTCAGTCGATATTTGAAATGATGGTACCTACGTGTGAGATGTTCTGGTTGCTAATCATCATAAGCATAGTTTTTATCATCCCTACTGTCATCTGAGCCCATCAGAAAAGATAGTGAAGTGATTTTACTGCTTCTTATAGCGGTAGAGATTTTACCGTCATCTGTTCGTTTTCCAATACCATTTCTCCACTCAGTACATATGGATAGGATGCAGCAACGTATAAACATGAATAGTGCATTGAAAAAAAATCTGTTAATTGACAGATTAAATGTGTCAATTGACAGATTAAATATTTCAATTGACAGAATAAATGTGTCAATTGACAGAATAAATGTGTCAATTGAAAGAATAAATGTGTCAATTGACAGATTGAATTTGTCAATTGACAGATTAAATGTGTCAATTGAAATATTTTTCATTTTTGCAGTGGCACTAGTACGCCGTCGTAGAATTCCCAGTTTGAAGTCGGGCATATAAAAAAACTCTGTGACCCTTATACGCTTTGATACTCAACCAGCACGTACTTGACAACGAATTTTTTTTTCAGATTTCACAGAAGGCGTTTCTGTAGACGAACCGGACATCTTAATAATCAGAGAAATTGACCCGTGCATTGGAGTGAATGGCCCTTTTCATCACACCGCACGGTATGACCTTATGCACCGAGAATTACGACCGCAATTGGTCGTGAGGAGAGGTCAAACTTTTCAACTGGACATCAAACTGAGTCGTCCCTATAACGAAGAAAGAGATGGGATATCGTTCATATTCTCTGTAGAAGGTGAGAGTTATTCATTCAATTAGCATTTAACAACTAATTGTTGATATAGGGAGCGTATTAAACCTTGTTATTTATACTATCATACGTGTGAATCTATAATGTTAATTTATTGATTTTTCATAAGATTTTTCATAAGATCTGCTTCAGATATTCCACAAAATGGTTTATTAATAAAGTTATGGCATGTAACAGAGTAGCATCAAGTCCAGTTGACATGTTTTTGTTATATTAGTGTCAGTTTATTTTTTATTTATATATGTTTATCGTTCTGTTGTTAACAATAACTTTCAAAAACTTAGAAAAGGGCCATTATCTGCATGGAGCATATCAAAGAATGAATCATCATCACTAAAAATGGAGGTTAATATATAGATTCGTTTTTTGTATACTGAAGTTGAGTAGACTGGAGTCACACTAATTCTCAGTAGTACCAAACTCCAAATGAACAATCAAGCAAAAAAAAACAAAGAAACAAATAAACGAACGAACTAACAAACTAAAATTAAACAAAGAATAAAACAAACAAATAGCAACATAATAAAAATTTAATCAATCAATCAAAATGCTTACTAATACGTGTCAATCACTCTACGTTATTACAACGTTAATTCGTAAATCAATACTTGAAATAAACAAAAATAAAGCAAACAAAGTAAACCATTACACATAATATTCAAAACGAATCGATTAAAATACATTTAGTAATTTTCAAGAAATTCATTAGTTAAATGGAATGGTTTTTGTAGATGAGACAATGAAATGAACCATGGATCAGAAAAATTAATCAACACACAAACAAAATAGGAAATAAACGAAACGAATCAAATAAACACATGAACAAACATAACAACACCAACATGCCAAAAATTAAATTGTATAATGCAATAAAGTAAACAAAGATCAGTAATAAAAATACTGTGAACTACATTACAAGTAACATTTAAAACAAACCAACAAAAATACATTTGGTAATTTTCTAGAAAATTATTCTTTCTGTAAAGTTCAATGGTTTCTAAAACCATTGGACAGAAAAACAAATTCAATAGTTCAATAGACAAACAACCCTCACATACAAACAAAATAGCAAATGAATAAATGAACAAAACAAATCAAATAAACACCTGAACCAATATAACAACTAACAATAATAAAATTAATGTTTTGATAGATTATATAGTAAATGTTCAAAAATAGAATGCAAGGTAAAAAAACAATTGTCAGCCTCAAGTGAATAACGGTCATTGACGGTCAAACAATGATTATAACTTCTACTTTCGACTAATATTAAGTCATCCTCAATCAATAGGGATTGTGCTCATTACAGAATACATTAATGAATTAATAAACAAAAGATTAAAAGTACAATAAGTGAAAAAATACCCTCACATTCAGACTGTGAAAATGGAAAATTTTTGCGATAAACATTAACATGGACAAAATTATAAAATGGGAAAATTTTGCAATAAATATTAACGTGGACAAAATTATAAAATGAATTTCGTAGAAAACCACACAGGCTACTGACAAAAATTAATTTTATAATTTTATCTATGTTAACGTTTATCACAAAATTTTGACATTTTCACAGTCTGAATGTGTACCTACGTATTTCATTAACATTGTACCAATACTTTGATCCTTAATTCACGAATGTAGTCTTACTATTCAATTTGGAGTTATAATTACAATCCCTATTGTAGTGCCCTGACGATGACTTAATATAAGTCGAAATGTCGGCAACAGTGGCAACAGTCGGCAACAAGTGGTTTCATCAGATTTTATTAATAAAACGTGTGAATACTTTGACTGGATATTTTAATGGATCCTTTTTCTAGGTTATATAAGTATATTACATTGTGTTTTACGACTTAATACTTTTATTTCCATTTTAGTTTCACTTTATAAGGTTTAAGTTCAGCCACTTTCTTCTTCGAACAATTCAAGATTCGGACATTTGACTAGCCCTCGAGTGACATTTTGGAAAATAACTATTATAGCTCCTACAGTTACAGGGTTGATCATAGAAAAACAAATTACTCTGTATCTATCAAACGAATTGAAATAATATGAGAACAACTGAAATGAGATGAGAACAAGATTTCCAACGATTCTAAACGTAAAATATTGTTATATTTGAAAAACATACCCATGACATTATTCCTTCATCAATGGCATATCATAAAGATATTTGGATAATGGTGCAAAGTAACATACCTTTCCACTTTCATACCTACTTTTTTCAATGACTCGTATAATAACTAAGGAGAAAAAATTGAAATGTCCTCACTTATCACTAAAACTCTATTGTGAACAGTAAAGGCCCCAACAATGTTCCTGGTAGTGCTTCATATGTTGTATACTTTCAAAAACTCAACTTTCCTTTAACTTTGGCCCATTGTACTCTGTTTTCAAGATGGCATCTCAACAATTTCCTCTTTTACCAATTAATAATAATAATAATAATTCTCTCAACTGATAGGTTTTGATGACTTACGGTGTCAAAAGCTTTAGTTACTTAACGAAGATGAATTTCGCATCCATATCGTTATGAGCTTTTGAAGTTGAATCCGCATCGTGTCTTGCGTTGATTTATTTTCTCTGAACCCATATTAGTTATCAGAAATTATCTTAAAACGTTGCAAAACATTATTTTCAATAAAATTGATATCATTAACACAGGGCAGTGACTATTACGATACATTGTGATCCCTGAACAAAAAAAAAACTAATGAATATGTATATGCTTCAATAAACCGCTACACACAAACAAACGAGAATCTTCAAAAAATCGTTCAGACTAACAAATAAAATAGCCAACGAGCCAACATGTGATATCCAAAAATGAGACTTGTTTTAAATTAAATTCATTATTGATAAACTCAACTCAACTTGAAATAATCGCTATTCTCTCATAGAGAATTTTAAGTATATTTTTTTACATGTTCTTTCAGATGAAGAAAAACCCACACATGGAAATGGAACTATGGTTGCAGTACCTCTTCTGAATAAAACAGACAAATATCTTCCATGGAACGCCACTCTGGAAAAATCAAACGACACCGTTATCACAGTTCAAGTGACAGTACCACCTGACGCCATTGTGGCAAAATGGCGACTGGAGGTTGACACAAAAATAATTGATGATGGTGCCTACAGCTATTGTTGGGACACAGGTAAAAACCAGTTTTGTGAGATATTTATTATTACAATTAGGAAAGGAATTCACAAAATATGAATTTTCAAATCTCGAAACTTATCTTTTTACGGAAATACCACGGAATGACAAATGATGATTTGCGTATATTTTCTTATCTTAGTTTCTATGAATAACGGTTCTGCATATGAAAACAAATGACTTCTCATTTAGTGCACATTTGTTTTTGTTTATAAGGTTGCCACTGGAGTTTGACTTTTGAGGAAAATATATTATTACCATTATCAGCGTTGAACTCTGATTCACGGTTCCAAGTATGGTTCCCTCATTATGTCAAACGCATTCTATTTGGCCTCAGCATCGAAAAGTCAACGGATTTGACGTAATTTCACCGATCTTTCTTCTTATTAATAGCAGTTCATTATTAACGCTTAGTTACATATAAATTGTGGGTATTTCCCATCAGCTGGAAAAGTACAACAAATCTCTAAAAATGATGAAAAACAACATCTCTCTTGCCATGAACTTTCTGACTTGAAATGAATCCAGTTATTCTGAAATATTAGGTGTTTGGGAAATGTATCGCGAATATCTGTTAGAGCGGATACAATGCCCGTCATTGTATTAGCTGGGGAAGTAGCAGCTTTATGACGGAATATGGAGTGTAAAAGAGTTTTTGGAATAATTGAAACGTCCAGTCGTTTTCGAAAAAAAAAAACAAATATCTATTTGAAAAGATTTGCCGTAAGACTATTTAGCGATTCTGAAGCCTATTTCTGTTTCCATGTATTCAAAGAACTGATGCAACCATTTCTGATGTCGTACAAGAATTCAAAAATGTCGAATCAACGTTTGAAAAGATTATACTTGTCAAATATACAAATTTAGACACTATGTATCACTCCAAATCGGGTGTTGGCATATTTTCTAGATCCGACAAAACCACAACATCTATTAGTTCTTGCCACTAATAATTCATTTTCTGGCAAAATCAGATCCTTTTACCTACATAATGTTTGATGAGGCAATTCTCAAAAGTTCAAAAGCCTTAAATTGGTGGAAATCCCGACAGAATGTCGATGCTGTTCAGAAAGTACTGCCCACCATTAAAGCATTATGTGCTTCAGATCTGTCGAAAGAGTGTTTTCGAAATTTGGTTTCGTACATTCCAAACTTCGAAATCGTTTGGGAACCGAAAAAGCCGCAAAATAACTTTTTCTGTATAAGTACCTATTACAATTGACTTTCTAATTATATATTTTGTATCTTGTAGGTTAGCCTAAGTAACATGTCTGTTCAGTATACCTACATATTATAATACCATTTATGTATTCGTTATTATTTTTTATCATTCATTAATGCAGCTAATATTATATAATCTGTTTTCGTTTTTGTGAATTGTTTGTGTTTTCTTAAGATTAATTTATGAATATTTTCGTTGGACTGATAACGATTAGTTATCAGTTTACACTTACATAATGTAAGTGAGTATCTAAAGACTTAGTTTTGAAAAAACTGTTTTAATTTTTTGAATTACCTTATGAGTTATCTGCTTCGGTGACTTGTTTTTACAGTAATTTATGATAATTAAAATCATGATTTAAATCATTTGATTTGAATCTTTGCAACCCTGGTATATAATATGAGGGAAATTGTCTTCGATATATACCTTTGTGTTGACTCTACCCTCCTTTTTTATTTGTAATTCTGCTCATTTGTTTTTCCACACGCAGGTATATACATTCTCTTCAATCCTTGGTGCAAGCAAGACCAAGTCTTCATGAGGTCAGAAGAATGGAGAGACGAGGCAGTTTTGAACGACGTTGGGCTGATTTGGAGAGGCACATACAACAGATTGAGACCGGTGATATGGAAGTATGATCAATTCGAAAAAGATGTTCTCGATTGTTCCATGCATTTGGTCAATGCTGTTGGCAAAGTGAAGAGCAACTACAGATCAGATCCTGTGAAAACATCGAGGTAAGTATATCTTCAGCAAGAGTGTTGATTAAAACCGAATTTATTTGCTATTTTTGTTTGTCATCAACTAATGAACCACCCTGTAGCGTACTATTTGAGTTTCTACCACTTGTCCAGGACAATCATCCAACTGCGAAAATCATCAAATCAAACTGAGGCCTTCGCTATCATTCATGATTTAGAACAGCTGGTTGGGCTGCACACTTTCCTAATGCCAATATAACATCTACTGTCGTTATCAAGTGTGTGAATGCGACAAGATATCTCGGATACTTATTATATAGCATGCAACTAATGTACCTGCTATAAAGGTAATTATGATCTTCGTGGGGTCTCTCTCAGGTCATCAATGTTAATTAATGTGATGCAACGACTTTTTTTTATTATTGATGACCGATCATGACAGGTCTTGACTCAGAATTTTTATTGAAATCTCAATCGATCTAGCTGAGTGATAAGTGCATTCCACAGCCGAGCATAGAGAGTCGGAATGTGTGGAAGCCACTTATCACTCAGCTAGATCGATTGAGATTTCAATAAAAACTCTGTGTCAAGACCTGTCAAGATCGGTCATCAATAATAACATTCACCAAAAAAGGTCGTTGTATCACATTAATTAACATTGATGACCTGAGAGAGACCCCACGAAGATCATAATTACCTTTATATCAGGTACATTAGTTGCATGCTATATAATAAGTATCCGAGATATCTTGTGGCATTTATACAGTTGATAACGACAGTAGATATTAGTTGTTGAAACGTCGTGACTCAAACACATGCAAAGAATTTATTTTCTTTGTTTCTAGACAATGGAAGTCCAGAAGAATTGTACTAACACTAATACATTGTCAACCACTTTCAAACAAAATAGTGTTAGTCTCACTACCCAACAAAAAAAGCACAGGACATGATGAAGCTTCCACAAAAATTGTGAAGAATGTGTAGAAATACTATCAGAAGTAATAGGGCATATTATGAATTTATGCATTTCTTGTGGAGAATATCCCAATTTTCTCGAGATTGCCGTCATAGTTCCAATACTAAAAAATGGTGACAGAAAAACCGTCGAGAATTATCGTCCAATATCACTTATCAGTGCGTTCTCAATTTTTTTAAAACCCATTTCTCTCAGCCTAAATGATCACCTGGAAATGTTCGATCTGATCACAGACTGCCAACATGGGTTCAGAAAAAAATAATCACTCGACAGAAACTGCAACGCTCAATTTAACACAACATATAAACGATTTAATTGACAAAAAAATTATTGTTGTTGGAATTTTCTTTGGCTTGAACAGGGCCTTCGATACTTTGAACTCCAAATTTGTATGAGAAAAACTAAGGAATTCAAAGAAATATCAATCTGATGCTCCTGTCTTTTTTTTACGAACAGATGTTTCCAATTAAAGCATTGTATTGTCTGATAAGTTGCTCCTAACTGCGGGTACCTATCAAGGTAGCGTTCTTGGACCGCTAGTATTCCTACTATATCAAATCAAATCAAAATATACTTCATTGTCCGAAGAATGAATTCTTGTTGACAAAGCATATATGTAAATATAAAGAAGTATAAAATGAAAGAAAATATAGAAGTGGTATGCTCAAATATGTGTTGATAAATACACTAATGGTCGAATCTGTAAATAAACTTCCCACTAATACAAGTCATGAAAAAAATAATATCTCCATGCAGATGACACGAATATTATGCTAACAAGCTAAACGTCTGACGTTATGAAAGAATTAGTCATTGCAGTTTTAATCGAATGTAATGACTACTTTGATAAGAACAGGCTCATTGTGAACCTGAACAGAATTTTCAAATTCATCTCAGTTTCCGAAAAAAAACCTGTAGAATTGACAAAATTCTTGGGAAAAATGATCGACTCACTCTTCACATTTTTTGCCAGTCGCATTAATAATTCATTGCCAAATGATATAAAGTACGTGTCAACTAACACTTATTTTTTCAAAAAATGTTTTCACACAGTAGATGAATTTACATTGAAGTGAGCAATGCACGACCGTATATATTCTGAAAATTTTATTTTACACGAATTTCCTATCCGATTTAGCAAGCAGTCCATTTTTCTCTCCTGAGTTTGTCAACGTGAAATATCGATATCATTCCCTGCAGTTGGCATTTGGATGATTTCCGACTTTTATTTTCGCACAAAACTATTTTTATCCAATCATACATTCACATCAAAGTCGGGTATATACCTCGAGGCATACCTTCATGATGATTATCTGTCAATAAAATTAATTTTATTTTTAAATGTCCTGTTTCCTCATATTCTATCTATAATTCGAGTTTTGTATTTATGTATACAGAAACGGAAATTATTTATGGGAATATAGGATTCTCAGTGCATTTGTTGAAAACTTCATGTAGCCAGTCGACCAGTACAAAATATAACAAATACACGCGATGCAGATTCAAGTATTCAACTGGACCACTCTACAATGGATTGTCCCCACTTCTAGACCTAGAGCGGCGGCGGCTCTCGCTGCTGTGATGACATGACACTATGACAGTATTAAACAAAATGTTGGAGGTGTGAGGTGCGTCTGGCTTCTCAGGATAGGAATTCTGTGTACGACGTTCCATTGTCTGCTGCAAGAAATGTAACAAATAATTTCTCGTTTGAAAATAAGTGATGTGAGTTCTTATTTGCCATAACGGCATTGAAAATAAAATACATTCTTCGAATAAAAAAAATTATCTTAACTTCTGAAAAATAAACTGAAATGTAACACACAAAAAAAAATTAGGAGTCTAATGTAATAAAGGTTCAAATAAACCAGCTTGTTGTGCCAAACAATAGCCGAATCTGTTATACAGAGATAATCTCATATCGAGGAGTAGATTTAGCGTAATGTTGGCACAAAGTTGGATAATTTTCCCCCTCAATTCATCAAGATTTGTTGCTCTCTGAAATTCATGTCGATACGCGGATTCTTTCAGATATCCCCAAAGAAAGAAATCATTTGGAGATAGATCTGGTGATCTGGGAGGACACTTGATCGTACCACGTGTAGATATTAATCGATCAGGAAAAGTATTGGAAAGAAATTGTGTCACTGGTCGTGCATTGTGACTGGGACAACCATCCTGTTGAAACCAAATGTCCCCAAAATTGATAGGAAGTAGCCGCTGAACTGTCGGAATAATTTGATTTCGCAGAAGTTGGAGATATTTGACAGAGTTTAGGTTACCATCGATAAAAAGGGGATCTATGATGAAATCTCCTAACAGTCCTGCCAAACATTAAGTTTTTGTGGGTACTGAGTACGCACAGGAATACTTAGATGAAGATTTTCCCGAGACCAATATCGTACAATTGATGGATTGTGTTTCCTATGTAAAGAAAACGATGACTCGTCTGTAAATAATATGTTTTGTAAAAACAAATCATTTTCATTTTGTTTCTCCATCATGGTTTCACAAAATTCCATTCGTCGAATACGGTCATCGGGAAAAATTTCTTGGGTTGTCTGTACTTTGTACGCATGGTATCCATTCCTTTTCAAAATATTCCGAACATTTCTTTCACTCATATCAACTTGATCAGTAATTTGTCTGCTCAAGGTTCTCTGGCTTCAACAGCGGCACACACACCTATTTCTCTATTTTGACGACCTTCATTCATTGGCTGTACACGTGGTTCATCGATATTTTGACATTTCCGGCAGTTCTGAACACATCCACATTTCTCAAACTTTTTAATAATACGAGAAATGGTGGACTGTGACGGAATCGGCCTATTTTCAAATGCAACAATAAATAAATTTATGGTATCTTGAATCGAGTGACCCCCAAAATACCACTTCAAAATTTGTATCTTTTCTTCCTTTGTGAACGTGAGCATTGTAAGAATTCGCAAGCGTTATGGGCTTACTAAATTCAATATTAAATAGCATGACTGCGAAGAGTGCGAAGTGCGAATACTGAATTGTTGGACTCAAATAGGAAGGGGAACAGAGGTCCAGTTGAATACTTGAATCTGCATCGCGTGTATTTGTTATATTTTGTACTGGTCGACTGGCTACACGAAGTTTTCAACAAATGCATTGAGAATCGTATATTCCTATAAATAATTTCCGTTTCTGTATGTATGTATATCAAAGTGCCCGTACATCTTATATTTAATTTAATGCGTCTGTATCGATATACCTAAAACTATGACTTGTACCATCTACATAACCTGTAGCAGAAAAGACCAATAAAATCTATACAGGGTAGCTCAACGAAAACTTTCCTCCTGGATTTACTAGAAATGACAAATTATATTCGGAAACGCTGAAACACGTTGATTTTAATTTCTAGTTGGACACTTGTCAATGATGGATTTACATTCTCCCCTGACGGGGGCGGTTACCCCCTCGCGAATCATCATAGGGAACGTGGTTCGAGTGATACATCACCTCAAAGCTCTCCTTCTTTTCTATCCATACGTTTCTATCTTTTAAAAATCGAATGAACGGTAATTGAGATTAGTGTTGTGACATCAGGTTCAATGTAAATAATTAATAACTTACCGGTTGTTGTCGAAGTTCAATTTATTGATTGCTCGAATTGAGTCTACTTTCAAAATTATTTCGAACGTTTTCCAATACTTCTGGAGTTAATGTGCAGCTAGCACTCGTTTACAATTCTACCAGGTAGATCTTATAGTGACTCTGGCAAAGTGGCAAAAACTTTGCTTTTGAGATGTTGAGTTGTCCCCATAAAAAATAATCCAACCAGTAGAAGTCTGGTGATCTAGCTGGTATAACTATCCACAATACCAGCCTGTCTTATATGGCACTGGGATGTACTCCTTCCGTTTTTTCAGCATTTTTTTTGGAAAGATAAAATAAAAATATATTTCAGGGCCCTTGCTGCAGCTGTCAATTCAGCGGACGACTATGGAGCAATCATGGGCAATTGGTCGACAGACCATAGCGGTGGAACAGCTCCTACCAAATGGTTAGGCAGTAAGGAAATTCTACAGAAGTTTTATAAGAAAAAGAAACCCGTAAAATACGGCCAATGTTGGGTTTTCTCTGGAGTCTTAACGACAAGTGAGTAGAACTGGCATTCATCAGCTAATACTGACTCAGGTCACATCCAAAAACGAAGCCAAGGGTCGTTGACTCAACACTGAAGACATGAGTACAGTATTTGTTATGAACCTGGAATATTTAAAGAACAATCTCCCTGGATAAGGCACTTTTAATCAATCAATCAATGAATGATCAATGATCAATCACTTTATTATCCTTTCGACTTATACCTGTATAGGAATTATCAAATTAATTTACAAAGAAAATAATTTACAAAACAGGTAGATGAAACACAATAGAATATTCATAGAATACAACTAAAAATGCGATTTTACATCACAAAACTCAATGACATTATAAAAACATTCGTCAACTAAAAATAAATTGAGTCTTTTTTCAAAAAGCAGGAAAAAATATTTTTGCTAGTACCCATACGTGGTATTCGGAAAATACACCTCAAAGTTTGTCTGTGAACGATGAAAACATCAAGAGTAAGTATGGAATTGCCCCAGAAGCATATGCCCTATTTCAGTCTACATTCAATTTCAATTTCAATTATATATTCATGTTTCTCCAATTCAGTACTTATTGGCAACTATTTTTTGTTTCAAATGAGTTGGAGCCTCTATAAAAAAATCATTGAATTTTTCACTATTATATCCGGATTTTCTACTATATGACCGCCAGTTCATAAGTAATCTGCCACAAAACACACGTGCTGGTTTCTGCATTTTGAATGCGTTTCTAGAAATGTGTTTTACGTTTTTCTTCTAATAGAGCAGTATGATTTTTCTTTGCGTATTTAAAAACTAATAAATGTTGGATAAGACCTCTGCAATACAAACGTATCTTTCAACTTAAGGCTAGAAGAAATCACTTCATTGTCCACCGATTTGTTATTTCTGTAAGGTCTATTCTGGCGATTTTTTGGAAAATTGATCAAAATTATGTAAAAAACTGCTATAAAAGTGCATGAGAGCATACTGAAAGTTATGTATCGAATGAAGTTCTGACCAGTCCTCAACCAAAAAACATCTCCCAAAATTTGTAATATTTTTTTTTTACAGAAATTTTTAGTCAAATTTTATTTTTATAATTTTTTTAGATTTACATTCATCCAGTTCCAATAATATTGTTTTGTGATCTGATATATCGTTATCCAAAATCCAATATATTCCCTACTTGTTAAAATTGATAAATATTTGATCAATCGACTTACAGGATATTTGAGAAACTCGAGTTGGCCATTCCACCAAAGGAGTAAAATTGGCGTATGTGAATGAAATCAATTTGACTGCTTATACTTTCTGAAGACAGACTTATTAGTACAATACAGAAACGAAAGAGATAAATATATAGAACGAGCATTTACTATTTTATTCACCTCACCCATTGAATTCTAATAGTAAAGTACACAAGAAACAAAACGATCGTTTTTGAAACTATCGAAATTGAAATCACCACATAAAATCAAATGAATTCCTGGTTTATAGAGGTTTTCTAATGTTGCTGAAATTTTATAAAAAACAAGCTTTCTTCTCCACATGAGGACCTGTAACATATCAGTATCATATTTTGACAGTTTTCATTTTAAAAGTTATGGCACATATTTCAAAATTTTGTTCTTCGCAATATAATAACAATAATAATCTTTATTTATATAGGACAAGTCAAGAATTGTATACAGTACAGTCCACAAATAACGTTGACCGTATCAACAAACAGTTATGATTTAACAAAATATTCGCTAATGTCGTAAAATCATGATTCCACAAAAGAAGTTTTCAATTTTGTCTTGAATTTATAAAAAAAAAATAGTTTTTTAATTTCACTTGGGAGATGATTAAAAAATTGCATTCCATTATAATTAGGGCTGCAAAATAATCAGTTGAAATTTTCGTACGTGGGTGAAATTGTAGACATACTGTTATCAGAATTTACAATCAAGTAATTGTTACTACACCAATCGGTGAATCCTTTCGATAAAATACTAATTTTCTCCACAAGTTCTTCTGGTCTTTTAGCATTAGTGGCAATTGTCGTATCATCTGCATACAAAAAAATATGTTCAACTCAAATATTTTGGTAGATCATTGACACATAACAGAAAAATCAAGGGAACTAAAACTGATCAACCCTAAATCAACATCATGTAGTTGAGATCTACAGTCATCTACTTTTCTACAACATCAATACATTTAGCTTGTATATTCTATCCATATTCGAATTTTCTTGTATATGAAAGGAACATCGATTCATCAAAACTTTCCTGCATATCTCCATCTCTGACCCTTCTCATAAGCTGAGCCCCTGTTTACTTTCATTCTAGTCTGCCGAGCATTGGGCATTCCTGCTAGGACCGTCACCAACTACTCCTCAGCTCACGACACCCAAAACTCCCTGACGGTGGACTACTTCATGGACGAAACGGGCGCCATCATGGAGGAACTCAACTCTGATTCAATCTGGAATTTCCACGTCTGGAACGAGGTCTGGATGGACAGACCCGATCTCGGGAGTCACTACGGAGGTTGGCAAGCCATAGACGCAACTCCGCAAGAGTTGAGCGAAGAGGAGTACAAGTGTGGACCGGCTTCTGTTGCTGCTGTGAAGCAAGGGGAAGTGCTGAGGCCGTACGACAATAACTTTCTGTTTTCGGAAGTTAATGCTGATAAGGTATAATAATACTAAATAATAAAGACACTTTATTCACATAAATAAATAAAAACAAGTTCAAAAATTGTATCACGTTTGTGAAACAAACAGAGTAAACGCATTTGTCGACATGGCGCCCAACGTGGGGAGCCATGTCAATAAATGCGTGTACTTGGGTATCGAAATTTGGAGGATGTTTCGCCTTATCCGGCTAGCTCTTCACCACAAGTACAGCATCGTCGCAAATGTCCAGCAACTCCGAAACTCTTCTTTGGATTATGAAAGTTAGGAACAGCGTAGATGTTATCACGAATTATTTTTGTATAGTGTTGGTGTTCCCAACGAGGTTCCATACACTATACCAGGCTTGTAGATTCCTCAAAGTCCAAGGCCAGAAATACTTTTACCAACTAGGTAATTGTGTGAGCAACCACACTCGAGAACTACTCTCAAACAACAACTGAGCACTTCAGTGGCTCCCGGATGACTAATTTTCTCAGCCAAAACGGGCTTCTTGAATACACAAAGCGCACATTTGCTCCGGCCAATTCTGAAGCAATGCAGCTGGTGGGCGGAGTCTATTCAAGTTCCGCACTTGGATATACTCCAACATCGAAATAAATTTTGGTTTTTCTGGCCAAAGATAACATACCTACAAAAGAGTTTCCTTTCAACGTTGTAGAAAAATAAATTTACCTATAATTTACATATTGGTTTTGTTTCTAGGACCTATAGTTACGCAGATATGCACTTTTTACCAAAATGAAAATTTGTACGTCAAGTACGTTCAGCTTCACTGTGGCATCGATGTGATGGTGATTTTTGATGGCTACAATACAGATCCTTCTCAGCAAGTGACCAATACTACTGAACGAGCAAGAAGGTACAAGTCAAACTCTTCATTAGACGTGGTGTTTGACAAAAAAACTGTTGACACTACACCTCAGAATAAGTTCCTGGCCAATGAGTGGAACAAGGACCTATTCGCGACACTGCTCTCCAGTGAAATGCAAGCATCAAACATAGCCACAGAGCACGCTCCGAAGATATTGATAGGTTATTAGTTGCCACGACTAAATGCCTCTCCACCACGTGCGACACCGTCATCATTGGCGAAGAAAACACTGACCTACTCGTTCTGCTGACTGGCACAACACCTGCGGTGAACAATGCCTACCTCAAAAAACCAGCGAGAGCGAAATATCCAGACGTATTCTACAATGCCTCCTCCTACAATTGCAACTCCAACTGCTCCTACATGCAATATCGGGCGTCGACACCACTTCAAACATTTTTGGGATTGGAAAGAACAAATTCTGCCAACTTTTTAGGAAAGGCCTATCATTGCTGGAGCAGGCGGAGAGGTTTGAGGACCCTGGTGCCAGTCCTCAGGAAATTTCAGCAGCAAGGGATAAAATCTTGCTATCCATGTATGGTGGTAGTAGAAAACAGTCATTGAGCTCCCTTCGCTATAGTAAATTTAGGACAAGTACCACGAATCTCAAACTGGCTAAACTACCTCCGACCACTGACGCAGCACATTTCCACTTTCTAAGGACATACCACCAAGTCATGGAGAGGATGGGGATTGTGAAAGACCCTATGGAGTGGAGCTGATGCAGTTCAGTCCTTTGAAAATTATGTGCTGGCAAAGAATGTAATAACAGGAATGAAGTCATCGTCGACGACACCGATCTGGTAACTTCACTATTTGACGAAAATGAAGACACCGACTTCATTAACTCATCCCCTACGGAACGAGAGAAGCACATTTTCAGTTCTTACTTCAGTTACTACTAATTTTTGTATGATTATTACTGCTTTTTGTTCTTACTTTGTTCAAATAATTGAATCTTCAAAAAATGTATATGCTGTGTTGGTGGGTTATTTGAAATTGAACATACCCTCTCACCGGTAAGTATTCAAGTAAAATAGTACCTGCCTCATGGGAATTGCGCTGTAACATGTAAAAAACTCAAGCAGGATTGGTATAAACTTTAAGCCAAAACTGGAAAATTGTAAGTGAAAAAAATAATATGCCGCTGTTTTAACTTTCATGTTTACCCTCACTACGTAAGGTTGGTTGAAAAAATGTACATACGTTTCGTAGGTAATTAAATGCCCCACTGATTTTATTCTAATACTTGTTTTCCTAGAATATGCTATAACTGAAGTACAGCGTACTAAAGTTAGATGTTTGACAAATTTCCCGAAAGGACGAGTTTTTTAAATTTTTTGAAAAGTGCATATTTCCGTAACTATCGGTCCAAGAAACAAAATCCGTAACGTAAATTATAGGAAATGTAATTCTCTACGACAATGATCCGAACTCTTTTGTAACTTGAATGCACTGAACGAAGATATAAGCAAAAATCTGTTAATAAAATCCAGTTTTCTTACAGATTTTCTGGAGATACGCTGGTCCGACCCAGCCCCTGAAGCTCCTCCGCAAAGACACCCAAGGAATCGGTAAACTGATCTGCACAAAATCCCCTGGAGCCTTCGAAAGAGAAGACATAACCTACAGCTACAAACACCGAGAGAAAACAACCGAAGAACGCACCACCATGCTCAGAGCATTGCGTCAGTCAGAAAGCCTCTTTTCGCGGTACTACCTCAACGAAGACTTCAACGACATCCGCTTCAACTTCAAACTCATCGACGACATCAAAATCGGCCAGCCTTTCAGCGTATGCCTTGAAATGAAAAACAAATGCAAGACCAAGGCCTACCAAGTGGGGGTTATTATACGAGTGGAAGTGGTGACGTACACCGGCAAAGTCGGCGGCAATGTGAAGAACGAGCAGTTCTCTGTGGCGGTCCAACCAGACGCGGTTCATGAAGTGAAGTTGGAACTGACCTACGAAGACTACGGCAAAAGACTAATAGACCAGTGTGCGTTCAATGTGTCCTGCCTGGCCAAGATCGCAGACACCAACTTCGAGTACTTCGCGCAAGACGACTTCAGGATAAGGCAGCCGGACATCAAGATCGTCCTCAGAGAGACTCCTGTTGAAGACACAGAGGTCACTGCTGATATTACCGTTGAGAATCCTCTGCCTGTGGCGCTGAAAAAGGGCGTTTTCACTGTGGAAGGGCCGGGGATTGAAGGGAAGTTGAAGGTTAAGGTGAAGGAGACTGTTCCACCTGGGGGTAACGCGAAAGGAGAATTTAAATTCATCCCTCCTCGTACGGGAAGGCACACTATTGCGGCTAAGTTTTTTTCCAAGCAGATGGAAGATGTGGATGGTTATCTCATCATTATGGTTGAGCCGAAGAAGGAGCAGTTGAACGGTCAGCAGTAGTGTGCAAAGAGCTGAGCGGAAACCTAACCTAAGAATTTTACTATCGACTGATATATTTTAACTGACAATTATTTATTTAGATGTTTAATTATTTTTTGAAATAAAATAACTTTGTAACCATTGATCCGTCCTTAAATAAACATGTTTCAAATATCATTTCACAGGAAAATTATCCATCTTAAATAGAAAAATTACCATAATACAGGAAGAGGAATACACTGGATTTCAACTACTCGACACGTGTATCAATCACTAAGTGCCCATCTGAAAAAAACATAATAGCCACAGACACGATGCACAGATAAAATAATAGTTGTTTATCAGCTATATCCCAAGGCCATTGATAACTAACGAAATAATATTATCACAGTTTTCGAAAGCACGTTATTTGGTAACAGCCCGACGCCGAAGGCGGAGGGCTGATACCTAAAACAACGTGCTTGAGGAAGTTCTAATAAAATTATGAGTTATTTATCAATGTTGGAGGGATATTCGGTGAGATTTTTTTCCTGACAGGACAGTCTTCTACTATAAATAAATTATATTAATGAAATGTCAAAGACTTTGTGTCAGTTTCGTGACATTAGTGATAACTAACCGTAAAATCGTGAAAACTATCCATGGGTAATTATCACATGACTAGAAATAGACAAATTTGATAGGATGTTTCTCCAATGAAACATTTTTCATTACAATAATGGGTACCTATCATTCCTCTACATTATTTTGGATCTTGAGTTTGGAATTACCTTCTCGAAGTGGAAAACTTCATTTTGGCTAAGAAATGTAATTTCATTGAAAGAATTAAGTTAGACCAATAACTCATAGGATACAATAATGTATGAACTCGCCAAAATATCACTAAAGTTTATGGAGTTCGATTTTTGATTTTTCTGTTTATCCGAATTCCATTCACATGAGCTAAAGTGTTCTTTGTATCTCATTTTTATACATCATCTTGTATGTCCATAATAGCTTGCATCTCTGGCCGTTGAGGTGATAAGGAACCGAGATGAATCTATTTAGGATTTTTTTATTTCGTTCGTTGTTAATTAATATAAACTTTTCTTTTCTCGTATTAGATTAAGTTTTGTTTAATTTCCACTGAAGTAACAGGAAAGCGAAGCAAATAAACCAAGATTCCGTGAAAAGTAGACAAAAGTTTTGGTTTCCCTTAGTCTTGAATTCAATATTAATTTCCGAACATTTACGAACAAGTTGGAACTATCATTCAAAATCAGAAGTCAATATTCGATTATTTATTATGTAATACTGCAAAAACATCATCCAGATACATCAGAAAAATGTTTCATAATTGAAAAATACAGATTCTATAGGAATAGATTGAATAACAACAAAACTTGTACAAAGATCAGAACTTGTATTGTATCTACAAGTTCTGATAATATGTGTCATTATTATCAAATAGAACCTCGGAAATGGGAACACCACTTCTAAAAGACGATCCAACCTTTGTAATGGTTTCTTGGATAATTTTACATGGGTAAGTGCCATTAGCGATGATGGGTATTTACATAGTACATATTTTTTACTCTTTCATAGTAGATATTCGGATTTATTCAGAATTACCTACTCAGTTTGTTGTCGTTGTCAGCTTTTAAATGAATTACGTCTTTGTTTTTCAGTCAATCAAATGAATTTATTTTTATTTCTATTAAATTATACTGGCTTTATTTGTCACCCGGTATACCAAACATTCTCGCCGTCCGTCCGTCTTTTTGTGCATTAGTCCATCTACTGGGATTTATAAGAAGTAAAACCTCTACTTTCTAAATCTGTTGCCAGGTATTATTACAGATTTCTTCTCGAAAGTTGTTTGTACAGATTTCTATCATTGAGGAGTTTTTGCATTCAGATTCCACAAACTCCTCAGAGATGGCGGAACTTGTTTCTTCTCTAGTTATTTCCAATGTTGCATGTTGGTTGCATACTTGGCTTTTCTAAATAATAATTTTAATAAAAATCTTTTGTATGCAGGTAAATATGAAGGTACGTTTAACATCTCCTAAACCAGTGGGCGCATTTTAACCATTTTAACCAATAATAATAATAGGTAAATTATAGACATTTTTAAAATAGTTTCATACAATTATCTCAGAACGAAGCAGTTAACTTTAACTGATAACCCTTCCTCCCGGTGAATTTAACTCCTACATTTTGAAGTTAACTATAACACGTGACGTCATCTACAAGTTAACTTCTAGTTATCTGTTAAAATAGTTTTATACTTAGTACCCGCCCAGCCGCCCTTAGAAGTTAACTTTATCGGGAGGAAGGGGTCTCAGTTTAAAGTTAACTTTGTAGATAATATGGAAGTTTTCGACAGTTCTTCTATCAATAATTTAGCATATAACCGCAATAATGTTAGCATACGATATCCAGGTTATTTTTGAGGAACTTATAACCGACGATGAAGAAGATGCTGTGATTATTGTTGAAGTCCCTCTGCGACAAAGGATATGTAGAAATCCGTTAAACCATTTTATCTCGTGGAACGAAATAGAATTTGAATACCGATTTCGATCATCAAGAAACTCTGAACTATCAGTATAAAGGTCTTTTCTATATGGTCTGTACCTACGATTGTTGACGGGGCACATATTGGAGCAAATTTGCAATGACCAATAACTAATAAGTCAGCTTTACTGGTTCCTAATTACTGTGGAAATAATTCCACATAATGTATTTTCATTTTTAGAAAGCATCTGCTATCGCGAGTAGCACAAGTGTTAATTAAACTCAGATTTAATACAACACGTTCATTCTTGGTAGTTGCTGGGATTTTGGATTTATTCACAAGTTTACTTTGCTAGTAGTATTATTATTTATTAGAAATGTCACGTGAAATTGCGGAAAATTCTAGGTTACCTCTTTGCCTTCTTCTTCTTTTTATTTTAAAAATGTGACTTTTATGAAACTGCCATTTTAAAGCTGAAGTTAACTGGACTGTTGAAATTAAAGTTAACTCCAAAAGATATTTATAATACCGACCCAATTAGTCAGTGAAATACATGTTACCACCAAAAGCTAATTCTTTATTCTGTTACAAGTTGAGTTGTGTATTAGTGTATTGTGCCTGAAGAGAATAAACGTTATATTGTGCCATTGTTCCATTGTGCCATTGTTTATGTATTTACTAGTTTCATAAGTCTGTGAAGGAAAGAGTGGTAGGTAAAAAAAATTGATAACATGAACAAACGAAGAAATAAAAAATTGGTTCAAGTCAGTTATGTAAAAGAGCAAGGATGGACATGGAGCGATGGTCTTAAAATTCTTCAGGCTTCGCTAACACTACTGACTCCTGCTCCACCTTGCCTTCAGCATCATCGTTCATTCCTCACCATTGGTGTCTGAGAATAAATATGATGATTCAAATGCCACAGAATTGAGAGTTCTCTCGAAGAGTTACACGATTTCGATGGTGAAATGGAATTGAATGTTCTCATAGATTGATGAAACCAACCAAAGTTATGATGTAAAATTACGTTTGGAATGGATAGCATATGAGCCCATATTCTAACATTCATTTGTTTCGCATCGATATTTTTGCTATTTTCCATCTTCCTTTAAGAGCATCTTTGTCATTCGTTTTTTGTATAACTTCGATTGACCAAGTGAAAATAAAGTTAGTTTCCAACGATCGGTCTTTTATTAACTATTACCTACATGGCGCAGTCGTCAATTAAACCTAATAATCCCAGAAGAAAAATCTGGTATTTGTGATACAATAAATAGCAGATGAAGTAATAATGATAATAATAATAACTCGTTTTTATTCATCAGATGCCGAAACAAATGAAAAAACATAATAATATATAAATATATATGAAATTAATACCTAATCTGCAAATATGAAAGGGCGGAGTATCAGCAGAATGCTGTTTTTCAACTCAACCCGAAAAGTAACTAAATAATAGTGGATCAGTGATCGTACAAGAAAAAGAAAACAACAAAAAAAAATAAGATTCAATAATAAGTATATCATGAAAATATGAAAATAGTGTTTGGAGCAGAGGTCAGGTGGCAAGGGCTAGATTCAGAAAGATTATAAAGATCTACCTGAACAGAATGATAATCTTCAATATCTTCTTGGAATTTTTGAAAGTGTAAGATCTAAACTCCCTAGGAAGTGAATTATAATGTTTGCATGCATTATATGAAAAGCAACGCTTGAAAATCGATGTATTATGTTTTGGAAAGACTAAAGTTGACTTGTTGCGATTTGAAAATTGGTTGATATGTGAGAAAGTTTTAAATCTTTTGTTGAGATATTCTGGTAAACTAGTTTTCAGAACTTTGTGCACTTGAGTTAGTAAATACACATTTCTCAATTGTTCCAAACTCAACCAACCAGAAGCACGCATCTTTGCGGATATGTGGTCATATTTCCTTACTCCAAATGAAAACCTCAAGCACGAGTTTTGAATTCGTTGTAAGCGATGTGAGTCAGTTTTTACTAAAGCAGGGCTATAAATACTATCACAGTAAGATAATTTTGAGAAAATTAGGGACTCGCATAATTTCAGTTTCAGTTTAGTAGACAGGATATCTCTATTTGTATACAATTGCCTCAGAACGCTGTACGATGATTGGCATAAATAACTTGAACGTTTTGTGAATCGTAGATCTGAATCCAACCAGAGTCCGAGGTTTTTGCAAACTTTCACGATCGGAAGAACATCTTTATCTATGTTGATATCCAACAGATTTATTGCTTCCTTGGGTCCAAATAGCATAACCTTCGATTTTCTTGTATTGAATTTCAGATTGTTTGCACAAGATATATCAAACAATGAGTTCAAGTCCTTATTTATGTCGTCTTGAGACTGTGATAGATCAGAAGGAGTGAATGAAAGATATATCTGCGTATCGTCTGCATAGTGATGGATTGTACAATTAGTTGTAAGATTATGAAAATCAGATATATACAGGGAGAATAGTAATAGGCCTAAATTTGATCCTTGTGGTACTCCAAAGGTTACGTATGATGCCTCCGATATTTTCCCATCTAAGACAAATTTTTGTGTTCGATTCTCCAGGTAATCATAAATGAGAGAGACTGCACTGTGGGAAAATCCAAAAGAACCGAGTTTTTCACATAATATGTCGTGGTCAAGTGGGTCAAATGCCTTACTATAATCCAAAAGCACTAGACAGGTGAGTTTGTCAATGTCCACTGCGCAAAAAATATCATTAGTTATTCACAACAGTGATGCTGAAAAGGCGGAATATGAGGATGTATTGATATCTAGTTAGCCTAGACCAGTTCCCTGCATAAACAAAATATTGTGTTACCATAGCAACGAACAATAACTTATTAGAAGTGTCAGTGTAAAGTTTGACGTCAAAAAAGTAAACCAGAGTTACGCAATAAATTAAAAGAAAAAATATGTCCATCGAAATTGTGAAAATCGAAAAATTGGAGTATTGAGCCATCATCAAGTACCTGTATTTAAAAGGGTTAAGAGGTAAGCAGATTTACGAAGATATGCTTAATGCCCTTGGTGATCAATGTCCTTCGTATGCGACCGTCAAAAATTGGACTGCAAGCTTCAAAAGAGGTAAATTTTCCATTGAAGATGATGACCGATCGGGAAGGCCAGTTTCTGTGTCAGTCTCCGAAAATATCGATGCAGTTCATAACACGATTTTAACAGACCGTCGAATTGGGCTAAAACGGATATCTGAAGCACTGAATATTTCATACGAACGCGTTCATCATATAGTTCACGTCAATTTGGAAATGAGAAAAATTGCTGCAAAATGGATCCCCAAATGTTTGATTGTTGACCAAAAGCGTGCAAGGGTAGTAGCATCTCGTTCGATCTGTGCTCGATTTGAAAACGATGTAGACTTCTTAAACCGAATTGTTGCTATGGATGAGACTTGGGTACATTTCTACGATCCAGAAGCAAAGCAACAATCGATGGAATGGCAACACTCCGGTTCTCCAAGACCTAAGAAGTTTCGTGTCCAAAAATCTGCTGGAAAAGTTCTTGCTTCGGTTTTTTGGGATTGCCATGATTGATTTTTTGGATAAGGGTAGAGCAATAACTGGAGATTACTATTCGACATTACTGACCACTCTACGGGAAAAAATTATAGAGGAAAGATGCGGAAAGCTATCCAAAGGTGTTGTTTTTGCAGAACAACGCCCCTGCACACAAATCTCAAGTTGCCGTCCAAAAAATTCGTGATTTAGGGTTTGAATTACTAGAACACCAGATTTGGCTCCGTCCTACTATCATCTCTTTCCTCAACTGAAAAAAAAGTTTAAAAGGTCGTAAATTTTCTTCCAGCGAGGAGGTAATAAAAGCTGTGGAAGTCTGGTTTGCAGAGCAAGAAGAAACGTTGCAGGTTCGCTGTCATAAATGTATTCAATTAAGAGGAGAATATGTTGAGAAATAAAATATTTTGACATTGAAATTTTGTTTGGTTCTATGGTAGGCTAAGAATTTTTCAATATATCCTCGTATAAGTGTTCTTCGTTATTCATTGGTGACAGAGCGTTGAAGATATACAACAATTTCACCTATGAAGCCGGTGACCAGCATATGCATATGCATGCATAATCATGAAGGAATACGAAGATTGTTTCAACCCGAAAAAGAATGCGAATGTGACTTATGAAAGACACATTTTTCTTTCCAGAAAAGGATAACGAGTTAATGGAATGGGAAACTATGCGATAGCCTAGTAACCAGCAAACTGATTCTAGGTTTGAAATCTGATCCAGATTTGCAAATTGAATTGATTAGAATGAAAATTTAACTCTCAAGCAGTGGAAATATGTAGAATTGCAGAAAGAACGAAGGAGCATCTAAAAATAATAGTACAAACACTGAAGAAGACAAAAACATAAACAGAATCAAAAGGAAGCCAAAAAACTAGTCCGATTCCAGGAAATATTCGAACAGCCTATCAGGAAGTCCATCTCACTCCATGTCACCTTCTAGTGGTTCTTCTCTCTCTCACAGCCAGCAGTCATTGAGAAGTGTGAGTGTGCGTAGTGATAATGCGCGTCCGCCAAAATTTCAATGCTATAAGTGCGGTTTACTTGAGAGCAAAGATTATTTTATTGGTTCAATAGATAATAAGAAATCGGATGATTGGCATGCCATTATTGATGTCCATAATGGCACCCCAATCAATTTCAAGTTGGATACAGGGGCACAAGTGAATATAATTCAGGTAAGTTATTTGAATGCTCTGTAAATTTAGAAAAATAATATATTACATGCAAATTCACGACCCACAACGTATACTGGCCATAAAATCACTATATTGGGAAAATGCAATTTATCTTGCATACATAAAATATTGAAAAGTTTATTACATTCTACATAGTGGACGAAGAAAATGTCCAACTAATTTTGGGTACAAAACTTCATTTTACTCAAACGTGTTGAGACATTCGAAACTCATAGATCAAACAAATAAATGATAGTCTATGGGCTCATTGTACATATACTTATCACAGTTGAATAGGGTAATTCAGCATAATATCAATCATTTATTGATAACTTTATCAGTTTATGAAAATTGATTTTCTGTTCCTTATTTTCTACAGGGTGTCCGGTAAACCTTGTACAATATTGAAACTGGTGAGAGACCAGGTCATGACTGTTCAGAATATCGGAATTTCACCTCAGTAAAAATATCACCGTTTTCGAGATAATGAGCATTTTAAGAATTTCTGGAAAATCGCTACCTACCCTTGCATTTCTGAGTGCCATGTATATAAATTGAAACAAATTCAAATATCTTTGCTGCTGAAGATTACTGATGAGTGATGCTTTTAGACGCACAGAACAGTTTTTCAGTGAAAAAAAATTTCAAGAAATGAGGGGTTAAATGACAGATTTGAGTTTCATCCATTTTTTTAAAAAAGGTTGACATTATTGTCTGAAAGAAACATAACCTAATGGAAGTGGACATTCATTTAAAAAGAATGCTCATTTTGTCCAGATTCTACCATGGTATAAAACAAACTATAATTAGTTTTGGAGGAAGTGATTTCCATTGAATTAGGCGTGTTTTTATTCTAGGCTTCCATCAACTGTTATACTTACGACCAAAAATTATTTTATTTCGATTTTATCAAGATAAAATGTGGAAATGATCATTATCAATAAAGAATAGACTGCTTGGTAGCATTAAATAGTATGTCAATAAAATCAACTTTTCATGTAATTAATTGTTTTATTTTTATTTCATGTTTCACATTTTTAGTAATCTGTTGATTGAACTGTATTTATATCTTTCAATAAAAAATACTGAATCATTAAAAAATTAATCCTAATAAAATTATCGAAATGAAATGTCGATTATCCGACATGGCACCGATTTATACGAATTCTTGTGATAAATGTCGCAATTGTCCAACATCCAGATTTCAACGAAGTCTCAGAGACCGACAGATATACAGGGTATAACCAAATAGGTGCAAAATTTTTCAGGAGGAGAATCCTTGTCGAAAATAAAAAACTCTTCTAACTCCTGCGTTGTGTCCGTAGAAGCAATCACTTCTTAATGAAAAAATAAAATACAGCATTGTGCATGAACGGATCTTATGTAAATAGAATTGAAAAAATCTAGTAGCTGGCTGTCACATTTTGTTTGAAAAACTTGTTACTTCTGTCGTAGTTTTTTAAAATAATTCTGCTTGTTTCATTTAGTGGTATTTATTTCTTTGTCATGCCATACACACGTTATACTCCCCGAGAATATGCGCATATGCACTAAATTTATGGTGAATGTGGACGTAATGCTACTGCTGCAGCAACGCTTTATGCAGAACGATATCCGATTGCACAATGCCACTCAGAGAATCGCTGATTTGGGGGCTATAACCTATAACGCATTTGAAAAGGTTCTTCTGAAGAGATGTCGTCTCTGCGTACGAGTGGATAGAATATAATTGTAATATTATTTAGTGCGATGTTTATAGTGTATGTTGATTCAAAATAACGTTGAATTAGTATTTACTTCATTTTATCTTGATAGGATAAAAATAAAAGACATTACTGACAAAGTCTAATGGAGTTGGTTTTAGCTCAGAATAACATCACACTCTAATATAATCGAAATTCTACTCCTTCCAAAATCAATTATCGTATGTTTTATACCATGGTAGAATCTGGACAAAATAGGCATTCTCTTGTAATGAATATCTACTTCCACTTAGTTATATTATTTTCAAATAATAATGTAAACTGTTGTTAAAAAAATTAGTGAACCTCAAATCTTGCATTTTACCCTCATTTCATGAAAAATTGTATTGTTTTCTGAAAAACTGTTTTGTACGTCTGAAAGCACAACTCATCAGTAATCTTCAGCAGCAAAGATATTTGAATGGGTCCCAATTTGTAGTCGTGGAACTCAAAAATCCAAGATGAGGTAGTGATTTTCCAAAAATTAAAAAAGGCTCATTATCTCGAAAACAGTAAGGTTTTTACTGAGGTGAAATTCCGATATTCTGAACAGTCATGACCTGGTCTATTAGCGGTTTCAATATTGTACAAGGTTTACCGGACACCCTGTATATCATATTAATAAATTGTTTTTGCTCAATACCATTATTTCATTTCCCTCCACATTCCATCTTCGTTGGAAATCCTCAAAGGATATATTTCGGGTATATCTGAAGGATGTCTTTGGAGGATATCTTCTGGATATCCTTGAATGATATTCTATGGATGTACAGGTTGGTCCGCTTTGGACATCGATCGGGCGTCCATAAGATATCTTTTGGATATTGATTGGATGTTCATAGTCCATCCATAAAATTCATGAAGGATGTTCAATGGATATCCATTGGATGTCCTTGTGTTATACGGGATATCTCAACACCTCTACGCCCTTCTACATATAAAAATTCTATCAAAATATTGAACCACCTCTTCCCATCCATTCAAGATCATTCATCTCCTCCCTACGAATCTACGTACGTCGACAAATAAACCCCTCTCGTATTTCAACGTACGGAATTATCAAGTTTAAGAAGTGTTTGCCGTAATAGCATCGTGATATCGTCGGCGACGAACAAGCGCGCAGCGTTTCGCATGCTGGACGGAGACGAGAGGCAGCAACACCAGCTAATTCATCATATCGAAGGTGGCTGTGCCCTGTAATTATCCAAGGCGCCGCTCGCACCTTCACTTGTCTTACAGGCCGCCCTAGCCTACTAATATCACCAAGGCGATTAACTCCGTGTAGAAAAAATACAGCCGAGTTCACGAGCGGGTTGAGGGAGAGGTTTGGGGTACACGAACACCGCCTAGGAATTTTATATAATAATATTAATATTTATTCACCGTTTTTGATACACTTTTGGTACATATGGTAAGTAATTTTCGAGAAAATTTAAAAAAAGTAAAAATAAAAACGAGCACAGATTTACCCATATATATATATATATATATATATAAGTGAAAATAGAGTATTTTTCGTTTTAATTCCGAGAGTTCTAAGCTTTGACAGCTGTTTCGTGCTAACGCACTCATCAGAAAGGATTTATATTATATATATACCAATACACATATTATATACTAACATATGTGAAATGTATGAAAGCATTTTACAAAATTCCCAAAATTGAATCAAAGTAAAATTGGGAAAGAAACCTTTGGTTGGAGTTATTTGTGAGATTGTCAGTTAGAAAATCTTGGTAACTATAATAGCATTTCTCTAAAAGAAAGGACCCCGCACGATGACATATGGGAAATTGGCTCTCGGTCAGATTGGCTGAATTGGAAAACATTGTAAAAATGTGAGAGTTTAAATGATTTTGTATTTGTCTTTTCTGAGATATAAGCGGCCGAAGTTCGAAAAAGCGTCGTAGTTGGGTAGGATTGATAAAGAAAAAAACTATTTTGTTAGTCGGAATAAGACAAATTTAGGATGAAAATGTATTTATTAGAACTCTGTGTATAATATTAAGCAATCAGTGTTCATGTAATTTGGAAGATCGTTGATAAAAATGAAGAGTCATACGGTTTTGTTTCGATGCCATTCATTCTGATGAAATTTTTCCTATTTTCTAGGTAGGTCATTAACCATGATATTATTTTTCCTCTAATGCCTATAGAATATAGCATTGTTCCAGAAATTTGAGTTCCAAACTGTCGAAAGCTTTGGTGAGATCGAAAAATAATACCCCTACACTTTTTCTGATCCAAATATATGTGAACCTACTTTAGCAGACTGTAGATGGCACTCTCTTCTAAACTCCCTGGATATAATATCACTACAATCAACTGTCGAAGAAAGGAGAATGACGCTCACAATTCTGAGAATTTCCTGTTTCCTGTAAAGAAGAGTTTGGAACAGAACTTCTTCGTTATTTAATTTTTATTGAAAGATGATATCTAGTATAAAATTTGCTCGCAGGACACTGCATGTATAAACAAAGTTTTATTTCTCAAATTACAAAGTTATCAATTGCAAATAAACTTAACCTCCAAAGAATTAGCATTTAACAACCGTTAACGGAATCCTTTTTGATTCACGTCATTGATATTGGCAACTTAATGTTGCTGGATTATCTTGTCACTTAATGGGATGGTGAAGACAAAGAACGTGTTCAAATAATTTTCAAATCGATAAACTGTTTCAATTTTAAAAATTACTTTCTGTTACAATTCTGTTAGAGTGGTAAAAAGTGGTCTGGTTTGATTTGCATATGTATCTTTGGCTTTGGCTTTGCAAAGTTAGAATATTTTGTAGTACGTACATACGTCCCAATATGGAACTCCATATCTCAGGTGAGATTCCACCAAAGAACAGCAAATAGTCTTGGCTGGTGAAACTCAGCTCATTTGCGGCTACTCTGACTTCATAACAACCAGAGGACACTTCATTACACAAGGCATGAACAGGGTCTCAAAATTTTATTTTACTATCGATATGCACTCCTAAATATTTGGACTGCTTTTGTTGTCAGTTCAAAGCGGTATATTGTTAAGCTCACATTTACTTTGAAAGTTACGTAGTTTTCGAGATATTGAGAGAACGACGATGAACCAGATGAATTATTTGAGTGTCTGAATGCGAAAAAACTGTAGTTCCGTTTGAAAAGAGTGTGATTTTTGCAGTGGTATTTATACTCGTCAAATTTTTAATGTAAATAAGGTTTAATGTTGGCCCTAGTGTTGAACTTTGAGGCACACCATTTAAAAAGTGTTGTTTCTGTTTGCATGAAAAGGTGACCATTGCTCCAGTATTTTCCTTTATGCTTCGGGATTCCTATATTATAGAAAAATGTGTGGAAAAAACTGTGTGGCGAAGGCCAAATATATCATTTGTTTTTATTGTGTGACACCACAGGTTCGATCGTTCCATTTTTCATGGGGTGAGTTAAAAGTTATCAGAAGAATACCTAAACAACGACAAAAGTATATAATTATACAGGGTGTTTCTTAAGTATGTGTAGAAAATTTAGGAGCATGTTGCTGACATCGGAATAAGAAGAAAAGTTCCTATAAACATATGTCCACAAGTTATTCATTTCTGAGATACAGAGTGTCAAAGTTGAATTCTTATTTTTATTTTTTGTGAATAATTTCAAAATAATTTTGATATTTGGGTAAAGTTTGGTATCTGGGAATATTTATTATTTAGTTTGTGTAAAAAATATATTCTTGGTAGAGGTCACTGCGAGCAACTGTTTTCGAGTTATTGAGATTTGAAATGATCGATGCAAGTGATTTTGAATGACAAGATTTTTTAATTCAAAATAAATTCAATTAGAAATTAGTTTTTTCACAATTAACACAAAATTTGATTTTGTCATTGAGAAATCATCCCAGATACCAAACTTTACTCACAAAAAAACAAATGTAATGATTAAACTTTGACACTCTGTATCTTAGAAACGAGTAACTTGCGGACATGTGTTTATGGGAACTTTTTTTCTTATTTCGACGTCAGCAACATGCTCTTGAAGTTTCTACACGTACTCAAGAAACACCCTGTATATGAGTTCAGAACTAGACTTAATAATATCCAATTCTGTACCTATGATAAGTGCATTAATGATGTGTCATGTCCAAAACACTCTATCGTGGTTGAAAAACATGGCAATGCGTGGATTTCAAATAATAGTAGATGTGAGAATTATTTCAACTATTCGCTATCTTTCACTCCATAGAAATATATGAAAAAATGGTTGATGGAGCACAAGTCAGTGATTAAGGAAACAAAGGCAGAATACTTCTAAAAAAATCGGTCCAAGTGGAGGAACTTCACAATTGATACTCTTCAATTCCGAATATGATGAAATTCTAACTATCTGATTATGTTCAGTTGAATAAGAATCAAACCAATTGAGAGTGACTTATCGGAATCCATATTTTTGTAGTTAATGCAAAAGGATTTGATGATTTACGCATCAATCAAAAGATTTAGAAAAATCACAAAATACAGCAGCTACTCCTTCCCCGCCATTGATTTTCGTATATACTTCATATAAAAGAGATATGATTGCATCTTTTGTGTTTTTGTTCCTCTGAAAACCGCTGGTTGTTGATTAGATTATGGGAGCTCAAATATTCGGTTATTCTAGAATGAATCTGTTTTTCAAAAATGTTTGCTGAAATAGGTATGAGAGACATAGAACGAAAGTTAGATGGATACATCATTTTCTTATAATTACTAACTTTTGCTGATACAATCAATGTTCTATATACTCTGTGATATCGATTAAAGTAACCATGAAAAAATTCACTATTAGTAAACTTTATGATGTGAAGCAACGTGAATTTTTCGAACAAATCTTTATTCCTTAAGTAACCCATTGCCTTCTATCTTTATTTTTAAAAAAGCTCTATTAAACTCATAACGTAGACTATTGTTGAAAATTAAGAATGGATCTTTGAACGAGATGACATGTTTCCTATTTGCTTGTGAGCATCTAGAGTGAATCTTGTTATAATTTGAATTGGTATACATTCGAATTGACTGATACGGGTTATTCGACTTAATGTACATTTTTAAATTCAAAGAAATGCCGGGATTTGTAAGAAATTGTCACTTGAAAGAATTATCATCTTCAAAATTGATATTGCATCCACCAGTTAGGATGATTGAAGGAGTAACTGGCAATCCTGATAGCAGTAACACTAAATTAAAAAAAAAACGAAAAGAAAATCCATCAAATATCGGTAAAAAGAAACAATATACATATTGAGAGATTGAGAAAACATAATGGAAATTCGAAATCCTTCTTTCTCTGTCAAGTTTTCACACTGCCAGAGACCTTTCCAAAATGACATATACGCCACTGATACATGATGGCTACTTATAATATATTCCAAGACTTATTTTTTGGAAAACAGTAAAAAAGTGTTTTGAAAGCCTTGCTGTGCATACCTGCTATTTTCAACTCATTTACAAGTCAGTGCAATTAGGATATTTTATGCCTTCTTTGTGAGATTATTGAAATTAAAAGTCGAGAAAAACCATCAGAGGCTATTATCAGCGGTGAAGCTAATTTTATATTTAGTACCTGCACGAAAATCAACTGACTCGGTAGAAACATATTATACTGGGTGATGGTTCCAACTCAGTTCAGTAAGCTAAATGGTCCGATGCTATTTCGCAACTATCATTGTTTGTAGATCTGTTTCTACACCTTTTGCAGTTGTATTTCAGAAAGCATCAAGTTGATTTCAGAAAGCGTCAATTAAATTTCAGAATAGTTACTTATATTTCGGAAAGTATCAATTGTATTTCAGAATAGTGAGTTGATTTTCAGAAAGCGCAATTGATTTTCAGGATAGTGAGTTGAATTTCAGAAAGTGTGAGATGAATTTCAGAACAGTCAATTCGATTTTGGAAAGTATCAATTGTATTTCGGAATAATCAACTTGATTTCAGAAACAATCATTTGAATTTCAGAATAGTCAACTGTATTTCAGAAGATGTCAGATGTATTTCGGAAAGAGTAATTTGTATTTCGGAATTTGTCAATATCAATCACTATTTACGGAATTCAAATAAGTAATTTTTTCTGAAATTTTTCTTACTTTTTCTAAACTTGAAAATCTGTTTGGTAGATACTTTCATCAACTGAGGTTTTATTAGTTATTACATAGACAAAAACAATAAAATACTACATTAATTAGTACATTTATAGTATTCTGAAATTCAAATGACGCTTTCTGAAATACTACTGGAAAAGGTGTAGAGTAGGTGAAGTAATAATATTGGGTTCTGAAAAGAGCGATTGCATGGAAAGTTGGCAAGATTGGTTTTTCAACAAAACCCATTACAAATTGAAAAGTTTGTTCGATTGATGATCTACAGTGACATTAAAAAAGTTTGTAAAAAATCTTTATATTTTATATGAGATTTTTCAAAGAATAAGATTGTCTTCAACTTAGGCTCGTTTTGAAACCTACTTAACCCATATCAGATATATTGAGTGATTTTAAGTTTCTTGAAAAAACGCATTTTTCGAAATTAGTAAAATATAAAAAGATATATTTTTCGGAAAATGAGTAACTTTGACTGAAATTTTTCAAGGAGATCAATGTTGGAGCTCATTAGATTATGTAAAGGTGAGGAAAATTTGAATTTTTCTAAATTCCACAATAATCGATTTTTTTAAGTTTTGAATTAATTACAATGGACTACGCACAAACCTTATGGGAAATGGCTTTCCTTGAATTCTGTTAATTTTTCGGTATGATGAACTTTTAAACGTCCTGATCAATAGTCTTTATGGGCACAACGAAAAATAATGGACTGTTTTTGAGAAAAAAATTGCTCAAAGTAGGCAAAATGGGGAATTTGGTAGTAAAACGGATAAAATAGACCGTGTTATTTTGTAACTTCATGCCTCTTGGAAATTGTAGCATTCTTTGACAATTCTTTTATAGGTCTTGTGTCTTTACAGCACCGTTTGCCAATAATTGCAGTCTATGCAGGGTGACGCATAAATGCATTAAGCGAGGAATGAAAAAATAATTTTTAGAACATCATGAAAACAATAGATTGTGAGAAAGTTAGTCAATGGACATAGATATGCTTATATAGAAGATAATTCAATTGATATAACATGTGTTGTGAAAAAAATGCAAAAACACGTCGATTTTTAATCCAAGGGGGACATCTTCCTATCATAACCTCAACTGTCATACTCCTCCCCCCGCCCCTTAGTCACTAACACCCAAACAATTTGAATAGGGAAAGTAGTGAGTGTGACATATCATTTAAAAGATAATTCCATAAGGAATTCAGCCATGTTAATTTTCGCTACATAACTTTTCATTTTGGCGCCCTCTTGCGAGAAAAACAACAGTACCGCATTAAAAAAAATTCACTCCATTTGCAAGCTTATATTTGACATAAATTCGGTGACAATGCATTTTGGAATTTTTCTAAGTGAAAAAACAAAATGACGGCTACAAAATGGAGGAGAAGATTTGCAATTATCGTCCGATTCGATTTAAAATTGAAATGTGATGGTTTTCAATGTCGAAAATTATGACTTGTTTGTAATTGCAAAAAAAACAAAATGGCGGCTCCAAGATGGCGGACAAAATTTGTGATTATGGTCCGATTTGAATCAAAATTTGTATGTGGGGATTTTCAGGTTTGGAAATTATGATTTTTTTGTCAATGCAAAAAACAAGATGACGGGCGAAATTTGTAGTTATGGTTCGATTCGACCCGGCACCGAAAACGAATTCTTAAAAATACATGTGTTGTGGAAAAAATGCAAAAACATGTTGATTTTAGATCCAAGGGGACATCTTCGTATCATAACCTCAACTGTCATACCACTCTCCCCACCCCTTGGTCACTCATACATTTTGAATAGGGAAAATACTAAGTGTGACACAGCATTGAAAAGGTAATTCCATAAGAAATTCAGACAAAGTGTTCGCTACCTAACTTTTCATTTTGGCGCCCTATTGCGGGAAAAAAAAATTCTGAAATCTTATTTGAAAGCTACTGTGAACAATTCACGAAAACATAACAAAAATTGAAAAAATTAACCTTGTACGAACATAAATTGCTCAAAAAACGTCAGGCAGCGTTTCGAGATTAACTTATAGTTTGGCAGTTCATGGCGAACACTTTGAGCATCTACTGTGAATTAATGTAGTTTGGAATAATTGGATTAGAATTTATGCAAGGTTTTCCAATTTTTTAAGTTTATGCAATGTCCATTTTTTTTCAAAAGCTTTTATTTAACTTGCCCTGTTAGTTAGTATGTATGAATGTGTGGGACAAATCTTGCAGCTGAATTTTGACCCACTTCTAGTTGTCTGATCAACTTGAACATTGGTAGGTGTTCATAATTGCGATGACAATGTATAGTGGAATTTTTGTTGAAGAAATAACAACAAAATAACAACTCTAGTATGGCAGATGATATTTGTAGTTATGGTCGTCCAATTCATTCAATATTGGATTGTGGAGGTTTTAGGTACAGATTTTCAGCATGACTAAGAATAATTGAGTAAAATTGATAAAGAAGCTTTTATACAAATGGGATAAAAAGAAAAAGATTATTTTTTTTAGATGTGGGACGTATGTATGTTATTCTGTGCGTAACAGATTCAAAAGCTTGGTGCTAGTACAAAATAGGTATTTTTGCTTGATAAAATTCTGATTCTGTTACGCACAGTATAGCCTACGTCACACATCTAAAAAAATACTATTTCCTTTTTAGCGCATCTGTATAAAAGCCTACCATAATTACAAATTTTCATCCGCCAACTTGTAACCACCATCTTGTTTTTTGAATTGACAAACAAATTATAATTTCCGACCCTGAAAACCACCACATATCAATTTTGAATCGAATCAGACCATAATTGCTAATCTTGTCCGCCATTTTGGAGCCGCCATTTTGTTTTTTCTTTTAGAAAATATCTATAATGCATTGTCACTGAATTTATATCAAATTAGCTTGCAAATGAACTATCATAATTTGGAATACGGAACAGTTGTTTTTCCCGCAAGAGGGTGCCAAAATAAGAAGTTAGGTAGCAAAAATTGACATAGCTGAATTCGTTTTGAAATTACCTTTTTAATTATGTGTCACACTTACTACTTTCCCTATTCAAATTGTTCGGGTGATGGTGACCAAGGGGTGAGGGGATAGGTATGACAGTTGAGGTTATGACAGGAAGATGCCCCCTTGATTAAAAATCGACTGTTTTTGCATTTTTCGCAAAACACATGCGTTTTGTTTTCATTTTCGGTGCCCCACCCTGTATAGGATGTGATACAGGGGACAATAATGTATGTCATATGTATTACAGAATTTGTACGAAAAAACGTGTGGCAAGATTTATTGAAGAATAACATAACAGACGTATTTTTCAATGTCCTGATCTAATGAAAATAATTGACAGTCTTCGAGGAAAAATGTCTCAAAGTCGGAAAAATAGCGTGTGAGGAAATGAAAACTAGGACCTGTCAGAAATAAACGAAATCCACCAAATTTCGTTTTTTGATTCTACTTCATCGAGAATTGAACTGCAGTCAAGGAAGAATTTGTCTCAGGAAAAAACCGTTCTCATTTCAGTGATGTAAGCAAGAAATACATATATATACATGTTTTTCTAAACGAAAATATTGACTCGGCACTTCAGAGTTAACCGATTCAGATTGAGTCTAGCGTTACATACTACGCACGATTCGCTCGAAGTTTGTTTCAAAATATTTGGCTTGAGAAACATCCAGTCGTCTTCCAAATTGGTTATCTCTTTCATTACTGCCCTATTACAATTGGGGCACAGTCTTGTAAAGTTGTCAATGGGAATATCTGGTAGTCCTGATTATTCACTTTGTTGAATAGCAATCGCCATTCGTTGTATATGGAAAATATTGTTGCATATGAAACAATGTCTTTGATTTTGAATGAAAGCCATCAAAGAGGCATGAAATATCAGATAAACAGGCAAAAGATTCAAACTTTAGAAAAATCTTATATTTGCCATTGTATACATTAAATGATTGCAGACATTACTAATGATAATATGTCGTCATCACAACCAATAGACAACTGGTAACTTGATCAGAAAAACATGATATTAGTTCAGTAGCGGATGAAGTAGATTAAACTATATGAAATTATTATAGGAATACGATTATGGAATGGTTGGTTCTATTATATGATGAATAAAAAATAATGTATAAGATTATGTCAGATACAATATTCCACAAAGGAATGATAGGATGATTGAAAGAATGGGCCGTGGTGGCCGTGCTGGTAGAACGTTCGCCTTTGGAGCGAAGGGTCGAGGGTTCAAAGCCTCGCACGGTCATCGGTCTCGTGCATGGCATCACACGTTAAAAGGTAAGGGCTGAGTCTTCCCTAGCTCACACAAGTCTCTCGAAGACTTCCGAGGGTTGCGCGTAGGGGTGCAATCGGTTGACGGTAATAACAACAACAATTTGATAAGAATAATGAAACATTGCTTATTTGTGACAGGTTCTGGTGTTTATTTCCTCAGACACTATTTTGCTGACTTTAAGCCGTTTTTTCTGGAAGACTGTCCATTATTTTCCATTGTTTTCATCGAGACATTCGATCAGGAAGTTGAAAAGTACGTATCACTAATGTCAATCTACAACAAATCTTGCGACACGTTTTTTCGTACATATTTATAGTGTTGTAACCTCATCCATATGCCCATTTCAACTTCCATCTGTAATACAATTGACTTCCATCATTTTTTCCTGTATCAGTCCCTTTATCTCAATTGAATCATCTTCTTTATAATCATGTCCATATCCATTCACAAATTTTCTCACAATCTATTGTTTTAATATTGTTCTAAAAATATTTTTTTAATTTCTCGCATTATGTCTTTATGCGTCTCCCGTTTTACTACCAAATTCCCCATTTGGGCAATTTTTTTTCTCAAAAACTGTCCATTATTTTCCGTTGTGCCCGTGGAAACTTTCGATCAGGACATTGGTCATTATACCAAAATATTAGCAGAATTCACCAAAAGCCATTTCCCATAAGGTTTGTGTGTGGTCCATTCGTTTATCAGGAATTGATTTAAAAACTCCGTTTTTTAAGATGACCTCAGGGATGTAATGATTGGCAAAATCATTGAAAACTGTCAATAATTCCTCTACATTTCATAGAATTCATTCAAGAGTGAATTTTGTTGAAAGGCACTTTTTTGCAAAATATCTTTCATTACTGACTGATTCCCATTCAAATGGTTTGTAAAAACTCTGATCGATCTCTGCCAATGAATTACTATCACAAAGATCGTGAAAATCTACTTTTCAATCGGCTACGGAATGAGGGATCTTTGTAATTCCGCGCTCACACAGCCAGGTTAATTGACTAAGCAACATAATATGAGTTGGCTTAGGATTGTTTTCCTGTAAAACTGAATGGCGTAATTATTTGCAAGTTTGACATCTGGGTTTCTATGTATTATTGAATATAACAAAACATAACAATTGGACTGAGGGGCAAGTCATGTAACAGAAAGATGTCAGGCAGTAAGAATAGATGGTGTAGATACTGAGATGGTGATTTCAATATATACATAAGTGGACTCTTCTCGTTGACTAATAACAATAGAAATGGATTTGCAAATGATACAGCCATCGACAAAGTAGATAACTGGAACTCATTGAAAACTAAGGTTGAAATGGAGTTTTGTCTCAAAAAGTAGGTATTGGGATAAGAAGGTATTAACAGCGAACATCGATAAAACTCATTACATCCCATTTTGTTGTAACTGGAAAACCTCCATTCGATCGCACAATAGTTAGAACTGAAACATCCTTCCATATAATTCCTGAGAAAAAAATTAAATATTTGGGAATATTCATTGTTACCCAATTCATTAATACCCATATTCAATGGAATTAACATAAGGGCCGGTTGTTCAGTCAGAGATAATCTGCAGTTTTATGTGAATCTTGGTTTGTCGAGTTGTTCAGTGCATAGTTAGAACTTTAATCCTGGTTTGATTCCAGGTTTCGCCAAACCATCAAAATCGATGGATTAAGCACTCAATTTGGCATAACTGACTGACATAACAATATTAGAACTGCAGTATGAAATAGTATGGAAAAATAATCGAAAATCACTTTCTCAAAAATGCCAATGGACGATGAATTAACATAGTAGTAGTAGTAGTTCTTTGGGGAGGCCGCGACCGCAACCAGGCAAGTATGCCCTCATGGACCCTTTTTGCCACCCCCTCCACTTATCTACATTCATCCTCCTGAATTAACATAACTGATTATAAAGTTATTGAATTGGTGAATATCCTAGCTCCTATTAGAGCACCTTGTTTTTATAGAATACGTGAAAATCATTTCAAAAAATGGTCACATGAAGGATTTGTATTAAGGTTCAAATTATCAAAAGATATTGTGAGGATTATTGTGAAATGGTTTCTCATGAAATCGCTAATAAAACTAATTGGTAAGTGCATTATGTAATTTGATACTATTAGGTATTTTTGTGATGATTCCATTATAGAAAATTATTCTTCTAGTTGTCATTAGATACACAAAAGATTACAATAGCAAATCCCATTACAGAATTTTCCCTTTCGTGGAAACCAGCTAGGACACATTTACATATCTATCTTGAACGAATCATTATCTACATCCATCACACAGGATGGTTTGCTTATGAATTTCATTCTATTTTATTGTTTAAGGTGCCTCTATAACCAAGCTTTCTAAAAAATCTCAGGAAAGTAAGAAACTACGAATGGAAAGTGTTTGGTTATATTTGATATAAATTAGTAAAATTTTCTTCTTCATTGATATGATGATGAGCGTAAGTGTTGAATTTTCATTCTCATTGAGGTACATGCGCTCGTTCTTGTATCAGTGACTCCTCAGGTGATACTGTAGGGTTTCCCGGGTTTTTCCTGCAGTTGGAATAGCAAATGAACCACCTTTTTTTTTGTTAAGTCGCCCCGGAGCGCATATGGTGGTGGTACACTCTTTCGTCTGCACTTATGTTCAGTTCGGGGAGACTATCACTATTATTCTCTGTAATATATAACCATTATAATCACCATTTTTATTCAAACTTGAAAAGCTTTGTCGATAAGCTGAAAAACTTCTGACATTAAAGTATATTTTGACTTTGACTTTTCATGAAATAGTTCAGATGAACTGCAAAATCTTGGTTTTCATTATCCATGGTCGAATTTCTACTGAACAACACATTTGACGGTAATCTAGGATTCGATTCCAAACCAAGTTTAATAAATCTTTGGATTTTACCGTGGTCTGAACAACCGGCCCTAAGTATACAGTCAATATATAAATTCAGGAAGCTCAAGGAATTACTACTACTGAAGCAGCTGAAATCTTCATATTATTCTATTTTAGAAATTCATTTATGGAATAGTGGTGTGGGGAGGAGCTTTGAATTGTTGTTATTTTTATAAATACCAGTAAAGGATAGAAAAATATTTATTTCGAAGTAACAAATTGAAATAACAAATTCCAGGGGAGAATAGAAAAATACTTATTTCGATGTAAAAAATCGAGATTTTCGGAATATTTGAGTAAATATGATGGATCTAAATACCTTTGCGATATGTCGATAATTATTTTATTTTTGATTATATAGTTTCTATTTCTGAAATAGTTTTAATTCTCATATTTTACTTAATAATTTATTAATATTTTAAGCATATACTCGTATATTCTATCTATTTCTCATATTTTAATTATTTGTTTGTCAAAATTTAATGTTTGTTTATAACGAAACAAGTATTATGCACTCATCGTTTTTCTCAACTTTTTTTCGCTTAGAACGTACATTCAAATTTTATAATTCTATGCTGTTGTTGCATGAAAAGTTATTATTATAATTGTCATATTATTATAACAAACCATAAAGAATTTATATCTGTATAATGTGTTCGTATTTTTTCAATTGCCCAGTCATAGATCACTAAACCTTCCGTCTTCTAGAGCTACTGTTTACTTTTCAACAGTTTATTTTCCTTTCTTAAGCTTGTATATACTATCCATGGAAAATAGAATAGATTCCAAAAATGAAAAAAATTGACAATTTTGACCTTCGAGTAAATTAGCAAAATTTCCACCTTCTGATACAATACACGACTGCAATCGATTTGTCATTGATTGTCGACACGTTCAAAAATATCTGAAGTACCTTGTCCTTATGACATTGCAATTGTGAATTATTCGATTCCTCAAATCATTCACATCCAGTACAGGAGTTTCATATGACCCCATAAATAGAAATCTAGGGGATTTATATCAGGACTGCGAGCCGGTCAATGTTGAGGTCCTACACGTCCAATCCAGCGATTAGGGTAGGTGATATCGAGATGCTGACGAGCAAGAACACCAAAATGAGCTGGAGACTCGTCGAGCATAAACCACATGTTGCCTCTTACATCTTCTGTGAAAATGACAAATGATCTCGCAAAAAGTCCGTGTAGGATTTACCTGTTAATCTTGCTGTTAAAAAAATGAGTCAATCAGTTAGTCACCAATAATTCATAGCCAAACGTTCAGCAAAAATTGTTGCTGAAAATGAATTTCTCTAATAACGTGGGGATTTCCGTTGGCACAAAAATGATGGTTATTGTGAAAGAATAGTATCTCGTGAAAAATTTGCCTCGCCCGTAAATAAAATTTTTGGTAATAAATGGGTATTGTGTGAAATCGTATGAATCAACCACCTGCTGAACATTAATCTTGGGTGAAAATTCCGAGGCAGTAGAGCTTGGAGCCGCAGTATGTTATATAGGAATGGGAGATTTCTTTTTAGAACTTTCCAAATGGTTTTTGGGCTGACTCCAAGCTGCAGTGCATCCTTCATGGTACTATTTGAAGGGTCTCCTATCGCATCAAGTGGAAATTCTTGTATTTCAGACGTTGTTTCCATTTCTGGTCTTCCACCACCTTCATTTTTAATAAAATTTTCAGTTTCCCTTAATCTTGCATGTGGCGTTCTGAATGTTTTAGCACAAGGAATTACTCTGTTAAGTCTGTCCTGGTAAATTCTACGTGCTTCTTCATTTCAATTTACTAATCGATAAATAAAGAGCATGTCAGCAATTTTAGCATTAGACAAAAATTCATGATGGAATCACTGAATAATTGACAACTCTGAATTTTACTGATATTACAATACTATCACTGTCAGCTGATCTCCAAAGCAGGTGTTCATGATATACAATAGAGTGGCTTCATTTTTTTTTCGAAAATGAAGCTTGATATGAAGAAAACAAAAGAGATCAAAAATTTGTATTTTAGTTGCTCAATCTAAAAAAAAAACTTTACTTTGGCTGCAGTGCCCACTGAGACGCCACTGGATCTAATAATTTCAATCTAGTTAGGGCTAAATGATGGAGTTATTAGTTCAAACATCTGCACCGAATTTCAATCCAATTGATTTAAGAAAATATATGATATTTTATAAATACCTGTTTTTTAACTTCAAAGCCCTGTATCTTAGAAACGAAGCAACTCCGGACATATGTTCATACGGACTTTTTTTTTTAGAATCACCTTCTGCAGTTTTGTATCGTAGTTATTTACTCGTTTACTCTCGATGTTCTCTGAAATTTAAAAGGATTTTCTGATCGTGAAATAAACAAAAAAGGAAGTAAAAAATTTGTGTTTATAGTAATTAAAAAATCCATTGACACGCACACTTGAGGTACAATATAAATTAATTTTGTAAACATTAACTAAAAGTTACACAAATTTACATGCATAAAGATCAATCTGAAATTCAGTAAGGCTACAGAAGGCTTCATGAGTAGGATTAAAGTTAAAAATGTCTTGAAACAATTAAGAGAAGCAGACCTGCAGAAAGCTGTGGGTAATTTATTAAACATAATTGTGAATTCTCAGTCACACCCTTCACTTCAAAACCAAATCCTTTGCAGAATTTGAATCCATTTGAGGGAATATTTGATTATCGATCTGTAATGTAGGTATATTCTATCTATTGTTATATAATTGTATTGTTTGTCATTTAATACCTCCCATCAAGACCTTTATTGACAAGATCGGTTAATCTTCGTAGTTCCCTCTTTTTGACGAGATTTTCTATATTATTAGATATACCTACCATATCTAGTTTCAAATCTCGTCAACTGTTCCATTTGAAAAAATACAATTGCTCAAAAATATATTATAAATATATCCACAGAATTGACCACTTTTACTGCTATTACTTTAAAACTTATTGAAAGAAGATCACCTTTTTTGATCCTATAATCAGATGTCCACCACTCGAGACTTTGAAATATTTTCGTTTCAAGTAAGTAATCTTGATTCATTAAAACTGAAAATCAGAATCTTCATGTACATTTTTTTTAATTCTTGATCTGAAATTTAAAATGACCTGATTTGAAGTAAATTTCGTCAGCTGGATTGATGTACTATTGAGAACATTAAATTCCCCATTTGAAAGAATATTTTTTCGATTATATAATATAACAAAATTATATTCTTGAAATAACGAAAACTGCATTACTTTGAGAGTTTGTTTGTGCCCATGAAAATCTGAATTAATAGTTATTTTTGTATTAAGTGCGTAAAATGAAAACCATGAAAACACGAATTCTATACACGAAATACAATCATTTTTTATACAACTGTGAATGTGAATTTACATCGTCTGAAATATATTAAAAATAAATACTTCCAATACATCTTGACGTGGTTTTTTGTCCCAAATACTTTATCTCGATAACTTTATCGCTTTTAAACGACTGTTGTCTGCCCCAAAATAACTAAGTAATACTTCTCTTTTCCATACATGTTATCTTCAAAACTACCAATACAATTTCACAGCATCCAGAGGTCTTTCTGTGCGTTGTTACTATAGAAACGGTTTGTTTTGGTACGCTGCGTGTTTGACGTTTGACTGTGTTTGCTAGTAGTTGCTTCAATTTCAAGTTATTTTCAAGACGATGGATATTGATTATGCTAGTGGTAGTGATACCCTATCAGATATATCTGGAAAAGCAAATGCAATAGTATCAAATATGTCACCGGACAAATTCAAGTTAATATATGAGAAAACATATGACCAATTTCGTGAATGGTGCGACAAGAAACATGTAAAAAAGGTTTCTGAAAATGTGCTAGTATGCTATTTTGAGGAAAATAAAAAATTATAAAACCTCATACGTTATGGAGTGTCTACTCAATGTTGAAAAGTACATTGAATGTCAAGGAAAATATCGATGCAAGGAAGTTTTACAAAATTGGTCTCGCTCTGAAGAACAAAAGCGCGGATACCGAGGAAAGAAATCTAAAGGGATGATATCAATAAATTTATTCAAGATGCTGATAACGAAACAAATTTACTTTATAAGGAACAGATATAATCATAATTTTGTAAGATTAGTAGTAATTTCAATATATTTTATTTGTAGGTTGTCCTAATTTTGGGTATCAGCGGTGCTTGTCGCCGTATATAACTACTGATACCATTCATTGAATATGCTGGATCTATATAAATTGTTAAAGTACCTGATACGAAGACCCATTGCGCAAGAACGTTTACTGTTTCAAATTCTGGTTATATTGAGATAAACCGCAAGTATAGAGCACTACGGCCGCCTCATACATAAAGTAACAGATTATTTTTGAAATATTCGAGAGGAAAATGTATGAACCAACATGTGGGGATAAATAAAATAGGAGAAATTCCCAGCTTGATTGCAAAATGGCTTGGAAAAGTAATGTATAACAGGTCATTGTTTCAGGAGAAGCTCTGTAACTCTTCTGGCCAATGCAGGGGGCAACATTACATCCATAAATGTCACGGTGGCTGGAAATCTGCCTTCGTAGCAGAAGCATATATAGAAGATAGTTTGAATAACAAAATTGAGATTTCAAACAAGATATTGAATTGTCCATCTTCTTCCAAACAAATTAAAATATCTGATAAAATTGTGGAATTAACTCTTCAAGAAATATCTAACGTTTCTGATCAGCAGCAACATGGGACATCTTCGGGAATTTATGTTGGAAGTAATTTTTCAAACTTTATTATAAATTATTATTCCAATAAATGAAATTGTTTTATGATGAATAATCAATTTATTGACTCTGTTAAAAATAAATCCTTCAAAAAGTAATATTTCATGTTCAATTTGTGAATTATTTTGGCAGTGAAAAAAAGTAAACATTCACGCATCAATAAAGATGCAGAAATGTCAAGTTTTTTGACAGTTGTACAAAATATCTGTTTTTGTACATGTGCTGTAAGGAATAATTATTTTGATCTGTTTTTCATGATCAATCCATGTCACGATAATTTTAATAGGTATATACCATCGCAAATTCATTTCTCCATTCCGAAATATCAAATGCAGTTCTGGCCAAGAATAAGTTCCAGTATTGAATAATTTAATGGAAATTATCGAAAGAAATATTCCTATTTTCTCAGACTGCAGAAATAATAATTTCTCATTAGCATTTGAAAAACTTCAATATAAGAAGTGTTACCTGAAGAAAATGTTGGTAAAGTTTGAAAAAAATATTAACTTGAAAGTATAAAACTGAATAATTTGAACTAAAATACATAAAATATTCGGACGAATACTTTAGTTCTCTCAATACAAGAATATTTTCTTAGAATTAGAAAATTGCTCAATAATTTTAAAGCTTTGGAAAAACTTTCGATTTGATCAGAATAACCAAATTTTCTTCAAGAAAATTGTTACAAAACTTTTGTATTTGTTAAGTTGAGAGGTAATTTTTATGTGTGTCGATTGAAACCTCTAACTCAATACTGAATGCTTCGTTGAAGGTGTGCGTGCAACAATTTTTTCGATAAGTAAAAACGTTTTCCACCCGCACCTAACAATTCCGAGTCGGTCATTTACAAACGAATTCTAGTGAAATAGTGCCTAATGTCATAATTTGCGTAATACTATGAAATTATTCGGGGCTTCCGTCGACATTTAATATACCAACTACAATGTGCACTTGTAACAATTCGAAGCCATTGCTCGATATTACGCTTGAAATATTCATCTTTACTTCCTCAATTACCCTTTGTCAGGATTCTATTATATACATCAGAATTAATTTTCTGCATCTGACACCGGACCCCTAAGGTATATTTACACCCCATATAATTTAGAAAAAAGCGAGTGAATGGGAAGATTACGTGTTATTAAGTAATGGCTTCTTCAAAATGGTTGCGGCGTGGTAACAATGAAAACCACAATACAAAGATTGACTTTATTCAGTATTCATACATAACAGACATGTCTTGTTCTATTCAAAATGAGAATGTATAATGAGGCTAGACTGGAATATCAAATAATATTATGATAATAATAATCATAATAATAATCGAGATTAGGTTAGCATAAACAAGGACAATTAAAAGTGATCTGAACTTAAGACATTTAGGAAGGATTCGTTTGACATTATCAAACGAATAATGTAGTATTCCTCTGAAAATGTCCTAACAGGACGAAACTGCAGTAGTGTAATAGTAGTACTAGTAATTTAATTTACAGAGGATACATTTTTCATGGAAATATATGAAGAAATTATACAATAATGGTATACCCAGAAAGAATTTAAAATATTCCTATTCGATTTAAAACTGAATAATCACAAAATCGGCATTTTGAAATTCCCTAAAACGAAATTGGGTTCTAGATCCAAGAAATGCTTTCAGGAGACCATGAAGAGAAACGGATTTCCACAAGTAGAACATTTATTGAAATGACATAAGCTGAGGAAAAAGAAGACGCACAATTTGAATTCAGTTACTGAATGAGATCCAACTGGATTCAAAAAATTGCTTGAAGATACGACAAGTCCGACATGCGAACAAACAAAGACATAGAAGGTAAAAATAAAAACATATTAAATTAGATAAGAATTGTCTCCACAACATAAAGCAGAAATCTCTAAATCGAGGGGAGTTAGTTGTCCCATCGAGACTGACCCGTCGAGCTCAGTCTTCACATCCTTATGTCGTCACTGTGGAGACATACCGAACATCTGTTCCCCAGGGCTCGTTCTTCCAACAAACGGAAAAGCTTTGGAACTCACTGGCCTCGGGAGGCGTTCCCTGAGGCATACAGCCTGAAGAAATTCAAGAAGAACACCAATTCTCACATACTTTTCCTCGGCTCTCACGATGTTCTCTGAACATCACAGGTCTTTCCTCTTCGTGGCAATAAAAAAATAATAACAATTTTTTATCCATACTCTATATTATTGCTGTGTATTAAAGAAACAGTTTTTGTCAATGCTAAACGTATCTAGGCGTCATTTATTCCAAACTAACTACAATACATTGTGTTTAATTCGGAAATATTTTTTTAAATTCCCTGCCTTATATTTGACATAATTGTTACCACGATTCCGATAAAAATATAACATTTCTTTGTTTTGAAGAATTTTGATCTGCGCTTAGAGGTTGATAGAAAAAGATGTTACATAGAGATGAGTGTGTGATTTCTATAATTATGAATTGATGACGTATAGGAAAAATCCAATAATTGAACTGTACCTACATTATCGTTGACAATATCAAAGTTGTTTTATATACAAAACCCATGCAGTTAACGACAAATCTCAAAGAACTAGAAATTGTTATGGTGGATTTATGCAGCAGTCATAAGTCATAAGTTTTAAGTCATAAGGAAGAATATCCGTCATTGATTGGTTGGAATAAACGGAACAACCAATCATTGACGAATAATCTTCCTTATGACTTAAAACTTATGACTGCTGCATAAATCCACCATTAGTGTTCTACCTTAGACGTAACCACGACGTAACTCCCGGTATTTATTTATTTGTCACCGGAGTAAGATAAGTGTATCAGATATTAGTCAGATGTTAGTCAGATGATTATTCATGGTGTTGAGAATTATTAGGTGCGATTATTCATTACGTTTGTGATGTTGATGGATTAAAGTTCTGTGAGGAGGATTGTCTTTTAATACGTAGTTGTGCCCATAAGTGTAATAAAAGCCAATACTGTAATATAAAAACGAACCCTACCGTTTCTCAAACAACCCTCGTAAGAATGCGCTGTTATGCCAGAGAGGTTTTGAAGGAAATGTTATGGCCAAAGTTTATATAGTGAAAATGAAATATATTGAAGTTTGAGTTCTACAAAGAGACTGATTTAGAAACAGTTGTAGTGGGTATTGTAAACTTAGGTATTCCAATATCTAGCTTATTCAGCTGACATGAACAAAATTTATGCAGTGTTTCACTTGATGGGACATTTTATCTCAAGCCGAATATGTCTTTGCCTAAGTACGTTCTTGCAATATTATTGCATAAATAGACCAGTGCTTATGGACGACAAAAATATAAAAGCGGGAAAAATTATTAACAGCATGAGACCTACTGAAAGAGGAGCAGAATATTGTTCGAACGACGGGAAAATAGAATTGGAGTCGAAAAAATGGAGAAGGGTGGAACGGGGTGATTTTTTAGGGGTTGAAAGCGATATTCAACGGTTTTTCGTGATTGACAACGAAAGTTGACCTCCTATCAAAAAAGTTGAATTGCAAAGTTGTTCAAAATGAAAAGGTCTACAACTTTTTCCACATTACCTCAAATTTTCCGGGAAACTCGGTAAAACCAATTTTTCAGTTATTAATTTTTTTCTCGCGAAAAAATCAATTTTATTTCGCGAAATTTGGTGGAAGTATAACTTAACATGTTTCAAGTAAGCACTGACTTTTTTTAGCGGAAAATTTTGAATAAGTTTCACCGATAAAGTTCGCTTTTTCAAGCTCGCCAGCTGCCAGTTTTTTCTTTGAAGCGTCTACTTTCAGATTATATTATAAAAGATTAGCACTACTGAGGATATTCTTTTTTTCAGAAAAAGAGAAAAAATTAAAAAACAGAAACTCATATTTATTTCTTAAAATTATTGAAATTAATAGTTGAAACCTTTCGATTATATAACTTTCAATATTAATTTCATGTTACCTCAATAGGTACAAAAAATAAACAAAGACACAAATAAGGATTTCATTGTGATAGAAGGCTGGTGAATTTTTGGTGGTGAAAATTGTTTCTCACAATTTGCAGCGAAAATTAAGTTCCTACAAAAAAAAATTAAGGAAAAAGTTGTTGTCAATAAAAAGATCTACTTACAACTTTTTTATTCAATATTTTTCCGAAAAGATCAGGAAAACCGTTTTAATTTGGTTTGAATTTCTTTTTGTATGAAAATTGTACGTTTGTCGCAAAATCTAGTGGAAATGTACGTTTTCTGGAAAAAAATTCCGCAGTACTCTTTTTTCACATAATCTAAAAGTAGACGCTTCAACGAAAAAACTGGCGGCTGGCGAGTTTGAAAAGAAGAACTTTATCGGTGAAACTTTTCAGGATGTTTTTTCGGAATTTGTCGAAAAGAAAAGGAAAAATCTGTATTCCTCTGCAAAAGAATTACAGCTTACTTGAAACATAATAAGTTATATTTCCACCAAATTTCGTGAAAAAAAAAATTGATTTTCAAGCGAGAAAAAAAATTAATAACTGAAAAATTGGTTTTTCTGATTTTCCCGAAAAATTTCAGGTTATGTGAAAAAATGTTGATCTTCTCATTATCAACTACTATGCCCTTCAACTTTTTTCGATAGGAGGTCAACTTTCGTTGCAATTTTCGAAACACCGTGAAATATCGCTTTCAACCTCTAACATGCGCTGTTAAAATGCTCTAAAATGCTTAAAAATGCATCAATACTGGTCTAAAATATGTCGATCTTATATAAGTAGGTGAACTGGCAATGTTGTTGATTATTTGCGCATGTTCAGGAGTTTTGAATACTTTCTAGTTCTTTGAGTTCTGAGTTAAACTTGTAGATATCTGAGGTTACTTTTCCGAACAAATCCAAGTGAATTTCTAGACAGTAGACATCCTCGATATGAGGTTGCATATTGAATGCCTTAAAGCCGTATTACATTTGCAAGTTTTCATGCAAGTTTCATGCTATTCAAGTTCTGTGCAATTCCAATTCTGTCAATGCGCATGCGCCCGTGCAAGTTTGTGTTGAGTTTCATGCCATAAACAATGCAATTTCGGTTCTTTTTGTGAGGTTATTTGTAACATCGAGTAATTGCATTTTTGTCACAAAAACCGGTATTTTTCGATATCTATGAAGATGTGTAGGGTCAAAAGATATAGCAAGTGAATATGTTCGTTAGATGAATGAGATTTTGAACACATTCTACTTCCAAAGCTGGAAATTACCCTTTATTCAAACAGAATTGCAACCACCTTTCATCAATGTAAGAGACAAGACACAAGGCGAGAGGCATGCACAGAACTTGCAAATGTAATACGGCTTTTACGGGTATATATTCATGCTATTCATCACAAAGAGTGCGATCAAATCTCACCACATTAATTCTCTCTGTAGAAATTTTTATTAGGAATCGATTTTCACCCCCTTTCCTCGTGGCGCGTCTTTGAGCTGACCTCAGCAGTCAATAACTCACCGAATGCAACGCACCTCATCATCTTCCGCGGGTACTTTAAACGCCGACAATACGAGCATTGTTCTTTCGAAATTAAACGCATTCGACAGGCTTCTGAGTTGCACATGTAATATTTATTTTAGTCCTCGGCCGTCCATAAACGCATCAAACGAAACTAATAAACTTGCGAAGTTGCCGAAGAAAGACTCGTAACGACAATTACTCAGGACGATTCTGAGAAGCGGCTCTGAGTCACTAGTGGGATGGTGTGACGTAAGGAATACTTTTTGCGACTTTCGAAAACCAGAAACGGGACAAGCTTCTATGCAATCGAGTTCATTAATGTTTCCATTTGATTTCCAAATTCTCGAAGAAGTACAATTTAAAAAAAGTTACTAATCTGTTGAAAACGAATTCTAAATCAAATTAAAATATACCTTATTGAACAAGAGAAATGCCTATCAACAAAGCTTTGTGAACAAGAATCAGAAACTATTAAATACAAATAATTACACATTTAAAGGGTACTTCAATTCCCTATTTTTGTGGAAAAAAGTGATACTTTAAATTTCTCGACTATTCCGATAGCCAGAAAGCAAGATGTCGGATGTCGTTTTCTGTGTTTAACTAGTTAGTCAATGCCTGTGGAAAAAAAAGGTATTGGACACAAACGCGAGTGTCATCTAGCGTGATTAGTTACAAACATGAATATTTGACGTCATTTTAATGCAGGTTTCTTCAAAAATCCCTGATTTTAATGCTTTTCCATTGTTTTAATCAAGTTACGACATGACTTGGATGCGAGCTCACTATCGCCATCTACATGTCGCATCCATTTTGATCCAATTATAATCCCGTAAGGTTGACTATCTTCTATATAAACAATGGTTTAACCCTACTTTTCTCTTTCGATTTATTCTGTCAGTGTTTTATGTCAAATGTATTTATGTAACAATTTCAAAAACAAGTAGTATAAATATTTTAATACATGCATATAATACTCGAGGAATATGGGAAAAATAGTCGAATTGATGAAAAATTAATTCAATGGAATAGAACGCAAAGCATTAGGTCAAGCAATGTGGCAAAATGTGAGCTACAAGCTTAACAGCTTAAATTTTGGAGGAAAATCTGTCGAAGAATGGAGAATTTGTATTCAGAAAAGTACAATAATAGTGCACAGAGCAATAATCCATTAGCCAGTGTATATTTATAATTATTTCTGTTTCATTTTAATTTAGGCTGGACTGAAAGTCAAAAACGAAGACAAAAGCTGCAAAATTGCAGAAAGATCAGCTAAAGATAGGTATTTACAATAGCAATGGTTATCTCTTCTATTGACCTCGATATATATTAATCTCTGGAAGTAGTCCATTTCGGCTCAAAGTGGAGTGGTATAAATGAAGCGGGAAGAAATATCACAAAATCATCTCCACAACTTTAATTTGACAACATCAAACTAATGGGGGGGTGTACATGTTTCGGATTCAGCAAGAATCCATCTTCAGCCTTATATAAGTTCAACAACAAATATGAAAGGGCTACCTATATGTAGTTACTACAGAACAAGAGTTACTCACATGGAGAGGAAAAAAAATCCTTTTAATATAATTATAACAAACAAAAAGTTAAATGGGGGTACTATGTCCAATGCCCTAGAATTGAGAGAGAAAGATAGTAATTGTGATTATGATCTGTGTAACAACTTACCAAACGGCATGATAATAAATTTGACAAAAATATATAAAAATATGTGAAAATATTTACGACATGGCCCTAAAGCTCATTCCAGACATGAGTCGGCGGACCATGTTGTAAATATTTTCACATATTTTTATATATTTTTGTCAAATTTATTATCATGCCGTTTGGTAAGTCATAATCACAATTACTATCTTTCTCTCTCAATTCTAGGGCATTGGACATAGTACCCCCATTTAACTTTTTGTTTGTTATAATTATATTAAAAGGAATTTTTTCCTCTCCATGTAGGTTAGGTTTGAACGTGAGTGGGCCCGTATCAGGCCCTCCACTGCGACCAATGGCCTATTGTGGCTCACCCTATAGTTATATTTCTCCCAGTATATCCAATCTCTTGACGAAATTGAGGAATGCATTGGGAGAACAATTTACCAGGTTTTCTGGCCTTACTGTCGTATCGCCAAATATTGAGAATCTGGTTCTGGCCGCTGCCGGGCATGTACACAGAATGTGTTCAGCCGTTTCATCATCCTCCATGCATAGCCGGCACTCTGCATCTTGTGCAAGTCCGATTTTATGCATGTGATGTTTGAGTTTGCAGTGGCCAGTAAGCAAACCTACTATAACTCTGAGATGTGCTCTGCTGAGTTCTAGCATTTTGTCAGAGTCCTGTTTTTTCCTTGTACAAGCAATAAATGCTTTGGAATGGGCTAGGCCCGGTAGACTACGCCAGTACTCGAGTCTTTTATTGTCTGCCCAAGCTGTTATGACATTCTTGGCAGTGCTATATGCTAAACCGATTACCGGTTCTGGTCCAGTGAACGTTGTTTCGGCCCCCCTTTTGCTAGGGCGTCCGCTATTTCGTTTCCTTCTAGGCCTGTGTGACCTGGTATCCACACTACGGTAACGTTGTTGCGTTGCGCCAGTCGGTTTCTCTCCATGTAACTCTTGTTCTGTATTAACTACATATAGGTAGCCCTTTCATATTTGTTGTAGAACTTGTATAATGCTGAAGATGGATTCTTGCTGAATCCGAAACATGTACCCCCCCATTAGTTTGATGTTGTCAAATTAAAGTTGTGGAGATGATTTTGTGATATTTCTTCCCGCTTCATCGATATATATTGCTGAGCTACAGAAAGACCGTTACTTCTACCTTTTACTCTTTAGTATGTTCCTTTTGCACAAAAACTTGGGACACTAAGAAATCATCTAATTATTGGTGGTAAAGCAAATGATTCATCCGAGGCAGAAAACTGTTAAAAATATAATTATTTACTCCAAAGAGTTCTTTCTTCTATTAAAAATGGATCTGACTCTTCTCTCATGCGTGTTCTCTCAATATTTCCTGAACGAATGTCTTCTAGCCTTTCTTCTTCCTCTAGAGCTAATACATGTAATCCTTTTATATGCAATGTAATGCAATGATATCACAATTTATTTAAAATGAATTAAAAAGCACATGAACTGCCAGCAGTTGAAAATAAAAATGCGTGAAATGTGACAATGACAGTAATTTTGGACACAAAAATATGAAATGTTACTGGAATATCACCAAATTTTAGCAAATGCTATTAAATCGGATATAGACCCGATATGTAGGCGACTGTAAGCGTGGTCCGTTTCATGCATTCATCGCATCACTGTTGCAGACATAATCAAGCGTTCCGTTTCAACTAACATTGACGTTGGTGGGTTGAATCGGAACGATTTTTCCTTGCGTGGTGCATGTCGTTTCCCGCAGATGTTGACATTTATCACTTTATCAGTTAACCAAATTCTTATGTAACAAAAACAAATCTTTTAATCTAGTAAATAAATTAATATGGGTAGAACGAAAGTGTTAATGGCAAGAGTAGGAAGCGAGCTTTGTGAAAATGAGAGTAGCTCAGATTCTGATACAAGTGATAGTTATGAGGATAATATCGTCTGTCCCACGCCAAAACTGCGAATATGCTAATTCCAGGGTTCTGATGACTTCAATATGTAAAATACTGATTTTCTACCAAAATTTTCAATGCTATCAGCTTGTCTACTGTGAACGAGAGTGAATTCGCGAATGTGAAAACTTACCTAGGTTTTCAAAGCAAGAAGCACGAATATTCTTAAAACTCTTCTCATTCGAAATGACAAATTGCACATTCGTGGTTTTGGCATGAGACCGACGATATGATGTTGAATGAATTGACGATTTTTTCTTCCATTGTACGGTAAGTCATGGAAATGTGATAATGCACGATACTTGACACTTCATCAAATATAAATTTAAACTTTTAGTTTCGGTTTCTGACATTTCTGTTTGAACGTGAAACCTCAGACAAAAAACTCTTTGTTTTGACTTTTGAGTTTGACAGATCTAACTTGGATCGCATTCATCGCTGCTAAACGAACAGGCAGTAGTTCATGCACTTTCGATGTCTCAAGGCCAAAGAGGGGAATATAAAAGTGGGCGTGTCAATGCGCTCCCAATGTAGGAAAGGAAACGGTCATATGCGCATTATGTCCTCAATGCATGAAACGGAACACACTTTGTAGCACAGAGTTCCATGTAATATGATCGTCGCTTGTGATAGTAGTAATCGACTGTAGAAAGCGAGGGGTAGAATTCAGTATGACACAGAGTCCCAATGCACAGGAAGCAAGGCGTCGAGACATGTCGTTTTCTATGTTTAACCAAGTTTAACCATAGAAATATATATTATATACTTACTCTACAATGCTAATCCCGCCAACTTTCACGGCGAAAAGCATGCCGCATATGCGGCCCGTTTACGATGTGCGCATGCGCGTCATCAGTGTGGTTTGGGTAGATCGTTGCCAAGTTTGAAAATAATTTGGTGCTCCAATTCAGAGTGTTTTGTTGTGAGGCAATAAAACACATGTTATTTGAAAGAGAGAAATTTGACAGCGCATTTAAGACTTTTTAAAACCGAAAAGAACCTTTTAGAGATATATTACTCCGAATTTTAGGCGCGAAAAAAATTTATTTAAAAAAGTAATGTACCCTATGCTACTGTAATTATGATGACCATGCAACAGTGCTTTTTTATCAACAGGAAGACTTATCACTAAGATCTGTCACTCTTGTCAGAGACAGATGTATTTAAAAGCTTTTTTGGTCAATTATGTTGAGTCTCTGTCTAACTAGTAACTAGTCAAGACAATAGTTTCAAATTTCGAAATTGTTAAGGTAACAAAAGTGTCTTCCATAGTAGATAGATGTTTACATTTGAAAAAAAAACTCATATTTTTCTTTAAAGTGACTCAACATAACTTGGCTGAAATAAAAATATTGTTATTCGGACTTACCTGCAAGTTAGGTCCAATAAAGGAAAGTAACACTAATGCAAAACAATGTTCAGTTTATTGAACTTTCATTCAAACGAACGTAGGTACAAAAGTTTTTCAAGAAATGGAGGAACATTTTCAACACATTTTCGACATATTTGGACTTAAAATAGTTTGCCTCTGAGGTACAGATATATTTCTATGAGTTTGTTCAACCCTACTTTTTTCTTTCTATTCAATTCTGTCAATGTTGTCAAATATATTTGTTTCAATTTCGAAAGCAAATAGTAAAAAATAATAAATAATGAATGAGGGTATATGGAGTGAACCCTGGCAAATAATACTCGATATAACTGAAAAAAACCCGATTTGATAACAAGTAATTTACATGGAATAGAGGGCAAAGCACAAGACTCTCTGTGGCAAAATGTGAGCTACAAGCTTAACAGCTTAGGTTTTTAGGATAAATCTGTCGAAGAATGGAGAAGAATAAGTATTACGAAAAGTACAGTAGTGCAGAGCGTCAATCGATTAGCTCTAGTGTTTATTTATACTTCTTTATTAAAATTTGGGTACCTATTATAGTGGTAGACTGGAAGTCAAAAACTAAGACAAAAGCTGCAAAATTGCAGAAAGATCAGTGTGGATATTTTCATCACACTGTATTTAGAGTTCAATATGTTTCATGTTCATGTCAAAAATGATATTAGATTTGACAAGGTTGATTGTCAGTCAGAATTTAGTGTAAACGTCAATAAAGTTCCTTCTTGACTAAAATTGGATTTATTGGCTTGAGACTGAGAAATCTATTGAAGAAAGTAACATTTGGTGACCCCGACGTGATCACGATATGGAGAAACGATCTTCTCAACGACTCGGAGCAGGCTTGAATCGAAGTCTCTCCATGGATTACGTGTGGCCGAAACAATTTGGAAGTCGTAGCCGTCCACGTGAAATCTCGGAAACCCTTCCAGATCCGCTACTTGAAAGATCAGCCGAAAATTCAGAAAAAGAATCAACTTCCTCGAGACATGGACATAATTCGGAAGCGGATTCAAAAATGACGAAAAAGACTGGACATTCTCATCGAAGAAGTTTGAATTTGGAAAAGAAGAGAATAGCTATAGAGATGGAAAAGCAGAGAAGAGCTCTGGAGTTGAAACAGAAGGAAATAGAAAATATTCTACATCTACTCCAGATGGAAGAAGATCTACACAAAGCTGAGCTAGAAATGCAGGAAAATGATGGCAGTAGCAGTATCCATGCCCGCTCAAGGAAATCGAACGTATCTTTGAGAAATGATTCATTAAATGAACTAGAATAAATACACTCAGTAGCCAGATGGGTGGATAACATTCCTCTTCATCAAAATCAAGATGTTGAGATTGAAATGGCCAACAACAACGAACACATCAACGGCCTAGCTTCTGAAATTATCGATAGAGGAAATATACCAAGAAAAGAAAACCGTTCATCGAGGGATGATATCAAGATGCTGTGTGAAACGATTTCAAATGTACTTCAATCAGTCCGATTGCCAGCCCCAGTTGTTTCCAACAATTCCTCATGTGATGAAGCACCGAAAACCGACAAATTTCAGATGCGAAAAGTAATGGAAAAAGATTTTCCCTACTTCGATGGCAACCCTCAAGATTGGCCCTTGTTCCACAAATGTTTTAAAAATCTTTGCACACTTTGTGGTTACACAAACGAAGAAATAATGTTGAAGCTGCAAAGGTACCTCAAGGGAGAAGCTAAATTGGCGGTTGCTGGAATGTTATTAACTGCTGATAACGTGAATCTTGTTATTCATACTTTAGAAAATCGTTTTGGGAGGCCTGAATTCATAATAGATACAATGATAAAAAGAATTCGAAATATTCCTTTCATCAAAGACAGTAGCTTGGAAAAGCTGATGAGTTGGTAGGCAAAATTCCAGAAATGATGAAACTCTCTTGGGGAGAGATGGTGAAAACTAAGAAAGGCGAAGTTAATTTGGAAGATTTTGCTTCATGGTTAGAGGAAAAAGCTAAATACACCAAAATTCAATCATCAATTCAAGAGGAACGAAAGAGTTTGTAATACCACTGACATTAATCCCAAGGTGTGTAATTATTGTGATAAGATCCACCACGATAGTACCTGCCCTCTGATGAAATTAGATGAAATTGACAAAAGATGGGAAACAGTGACCAAAATGAAATTATGTTTCTCTTGTCTTCAGAAAAATCACCAGAAATTCAAATGCAGAAGGAAAAAACCGTGTTGTCAGAATGGTTGCAAGTTGTTTCATCATCCCATGTTGCACAAGCAGTTGAAAAATAACGATCAAGTGGATACTCAAGATCCCATCAATGACAATGACCGAGAAATGGTTTGCACCGTCAAAAATTCTACAACCAGAGTTTTATTACGAGTGAAAATGTTAAATTACATGGACCAAAAGGTGATATACCTGTTCTGGCCTTGTGTGATGAGGCTTCGACTGTAACACTTTTAGATGCAAGAGTTGCCCAGAAACTTGGACTGACTGGTACCAAAGAATCTCTCTGCCTTCAATGGACAAGCGAAAATGTCACAATGCAAGAAGATTCCATGCGATTGAATATGAAAATATCCAAAGCAACTGACAGCAGACAAACATTCACCTTGAAGGGAGTACGAACTGTCACCAATATGTCACTTCCCGACCAGAACATCAAAATGACAGATTGGAGGAAGTTTTCACATCTACAGGGTATTCCAATATCAGACATCGAGAACGAAAAACATGTTTTACTCATTGGACAAGACAATATTCATTTGATCCTTGCAAGACAGATACGGAGCGGCCCAGATAATCTTCCAGTTGCTAGCAGATGCAAATTGGGTTGGTCGTTACATGGGCCAAGTCCTGGCACTGAAGAACATTCTTTTAAAGCCCACACCCTACATATTTGTGAGAAACAAACATCAGATGAAGAACTTAAAGAATTGGTCAGAAAATCATACACAACAGAAACTTTCGGCACTCTTATAACAACAGACCAACTATCCCAAGAAAGTTCAAGAGCTTTGAAATTGATGCAAGGTACAATCAATTACAATGAGGGAAAATATGAAATTGGTTTGTTATGGAGAAGTGATGATATTCACTTGCCAGAAAGCAAATTTCAGGCATTTCAAAGATTGAAATGTGTTGAGAAGAAATGTCGTCTGAACGACAATTTTGCAAAGGAGTATTGTCAGAAAATGAGAGGTTATGAAGACAAAGGATACATCATAAAACTGACCCCAGAGCAAGAGAAAAATGGCAATTCTCGCACATGGTATCTTCCTCACTTTGCCGTAGAAAATCCTCACAAACCAAATAAGATCAGACTGGTGTTCGATGCAGCCGCCAAATCCAACGGCATGAGTCTGAACGATGCCCTACTTTCTGGTCCAGATTTATTGAAGTCCTTGGTAGCAATCTTGTGGAAATTCAGACAAAGACGATATGGTTTCTGCGGTGACGTAAAGGAGATGTTTCATCAGATTGCGATAAGAGAACAAGATAGATGTGCACAACGATTCCTGTGGAGAAATTTGGAATACGATAGACCTCCGGACACTTACGAAATGGTTGTCATGACCTTTGGGGCCACATGTTCACCTGTATGTGCCCAATTCGTAAAAAACCACAACGCTGAAAAATTTGCTCCCAATCCAGACATTCAGACGGCTATAATAAATAAATTCTACGTTGACGATTATCTGGACTCAAAAGATACAGAAGAGGAAGCTCTACATACGATTTCAGAGATCTGCAGAGTCCAAAAACTAGCTGGATATGAATAAGTCAACTGGATGACCAATTCCCAATCGATTCGAAAAAAACTTGCTGATAACATGATCCTGGCAGCTACGAAAAATTTGGGTGAAACTTCTTTTCATCGAATATTAGGAATGTTGTGGGACCCAGAGAATGACCAATTTTCATTTAAATTGGAGAAATCCAAACTGAAACAGAAGATGCCTACCAAAAGAACAGTTTTGAGAGCTTTGATGTCTGTTTTTGATCATCTGGGTCTGATATCCAGCTTCACAGTAAGAGGAAAAATTCTGATGCAGGACATATGGCGATCGGGAATAGATTGGGACGAAATTTTACCAGAAGAATTATTGTCCGTCTGGACGAAATGGCTGAAGGATACAGAACAAATTTCTGAAATCGAAATTCCTAGATGCTATAGTTACCTTATACCTTCTGCGCAGACAATCGAAATTCACACGTTCTGCGACAGTAGTGAGAAAGCCTTTGCTGCAGCAGTCTTTCTTCGGATTGTTGGAAGAGATAAAATTGAAGTTTCTCTCATCTCAGCAAAAACCAGAGTCGCTCCATTGAAACCTCTATCTATACCGAGGTTGGAACTCCAGGCAGCAGTTATGGCAAGTCGATTATCTCAGTTGATAAAAAAAGAACTTGAGATTCCTATCAACCGAACATTCTTCTGGTCTGATTCTAGATGTGTGTTGAATTGGATAAGAGGGGATGGTAGGAACTATAAACCTTTTGTATCCCATCGAATAGGAGAAATACAAGAAGGAAACACAGGTTGAAGAATGGAGTTGGGTTCCAACTGATTATAATATTGCAGATGAAGCCACAAGATCGAAAGTGAACCAGAAAATCATATCCGATCATTGGTTTTCTGGACCAACTTTTCTCAAAGACCCTGAATAATTCTGGCCCTGTGAAAAAGACATCGCTACACCTTCGTGGGATATAGATGCTGAATTGAAAGATAAAAAATTTGGAACATGTTTAGTTATTAGAAAATATGACAGCTGTTTACCGGACATCAAAAGATTCTCGAAGTGGATGAGATTGATTCGATCTACAGCATGGTGCTTGAGATTTGTTGAGGTTATCAAACGACAAAGATTCAGCTCTAATTTGACGATCGAGGAAATCCAAAGCTGAGAAGATATGGATAAAACGTGCACAACAAGAAAGTTTTCCGGTAGAAATCTCAAATCTCATGAACAGAAAACCTCTGAGTGGAAATAGTAAACTAGCTAGCCTATGTCCAGAATTGAAAGATGGTATCCTGGTTTTAGGAGGAAGAACGAACTTCACAAAAAGCATTGGAGAAGATGTCCGCCAACCAGCCATTTTGAGCCCAAAACATGACTTCACGAAACTGCTGATCAGTCATTATCATGAGAGATATCACCATAGGGGGATAGAACTGGTTGTCAACGAACTAAGACAAAGGTACTGGGTGATTCACAGCCGCGCAGCAGTCAAATCAGCATTCTCCAGGTGTCTCAAATGTAGGATCGAGAAAAGTAAACCACTGCCTCCTATGATGGGCCAAATCCCAGAAGAAAGGTTACGAAGAGAAATCAGACCGTTTGTTAACGTGGGCATGGACTTTTTTGGTCCAATTTTCGTGAAAGTTGGCAGAAGAAGAGAGAAAAGATGGGGTGTGCTATTTACCTGTCTTGCTGTGCGAGCCATTCATCTCGAAATCGCTCACAGTCTTCACACAGATTCAGCTCTCCTTGAGAATGTCAGCAAGAAGGGGACAACCACAAGTCATATTTTGTGACAACGGGACAAATTTAAGAGGTGCAGCTAAAGAAGTACATCAAGCAATGAAAGATTTAGATCAATCTGCAGTAATAGATACTTTATCAACAAGAGGAATAAGTTTCAAATTTATTCCACCATCTGCACCCCACATGGGGGGAGTTTGGGAAAGGTTGATCGGCACAGTGAAAAAAACAATTGGCAAGATTCTTCATGATCGATCTCTTCGTGAAGAAACATTGCAAACGTTCTTTGCCGAAACAGAAAATATAGTCAACTCCCGCCCTTTGACGAGAGTGTCAGGAGATCCAACTGATGCAGAAGCGCTAACTCCAAATCATTTCTTGATTGGTTCTTCAAACGGTTATGGGGCTTTGGTTCCTATAGATCCGAATGCTGATAACTTAAGAAGAGATTGGAAAATATCGCGAAACTTATCAGACTCTTTTTGGAACCGTTGGATTAGGGAGTATCTACCCACTTTATCTAGGCGTAGTAAATGGACGGATGACAACAAACCGATAGCGGTAAACGATATGGTGATTCTGGTAGATGATCAAACACCAAGACATAATTGGAAATTGGGTAGAATAACAGCTACTTATCCTGGACCAGATGGCCGAGATCGAGTAGTAGATGTCAAGACTTCTACTTCGGAATACAAGCGACCAGTTACGAAAATATGTAAATTGGAGCTAGAGAAAAATTAAATTCTCTAGCGGGGGGGGGAGAATGTGGATATTTTCATCACACTGTATTTAGAGTTCAATATGTTTTATGTTCATGTCAAAAATGATATTAGATTTGACAAGGTTGATTGTCAGTCAGAATTTAGTGTAAACGTCAATAAAGTTCCTTCTTGACTAAAATTGGATTTATTGGCTTGAGACTGAGAAATCTATTGAAGAAAGTAACAATCAGCAAAAGACAGGAGGTGGAAAGCTTTCCCACTGTTTTGACGAAGTATTTATAATAGCAATGTTTACCTCTTCTATGGCCCTCGATAAATATTGCTGAGCTATAAAAAGAGCATGGCTTCTACCTATTACTCTTTGATATGTTCCTGTTGCACATAAACTTAGCTGTATATGTTATTCAACTGATCCATCTGAGGCAGAATTCTGTTAAAAAATATTGGGCCATATCCTTATTTACTCTAAAGAGTTCTTTGAGAAGCCATGAGCGCGATCACATTCGGGGAGCTTTTTAGGGTAAAAGAGTCAATTGATAACTCGAAAACAGTTTCTTGTATCGATTTCAAACAAGGACAGGATTCTAGAGGACGTTCGATTCTAGGTACGTGCTGTAATGGAAATTGGAATTTCAATCCAGTTTTTCACAAAAAAAACTCAAAATGTCCCAAAAATGCATTTGCTTTGAAGCAATTTTTTTGGTAGACGAACAAATAATTAAAAAAAAAACATTACAGTACGTACATATTTCAACGTTTTACCATTCTTTTGATACCAAATTCATTTCGGTTGGATGAAGATTGCTCCAAATTTTGATGGAAGAGAAATACCATTGCAGCTTCCTCGATTATCTTTAAAAAGCATCGTGAGGTGCTGCCGCAGACGAAGGTAAATAGAATCGAACGTCCTCTAGAAGCCTATCCTTGTTTGAAATCGATACGACCATATACGACGAACCGTTTTCGAGTTATCGACTCTTTTACCAAAAAAACCGTGCCAAATATGATCGCGCTCATGGCCTCTATTATGTTTGATTTATTCTGTCAAGGTTGTATGTCAAATATATTTATGTAACAATTTCAAAAGCAAATAGTATAAAATATTTAATAATGAGGGTACGGAGTGAATACTTTCAAATAATACTCGGTACAATTGCAGTTTAGGGTAGTAACCCCGATTTTGACGAAATTTTTTTTTGGGGTTATTTCGAGGTCCTTGAACACAAATCTGAAGTCAGAAAGCCTCGCTCTCACTTACTTTTTGATTTACGACCAATTAAATGTCACAAAAAGGGTATTTTCAACATCAAACTTTTTCCACAAAATAGCAACAGATTTGCCTTTGCCTTATATCAGCATAGTCCAGACACATCAATTCACGCATTTTTGGAACATTTGGCAGTATTTTCAACTTTGTAATGAAAATATAAGATTTAAATTAACATAACAATACATTTGATGAAAATCGTTTATTGACAGCAGTGACAGCAACAACAACAAACGGTCGTGTTCCGATATTCTGAAATTCACAATACACTTTTCGCGCTACCTCTCATGAAACCCTGTTAAGTCTCGTTCATACCCGCGCGAATTTTGCAATTTTTCTGCGAATAAAATGTATGTGTGAATAAACATGTGTTCTGCATCAACGACTGGTCGGGCATGGCTGGTAACCATTTTATTTCGCGATATGAAAAAACCGTCGCAATAACTACGTGGCATTTTATTACCCTACTTTTTGGTATAACATCGTAATGTTGCAGTTTATCGAGTATTGCATTATTATTTCTCCACGTAAAAATTGAACCTTTCTACAAAAAGTAGCGAAAAAAAATAGTGCTAGAAAAGCGCGCGCTCGGCCGACATTTCGTAATACCGCGCGCGCGGAATTGCTATGAATCTTCACCAAGAAATAAGGAATGAACCTTTCTACAAAAAGTAGAGAAAAAAGAAAATAGTAGTAGAAAAGCGCGCGCTCGCGTATTTGTGGCTATGAATCTTCACCAAGAAATAAGGAATGAACCTTTCTACAAAAAGTAGAGAAAAAATAAAATAGTAGTAGAAAAGCGCGCGCGGAATTGCGAAATGTCAGCCGAGCGCGCTCGCTTCGCTCGCGTATTTCTGGCTGTGAATCTTCACCAAGAAATAAGGAATGAACCTTTCTACAAAAAGTGGATATAAAAAGATAAAATAGTAGTAGATAAAATACAAATGTCATTCTTGTCACAAACTGATTCCAAACAAAGAATTTTTGGTGACATTCTTTGTTAATTATTTGCTGCTTTGCTTCTCAAATTGTGTTTGGTTGTTTGGATTTTGTTTACCAAGCAAAAGAAGTTGAAAAACTTTAACGGAAACAATATCGGACAAGCTGATTTTAATTCGAGGAAGGCTTGTTTGGAATCAGTTTTTGACAAGAATGACATTTGTGACGTCATCACTTTCCTCGATTATACTGCCGTGCTTAGCCCAGAGTGGCGGTAACTGACATTAGTCTATATTATAGGAAAAAGAGTTTTGAATTTTTATTTTTATATTTTAGTACATGTTCAGTTTGTACCTTCATTTAGGTTGCTTTAATTTATTACCAATCAAAGCGGGTTGCTTTAATTTATTACCAATAGACGAGGAAAGTGATGACGTCACAAATGTCATTCTTGTCAAAAACTGATTCCAAACAAACTTTCGTCGAATTTAAATCAGCTTTTCCGAAATTGTTCTTTTGTATTTCACCTTCTTTTGCCCGAGAAAACAAAATCCAAACAACCAAACACAAATTAATGCGCAAAGCAACAAATCATCAACAGAGAATGTCACCTAAAGTCTTTGTTTGGAATCAGTTTTTTACAAGAATGAAATTTGTGACGACACACTTTCCTCGTCTATTAAAGCATCCCAAGTGAAGGTACAGATTCAAAATATACTAAAATATGAAAACAAAAATTGAACACTCTCTTTTCCACAATATACCTAGTCGAATGTCAGTTACCTCTGAAGAACGTTTGTTTCCGCTTAATGTCAGTAAATTTTTAACTTCTAAAGACTTGATCATACTCTTGCGAAATTCACAATTTTTCTGCGAATAAAATGGTTACCAGTCATGCCCGACCAGTCGTTGATGCAGAACACATGGTTCTGCATCCATTTTATTCTCAGAATAATTGCGAAATTCGCGAGGGTATGAACGAGACTTAACAGTGTTTCATGAGAGGTAGCGCGAAAAGTGTCTAGTAAATTTCAGAATACCGGAACATGACCGTTTGTTATCCATATCTGTCATACTGTCATTTTTAGTTGCTGTCAATAAACGATTTTCGTCAAATGTATTATGTTAATTTAAATCTTATATTTTCAATACAAAGTTGAAAATACTGCAAAATGTGCCAAAAATGCGTGAATTGATGTGTCTAGATTATGCTGATATAAGGCAAAGGCAAATTTTTTGCTTTTTGTGGAAAAAATTTGATGTTGAAAATACCCTTTTTGCGACATTTAATTGGTCGTAAATCAAAAAGTAAGTGAGAGCGAGGCTTTTTGACTTCAGATTTGTGTTCAAGGACCGCGAAATAACCCCCAAAAAAAATTTCGTCAAAATCGGGGTTACTACCCTAAACTGCAAAAAAATAAACCCAAATTGATAACAAATAAATTTATTGGAATAGACGTCAAAGCAAAATGTGAGCTCAACAGCTTAGATTTTGGATAAAAATCTATCGAATGATGAAGAATTTTAATTCAAGAAAGTACAGTAATAGTGCAGAGCCATAATCCATTATGTATAATTACTTCTGTTTTATTTAAATATAGGCAGTGGTAGACTGGAAGTCAAAAACGAAGACAAAAGCTGCAAAATTTCAGAAAGATCAGCTGAAGACTAAAAGTATTTACTAGCAATGGTTACCTCTTCTATTGCCCTCGAGACATATTGCTGAGCTATAGAAAGATCGTGACTTCTACCTATTATGGCTGGTTCATAGACCAAACTTATACTTTTGCCTTAACTTTTACTTTTACTTTTAAAAATTTGACACAATGTGTTTCAGTAGTAGCGTTCATACAACATACTTTTACCTTTACTTTTACTTTTACTTTTACTCTTACTTTTACTATAACAAAAGTTCGGGTAAAAACTTGGTTTACTGGAAATCTGTTATGATAAAAAAATTGAACGTCGCGATTGTGGGGCCTCAGCCAAGTTTTGGTCACATGGGATTACTGGAAATATGATATGGAAAAAATAATTGAACGTCGCGATTTTGTGCCATCAGGCAATTCGAATGGTACCATTTTTGTTTTGCGGAAATGCGCTGTTGCCAAGTTGTTCACTTCGGATTACTGGAAATCTGATATGGAGATGGATCGAAGTGGACATTATTCTATTCAATCAGGTGGTTTCTTCTATGACATTTGACTTGAAAATGCGCTGTTGCCAATTTATGGATACAGGAAATCATTCAGAGAAGCTTTATATGAATTTTCAATGGAAGGTATCAATACAAAATTTAAGCCGATTCCAATGGTGTCATTTTTGTTTTGAGGAAATGCGCTGTTGCCAAGGAAGTCACTTCGGATTACCGGATACCTGGAAATGGGGGTTGATTTGGAGAAAAGAGGACAATATCCTTTTACATCAAATTATTGGACATTATGACTTTGCGGAAATGCGTTGATGCCAAGTTTTTGACACGGGAAATCATTCAGAGAAAATTCGTAGATGTTCTGGACACAACCTAACCTAACTCACCTAGCAATCCAAGTTGCTGGTAATTCGATCACTAATTGATATAAAAAGGTGATATCGCAGCAGATGCTTGAAGCGCTTGCATTTTGTAAATTACCAGAAGAAAGATACACGCCCATGACTTGACAACATTTGCGCATTTCTGCGAGGTTTGAATTCTATAGCGCCATTCATCCAATTGAATAGTAAGTATGGTATCCACTTAGAACTATTCTCATGTCAGATTTTCAGTTATCCAAAGAAACCAAAACTTGGCAACGGCGCATTTCCGCAAAAGAAAAATAGTATCACTAGAAAAGTTTGAGGGTCCATAATCGAGAAGTTCAACTGTTTCTTTCATATTGGATTTCCAGTAATCCGAAGTGGTCAACTTGGCAACAGGGCATTTCCGCAAAACAAAAATGGTACCATAACAATTGGTTGAGGGCCCACAATCGCGATGTTGACTCGTTTTTTCCATATCAGATTTCCAGAAAACCAAAGTTCAGCCAAAGTTCGTAGGATTCAACTTTTGCTTTGAACGATAAAGTAGATAAGTAGAATAATTTTTGTGTTCTGTGAAATGTTTCAGCTCAAAACACACCAAATGTATCAACGGGGCGCGTGGGTCACCTCTTCTTTAAGAGCGGTTTATGAACGGTTGATTTCACTGCTTAAGGTCAAAGAAAAGTTGAAAGAAAAAGTAAAAGTAGAAGTTTCGTCTATGAATCAGCCATTAATTTTTCAGAAGTTCCTGTTGCATTAAAACTTGGGACACTAAAAAATCATCTAATAATTGGTGGGATAGCCACACGTTTATTCAAATGATTCATCTGGGGCAGAATACTGTTAAAAATATATTGAACCATAACCTCATTCACTCCAAAGAGTTTTTTCTTTTAAAAATGGGTCTGACTCTTCTCTCATGAGTTTTCTCTCAATATCTCCTAAACGAATGTCTCTTAGCCTTTCTTCTTCCTCTAGAGCTAATACATGTAATCTTTTTATATCCAATATAATGCAATATCATAATTCATTTAAACTGAATCAAAAAGCACATAAATCTGCCAGCAGTTAGAAAATACGTGAGAATGACAGTAAGTTTTGACACAAAAATATGAAATGTTACTGGAATATCACCGGCAAATGCTTTTGAATCGGATAGTATGTTGCCGAACACATCCGATGTGTAGGCGACTGTAGCACAGAGTGCCAAATAATGTGATCGTCGCTTGTGATAGTAGTAATCGACTGTAGAAAACGAGGGGTTGAATTCTATATGACACATAGTCCCACTGCAGAATTCTTCTGGACTTCCATTGTCTAGAAACAAAGAATAGTATATTCTTCAACGAGCGTATAATGATAGCTATTATTCTCGAGGATAAAAATTCCGAAACGAGCCGAATGAATAAATGCCTTAATTGAAAATAATTTTAAAAAACTTCCAAGAGTGGGATTCGAACTCACGCCTATGTAACTACGTTCGTTATACATTTAGTTCATGTACACGGTTCTACCAACTGAGCTATAACAGGCACTCGAAAATTTGTGAATGAAATACCTAATAGAGAAACTCTGACCAAGAACTGAGAGAGTGTGGAACGTTCAAGTAAAAATTGTTTGACATACCTTTGTTGCAAGATAGATTTCATCTTCCTCACTATCACTGCTTTCCCAATCCGCTCTATTCATTTTTATATTAGGTACTTGTCACACAGATCAAAGTTAAAACTAAGAAAATAGTCAATCTGACATTCGCGGATGCCAAGCTGTGACAAAAGTTCAATCAAGCAAAGCCTTCTTGAGAAATTTGTTTGTCAAACCTCTCAGTTCCCGTGGATTCTGAAAATTCTGAACCTGTGATTGGCCGAGTGCCGTTGAATAATGATTTAGGATCCACGGTGTCTTGGAATCATCTTTATTCTTCAATTAAAAATCAATATGTAATGAACGTAGAATACAATATTCGCAGAGAAAATAAATTCTTTGCATGTGTTTGAGTCACGACGTTTCAACAGTTAATATCTACTGTCCTTATCAAGTGTGTGAATTCGACAAGATATCTCGGATACTTATTATATAGCATACAACTAATGTACCTGGTGTAAAGGTGATTATGATCTTCGTGGGGTTTCTCTCAGGTCATCAATGTTAATTAATGTGATAGAAAGGTCGTTGTATCACTGGACTGGAAGTTACCTTTTACCGACATTTCTCTCAGATTATTTAAGGTTTGCCCATTAGTTAAACTCACTATTTTGACCCATAAATCCATGTTATAACATTTGCTTACAATTTGGGTGTGCGAATTTAGCTGTATTCGAAGGTCACGTGGCGTCATTGACCTATATGTACAAGATTATCTACGAAGCTCCCAAATTCTGACCAAGGCTAGTTAACCACGAACTATGCATGAAATAATCATTTGCATAGGATTTACGAGTGGCGGGGATTACATATACCCCAGTAAGAATAATTGAAGGCGGCAAAATTCCAGCCAGTAGGTATAACAGGTTTATTCTGGTTCGCAGATCCAGAACTGTTGTGAAACTGCGTAGGACAGTGTACGTAGAAGCAAAAAATTCCCGACAGTCCAGGGTAGTTTGAACAATTGATCAAACCAGAATGCGCATTGTAAAGATTGCACCATCTTTCGTGTATTGAAAGGTTTAAGTTCAAATTTGACGATTCGTAGTTTTTTGCCAAAAAAATTATTAAATTAATTTTCATGTGGAAAATCCTTCCTCTTCTTCCTCTTTCATCATTAATATGGAAATCTGAAACAAAAGAAGTCAGTATCATTTAGTGAAAGAAAATTCGAATCACCCAAGTTTGGAATGTAAAAGACATCTCAATAATTCTAAAAATCCATTTGCTCTTGAGTCTCCCCACGCAAAGTAAAACTTAAAAAAGCTGACTTTGTCAAACTATACAATCTACTGAATTACATTAGCTGGGAGCAACTATATCAAAGCAAGGAAGTTGAAAATGTAGTAGGGAGATTTTATAACATTTTTGAAGGAGTGCTGCGATAGTATATCTTTCACTATGCCTTTAGCAGAGGAACCTCCTTGGTTCAGAAGAAATATAATAACAATTATATCAATAGAAAAGATGTTCATACAACATAATATGATTTTACAAAAAACGAAAATCACAAACGAATTTTCCTTCATCCCAGATCAAAAATAGAGAAGGACGTTAGATTGACTTACCTATAAGGAATACAAAGAAAATGTAAGAAAGTAGATGCGGACGACCTACTTCTATTTTTCATAGCGTACTTACTATCTTACAACTCAGTAGTCTGGGGAAAGTTGTGATAGAGAAAGAGTATTTGTAGAGCACAAAAAAAAAAAAAATAATATGTGTTATGAGTTTTTGTAGCCCTTGCGCTTATTTTAAACCCCAATTTAATGCATCATATATTCTACCACTACCCTGTTACTTTATAAATGAATTCCTTACACGGCACAATGAGACACACATATTCAACTAGAAACACTGACAATATTTGAATACCTTTCCGTAGAATCGAGAAAGTAAAATACTGCCCTGCTAAGGTGAAAGAAATTTTTCCTGAAATTACTAAGATATTTGACGGTATGTAGTTTTATGAAGCCAAATAGCTGTATATTGACATAGGCAAGAAACGCTTAAAAATAGTTGGTAACAATTTTATTTACTTTCTGCAATAAGCAAGCATGCAATAAGCGGTAAGTTATTTTTTCGAACTTGTTGCGGAGTTATCGCTTTTTCGCTTGGTAAATGTAAGTATTATTAGTTTGCGAAGGTTTGAGATACGTCTATATATCATAGTATCATTGGTAGGTAATGGAAATGGATTGTACTATCCATAGTATTAGGGCAGTAAGCATTGTCTGGACGATCTAAAAACGAGATCTTAAGTGCCTATTATCATATTTTTTTGTTCTATCGGAATATGACAAATATTGTACTCTGGGTAGATAGTTGTTCTGCTAATTGATATTATAAATTCGGATCAGATCAATGCAGACAAGATTATATTGTTAAATACTTTGAAGCCGGACACACGTTCATGTCTGCGGACTCTTTTCATCATAGAGTAGAACTGGCGATGAAGCGAATGAAAAATAAAATATATGACTTTGATGACTTTTTCGCAGCTGTAAGCAGTGTTGGAAAAAATGTGAATACCAAAAAATATAACAGTAGAGGATTTTGGTGAGTGGCAAGCCTATACCACACAATGCAAAGTTTCCCGGCTGTCACCACGATCTTACATGAGTGACATTCAGTCCTAAGCTGTAACACTTCTGTTATGTTTAGCAGCTGAACATAACGGAAGTGATACAGCATTGGGCTGATTGTTGAAGTGAAACTTAGCAGAGGCAGTTTTGATTTAAGCTACAGAACTGTATTCGACAATAAACTCATAACGGCTAGCATTATAGGAACAAAGTTCTTAAAATTAGACAAACTCTCATCCCCAACTAAAAAAACAGTACCAGCAGGAATTTCTCAAAAAAAAACTTTTAAAATCTGATTCCAGTTTAATACCTGTTGATAGGATATCTTTTTGGCGGGGACTACCAAATTTGATTAGTTTTATTCCATAGAAAGCGAATATTTATTTGCTGTTCAAAAAAAAATATGAAGTTTTATTACAAACTAATAACGTATTTCAATAAAATTATAAAAAGTTGTCTTTATGAATGAAATGTTCTATAATCAAATTAAGGCTAAGAGCAGTATCTCAAAGCCTTTCTTTCAAATCAAAATAGCGGTATCTCAGAAAAAATATATAATGGTTTAATTTTTGGATAATTTGGGTATGTCAATAATTCTATAAGTCAAAAATACGTATAAATGAGTTTTAACAACTCTGAAAAGTTTTGTTTTTGAAGGTGCGAAAATACAATTTACAAAAAGTCGTTTTTTTGGCGTATCAGGGCAGAATAGCCCTAAAAAATTGTTTGAAATGGACAACAAACCTGCTTGAATAAAAAGGGACTTGTAAATTTTCACACCATCTCAACACTTGGACTAGCCACTTTCGAACACCCCGTATGCGGCCCTGGCGAAACGAATTTTTAACAGCGCGGCTGCGTAAGAACGGTGAACGGCGTTTATTGCAGTTTAAGTCATCGAAAGGTTCCCGAGAATGAAATTGCAATAAGGTTTTTGTGGAAGTCGAATCGTCCTAAAAGTCTCCAGTGATGTATGGCCCGAGTCATAATTTAACTTTATAGCCTCTGCCTGTTATACCACTAATTTGTTTTGTAAAATAAAAGCTCGCCCAAGGCGAACACACATTCGCGAGTTTTTTTCTGTGTATCCGTCACGATCGTTCAGATTTCTATGTGGTGCGATTTTTTCTGTTTTGTTCGATTGACGAATTCAACACCATATTTGGTGAGATCTAGTGACGATACAAAATATCAGGGCGTGTTTGGAAGTAATAATGTACGATTTTGAAAAAAGTTTGGTAAAGTGTGCTAAACTACAGGTAAAGTAGAACCAACAATCTAGTAAGGTCATAAATCAATAGTAGCCCACGACCCCATTGTTTGGAATTCAGATAAGTAATGGAAGTGTGTGTCTCTTAAAATATTCCCAGGTCCGAATTCAAATATCTCATGAAATAGTTTGGCGTTTTAATAATTGTGGGCTCTCTATTATTTTGGCTTCTGTTGACAGTTTTGTATTTGAATATATTTGATAATAAAAAATCTCCTGAGTTGATTTAGAACCCTTGGTAAGGATATGTTTAAATGTGTGTAAATAATAAAATTTACTTACCTGACCACTAGACTTTTAGTACTAATGGACTATTAACGAGATTATAGCGAAAATGGTCTATTTCAGAAACGAAAGAGGGAAAGTTAAACAACATTTAGTCATTACCCAGCTAATATTCCATTGTATCAGATGTGTCTATTAAAATTTTGTGTGGTGAAAAATGGGGCGTCCTGAAGCTAGTACTTCAACTTGTGGTCGTTGTACCACTAGTCGACAAATGTTACACCCTCATGGAAAACAAATTATATTAAATGTTTATCCATCCTTTCTGGAAGGTGGAATGTCCAAGGATCAAGCTGTGCAAGAAAGTGATTCTTTAACAAAAGCACCGTATTCTACAGTAAAAAGAAAGAAACGAAAAGACTCTGGTTGTTCAAGGAAACTAGATGGCTGTGATGTAGATATAATTCGAAGAACAATATATGCCTTACATAAAGAGCAAATTGTGCCTACATTATATATTTCAATGCAACGGCTTAAAAATAATGAAACTGGTATCCAGTGTTGCAAAGAGACTTTGAGAAAGTCTCTTTTATGAAACGGATTTGAATTTAGAAAACTAATTAGTAGCAGAAATATCATAATCGAATCTGTGCGCCTTATGAAATGGAGATTCGAATATTTATTGGCTATAAACGAGTTTAGAGAATGAGGTAGGACAATAGTTTATTTGGATGAAACTTGGTTCGATACACACGATATTCCAAACAAAAGTTGGGTAGATTCATCTGACATGTGACAACCTAATGCGTCGTCTAATGAAGGAAAACGCATTACGATAATTCATGCAGGAAACGAAAGTGGTTTTATACCAATTGCGTTGTCTTTATATGCACAGAATATTAAGGACTCTTTAGTCGATTATCGGGAGTAATACCACGAGTGCTCGCAATACTATCGATAATAATTCTATGAGAAATCAACGAGATCAAATTGCTTGGTAACACCACGTGACAGAATTATCGATAGTATTGTGAGCACGAGTAGTATTTATTATAATTTCACGAACCAATGAAAAGTAAAAAATGTTCCATTGTCGTGAATTCATCAATAGTTGTGGATAATGCCTGATAGATATGAAGTCTGTCAGACTGACATTCATATTCGTAGCAAGATAATATTAAGTTCTCCGTTGTTGTTTGGATACGTGGTTGCAATGCCAAAGTGGTATTACCGGCTCGAAAGCTAGGAACTGCGTATTATCGAGGCATACGTCCCTCATTGATCCTAATATTGCAGGAAAGGAGGGTTTCATACGGCGGGTGAAATTATCAGTAGTAATACCACAAGTGATTGAATTTTCGCGATAAGTCTGTCGATTCATTTCTGAACGAAACTGAATTGCTTCGATACAATTCAGTTGAGATCAGAAATAAAAGACAGACTTATGAGATAAATTTAATCACGAGTGGAATTTTCACGGAGCATTAAAAGTATTATTATAAACATGAACAATCAATTCATTATAACCATAATCAATCAACTATAATCACAAAAAATGTATTATAACTATTAATAATTTATTATATAGTTACGATGCGACTCAGTTTGACGTTTTCGCCTACAATTATGATATGTCAAAATGTCAAAGCTTTGTCATCTATGGTTACATCGTTGAAAACACCTACGCTGACAGAGCAATCAGAATTGAGAGACAGCTGGTGTTTTCGCGATAATACAAGTTGTCTTTGATTTGTGATTGGTCGGATTACGTGAATATCTTGAAAAGAGCTACTACAGCAGAATTGTTTGAAGACTGGTTCCAAAATGAACTCATACCAAATATTCCACCCAACAGTATTATCGTCATGGATAATGTTAGCTACCACAGTCGAAGACTAGATGAAGCACCATGTTCAAATGACACCAAAGCCACTATACAAGACTATATGATAAATAATGATATGTACTATGAGGAAAAGTACACAAAAAACAGTTACTAGAAGTTTCTCACAGTTATTCGATAAAAAAGAAATATTTTTGTGATTCATTGGCTGAAAGCTTGGGACATACGGTGCTCAGACTTTCCCCATATCACTGCATGTTATACCCAATTGAACATATATGGCATCAGCTTAAGTCAGCAGTTCGATGAAATAATACTTCTCCAACCTTAAGTACAGAAACTGCAAACATTTCTGACGCAGCTGGGCCTAATGTGTTTTCCACATTAAAAAGGTGGAAAAGTCATATATAGATATAGAAAAAGTTCCCAAAGAAAAGTTTATTATCAATTTAGGTGACGGCAGTGAAAGTGAAACTGATCTTCGTGAGTAATTTTGTGTGTGTATATTAAATTTAATTCTAAACAACTCAAAATTATAAACTCTCTGAACTATAATCGTATTCATTATCGTGATGTTCATAAATGTTTTTGTGTTATATATCATATATTACATGTACATAAATAATTCTCAATTATAATCAAGCGATTTTTCTTAACCCAATATCATTATACCTACCTACAAAACAAAATTTAATGGCTAGGGCAAGTACAACTCTGCGTAGAAAGGACGGTCAGACCGCCTGCTGATACCTCAAGTGTTTGGTGATTCATAACCTTAGCATTTAATTTTCGGAACAGGGCGCATTCGCCAAAAAACGACCTTGAAGTTGGCAAAAAAAACGCAAAATATACCATATAATTCCTTATTAGACTCACATGGTTTGATGCTCGTAAATTGGAGAGCGCTGTTGCAGTATCATAGTGTGAAGAGTTCTTGTATGTGAGGGGAGATGGTTAAACGAGGGTTGTTAAGATAGACAAAATATCAACAAATAAATATAATCAGAAATAGATTTTTTTTTCAAAATATTCTTCATTAAGATCACACTTTTGCATGCGTGTGACCCAATTTTCGAAGTACTCTTTGCATTCGGATTGTGGTACCTCCAAAACATGTGATTTGAAGTCATCGACCGCTTCTTCATGCGTCAAAAAACGTTGACCCCGCAATTTATTATTGATTTGCGTCTTCTGCGATTGGTTTCGCTGATTTTTCCGAACACATCTGGCAAATAAATGCTTGTGTACCATTCAGAATTAACCGTTCTAACTGTTTATATCGGGTTCATATGCATAGATCCATGATTCGTTGCCTATCATGAACTTGTAGACGTCTTTTGAAGCACCGCGATTGAATTTTTTCAACATTTCTCTGCACCAATAAACACGAGCTTCTTTTTGGTCGATTGTTAAGTTATGCGATATCCAACGCGAATAATTCTAAAGGTTCAAGCAATATTGAATGTATGTGAATGGAACTGATGCCCAAGTATGCCTCAATCTCATGGTATGTCACATGACGATCTTGGAATATGAGCTCACGCAGAGCAACGATGTTTCCTGGTACAACGGCCTATTTCGGACTAAGAGTCGATTTATGCACCCGTATACCTGAGAAATAAACCTAAACCTAAAATTAAGAACTAAGAGTTCGTGAATAGGGAAACAACGCGAACGTTTACGGAACTGTAACTAGTACTAAGAACTAAGAGTTCATAACTCCTATTCTTTGACTCCATAATTCTTAGGTTTAGTTCTTAGCCTTGAGTTTAGTTCTTAGGAAGGCGTGCATAAATCAACCTACTTAACGAAATTGTCCTGTAGCGAAGTGGGAAAAATTTCAAAATATGGTCACCAAAGCGATTTGACTGAAATTTTCACAGAATGTTTTAAATCCGATGAAATAACTGTATCAGCGTGAAAAAGTATGTAATATATTTTTTTTTGGAAAAATGTGTATGGTAGTAACTTCACAAATACACAAAAACATGCCTATGGATGGAAACGTCCCACGTATTTCACAATATAAATGATCCGTCTTGATACTATTGATACTGAATGTTGGGAAAATAGAGAAAATCATTGGCCACAAATAACACCCAAGAAGTTAACTGAATAAATGATTTTGCTTTTCCGCAGAAAATTTTCAAGAGATTTATCGTTTTTGAAGTGTCTAGGGGTCAACTTTCGTTTAGTTGAAATTAGTTATGGAAAAACTGTTGCTATGGTGACAAGAATACAGAAAACCGATTCCCATGGTGCGGAAATGCGTGGTTGCCAAGTTGTCCACTTTAGTTAAGCTCAAATCAGTTGTAGAAAAAAGATTACCATGGTAACCATTGCTAGGATGAAGAGAAAAAAAAATGCTATTCCCGTTTTGCGGAAACACATGGTTGCCAAGTTGGGCCAGTTATAGTTTAGCTGAAATCATTAAATTATCAACTTGAAAATGAATTAAAACTAGAAAAGTGAAACATTTTCAATACAAAAACCTACGATAAAAATTAAGCCATTTTTTGTAATATCTAACAGAAAACAACTATTTCCCTGGCTGAGGCCTCGCTGGGCATTGAACTATATCGGATAGATATTGTCAAAAGACCCCAACTTGAAAGAAAAAATACGAAAGTGAAAATTCGCATTCTCATTCAGATAGTTCAAATTAGATGAAGCTATTTTGTGATATCTAACAGAAAACAACTGCTTTCACGGCAAAATCCAGCTGGACATTGAACTGTATTGAACTACTCAAACTGATCCTTATTGCTTCGGAAGAGGCGAATTCACTCTTTATACCAATTGTTGGTTGCTCATTTAGGAATGGATCATATAATTCATTCACTGCAATATCACAGATTAATTCAAAAATTAGAATCAGAACACACCAAACGCGAGCGAAGCGAGCGCGTCCTACTGACATTTCGCAAATCCGCGGGCGGCCGGATGCACTTGCGTTCATGTTACTACTTTGTCAATTTCCTCCAGGTAATATAAAAACTCTTCAAAGTGAAATGATACACAGAAAAAGTTCGAAAGAAACAGATATTGACCAAACCTTAACTGTCCTGAACTAACTAACCTCAACCTTGATGTTGAAATTGTTTCGGAAGAGACGAGTTCACGGTGAAGAATAATGTATTCATAAATCGGTCATATGTCGAATTCATTGTGAAACCATACAGTAATTTGAGATATTAGGACCATATCACAAATCCGCGCAAATCCGCGAACGAGGATTTGCTAAATGTCGGCCGGATGCACTTGCGTTCATGTTACTACTTTGTCAATTTCCTCCAGGTAATATAAAAACTTTTCAAAGTGAAATGATACACAGAAAATGTTCGAAAGAAACAAATAGTTTCGATATCTGGTATCACAAAGACGTGTTTTCTTGTACTCTAGCTTTTATAGTGATATGTCAGTGATTCTTCGGGATAAAAACTTCGTATTTTGTCTAAAGTTTGTGCAAAGTTCAACCTACCAGCAGAAAAATTTTGGTGAGCCGATTACGAGTTCCTATATTCGAACATTTGATTGTTTCAATTTCTAACCCAAACAATCGAAATAAATTGACTGCCAAACTAATATCTGTAAAAACTCTGAAGATAAGCCAACAAATTAGTACGGTCGCTGAATATACGTTATCTTTAACACAACATGTCACATATACCAAGCGACATAACGCTTACTGACCTATACAAACTTCTCATGACTGTCAACGATAAATGTGACAAAGCACAGGAGAAGCTGACTGAAATAAAATCAGATTTAGCGCTAGCAAACAATAGAATTGCTCTTCTCGAAAGTGAAAATTTGAAGCTTAGGGCGCAAGTTATACAGCTTGACAATAAATCGAGGAAGAATAACATTTGGCCTAAACTCAGATAGCATTTCCCAATCTTTGAAGGATTTAAGTGATACTCTAGAAATTAGATTGGACATACAGGACATAAATAATACCTTCTTCCTCCCTAACAAAAGTAACAAACTCATATTGAAGATTGAATTACTGTCTTACTGGAAAAAAGTTGAAGTATTGAAGAATTCTCACAAGCTAAGAGAACTCAACATATATATTGCGAACGACTTGAGTCCCGAGGATCAAATAGTCCACAAAACTCTCCGAGGGTTTCTGAATACCGCCAAAAGTAACGGTTTAAAAGCAACGATCCGACAAAACCATTTATTTTTGAACGGTGTCAAGTATACTCCTGAACAGCTCTCTTCGGATCCTGGTCTAGTGCTGAGAGTGGAAAGTGTCACCGAATCCCACACTGATAGTTATCAGAAGAGAAAGGAAATCTCATCACCTGAAGAATCAGCTCCGAAAAAACCTAACTTGAGAGATCGGAGGAAGTGAATATTTGTTTGAAAAACTTAATTTCTTCTAATTTGTTTATTTAATTCTTTACTATTTTTTCATTTTTTTTTTCTGGTCCATAACTGAACACCTAATATTATTGTTACCTATACTTTGAGAAAAAAAAAATATATTGTGGAATGTCTTTCTCCTTCTGTCATATAAATACTCGCTCTCTAACTAATGGATTTGCTGAATTTAAACTAAAGGTATTTAATATATATGACATAATAACCATATCTGAGACTTGGTTAAACAACGGGATAACTAATGAGTCGATTATGTTGCCTGGATATACACTATTCCGAAGGGATCGTAGGGGTCACGGTGGAGGGGTGGCGATTTACGTGAAACAACTCCTTCGGGCGAGTTTAATCCCCAATTTAACAACAACTGACAGCGAACAGTTATGGGTATCTTTCTCTTTACAAAAAATGAAATATGCAGTCGGGACTCTGTATCGACCACCTAATCAATCTCACCAGGTATTTTTCTCTGAGTTCGAGGATGTCATGTCTTATATAATACCTAGTTATCATTACGTTGTCTGTGCAGGAGATCTTAACATCGATTTTTTGGATTCAGCTAAAAAGCCCTATTTAGATCTTCAGTCCATCATCCACTCATATGATTTGCATCAGGTCATTGATGAACCTACTCGTTACACATCTACAACCCAGAAATTATTGGACGTTATAATTTGTTCCAAATCTTTACGCTTTACCGACCGCACTGTTGTGGATTGTTCAAGTTTTTCAGATCATTCGCTAGCTGCCTGCACGATAGGATCTCCTGTCGTGGCACCACACAATGGTTTTATGTACACATATAGGGACTTCAAACATTTTAATAACGATACATTCCGAAACGATCTCCTCAGTGCTGATTTCAATAGTATTTATAGGCTGGACGATACTGATGATAAAGTTGTAAGATTTAATTCATTGCTGTTGGATACTTTTGATTTACATGCACCTTTGAGAACTGTACGTATAACTAAAAGGAAGGACCCGTGGCTGACTGATAACCTAAAAATAATGATGAAACTACGAGATAATGCTTTACTTAGATACAAAAAAAGCGGTCTGGCGACTCACTGGGATTATTACAAACTGCTGAGGAACCTTACTAACCGTACGGTAAAACTGGAAAAAAAGCTTACCTGGAATTCCGACTCAAAAATAATAAAAATATCTGGAAAGAACTGTATGATCTGGACCTGCAAACTAAAAACTCAAAAAAACTTAATTCCCGAACATCTTAGAGATCCTATTGAAATAAATAAATATTTTTGCAGTAACAACACCAACAATGATTTGCCTGATGATAACCTAATCTCCTTTTTCTCTAACCAAAAATTAAACATCGGCTCAAACTTCCTCTTGCAGAGAACTTTCGAACAAGAAATTTATGAAGTAATGCTCTCTATAAAATCTAATGCTATTGGCTCCGATGGCATTAGCATCAAAATGCTCTTGCACTGTACACCTTATATACTTCCGTATATTGTACACATATTCAATACATGCATCGTTAAAAATGTATTTCCCGCTACTTGGAAAAAGACCCACGTTATCCCTTTAGCTAAAATCAAAGATCCCCAAAACTTCAGTGATCTTCGCCCCATCAGCATATTGTGTGCCATCTCCAAAGTATTCGAGAAAATAATAGACAAACAAATTCGGAAGCATCTTGATGAGAATTATATCCTGCCAGCGTCTCAATCAGGCTTCAGACCTGCCCATAGCTGCACGACAGCCCTGCTAAAAGTAGTCGATGATATTTACAAATCTGTCGACAGTAATGAATTATCCATCCTGGTATTAATTGAAATATATTGAAATATATAGGTTTCTCCCAGCCCTCTACGGAATTTCTGACGAATTACCTATCCACCAGATCACAGAGTGTCATCTTGGATGATGCATCTTCTAATTTTCTCGAAACGAGTGCCGGCGTTCCACAAGGGTCGATTCTTGGTCCGATATTATTCGTTATTTACACGTCACAGTTTTCAAACTGCTTACAACATCGTAAAATTCACAGTTATGCTGATGATACTCAAATTTATAAGCAATTCTCTGAAACCTCAGTACTAGTAGCATGTCAGCAAATAAATCAAGACCTGAATTCATTGCTCGTCACCTCCAAAAAATATTGCCTGTCGATCAATCCCTCTAAAACAACTGTAATGTTATTCGGTCGGACAGCTATGAGAAAAAGATGTGAACATAATGTAACATCCAATTACATGATACAGTTCTGCCACTTGTTGAACGTACTAAAAACCTCGGTCTTATTATTGACCAGTCTATCAGCTTCTCGTCTCATGTATCCCAAGTCGTGAAACGGGGTTACTGTAACCTGAAACAGATTTACTCAAACAGAGAATATCTGAGCAAACAGTCAAAAAAAATTTTATGTGATGCATTAGTTCTGTCTCATGCGAATTATGCAGGTGTCGTATATGGTCCAAACTTAATTGCGACCGATAAGCGTAGGCTACAGACTTTGCAGAACTCATGCCTGAGACTCATTACAGGAACCCGCAGACGACAACCTGTGTCTCATTACTTAAACGATCTAGGGTGGCTAAACATGGAGACTCGACGTATATTTCATGCTTGCATTCTGTTCCATAAGATAATAACAACGAAAATTCCCAGCTACCTTCATGATAAGATTAGCTTCAGAACTGATATCCATAACCTGAATCTGAGATTCAAAAACCAACTCTCCACTCCACCCCATCATACCTCATTATATCGTGGCTCTTTCTCTTACAACGTCTCCAGGCTATATAATCTGTTCCCAAATCCATTGAAATCATTGGCTCCATCAAATTTTAAAATGAAACCGAAATCCGACTTGGTCAGAAACAAACTACCAAAACTTCTGAATTGATATTGATAAAGGCATATTCTACCTACTACTAACTTTTGTTACTATTATTATTTTCTTCTTTTTCTCCCTTGTTTGTTTAAGCATAGATATATACTAGATACCGTTTTCAACATGTAATAATTTTCACCCTCTGTTTAATCATAGATAGATACTAAGATACCGGATTTAAGATTTAAGATTTAACATGTAACAATTTTCGCTGGTTGAATGGAAGAGCAAGGTCCGACCGCCTCACTCACGTGACAAGATCGGAACTTGAATTCTGCCTTTTGATAGGTACTAAGGGTTCCTTTCTGGAATGTTGTCAAAAACCACTTGCTTTTGTAAATTTTTTTTTGTTGTTCTGGACCTATCAATAAAATCTATTATTATATTGACCCAATCTTAACTGTCCTGAACTAACTAACCCCAACCTTGATGTTGAAATTGTTTCGGAAGAGACGAGTTCATATGTCGAATTCATTGTGAAACCATACAGTAATTTGAGATATTCGGACCATATCACAAGACAAGCGAGCGAAGCGAGCGGGTTCGGCCGACATTTAGCAAATCCGTACGCGCGGATTTGCGAAATGTCAGCCGGACCCGCTCGCCTTCATGTTACTACTTTGTCCATTTTCTCAAATTTATGAAAAAGCCCTTGGTAAATTTATAATGAGTGGCCTGTAGGGCGAGCGACTGCTTTGCTCAGTTGCAATCAAAGTAAGATTGACAAATGTAAATACTTATACTAATAATCTTTTTGAACGATGCGCCTTCAGATTTCCAGTGATGTCAAGTCTAACGAGACATTGATACATTTTCGTAAAATTGAAATTTTACCAACTGATTAAGATGAATAAGAATTTATTTAGATATAAAGGTTTCCCCAAACCAACGCGTGAACGCGGGAGCGGGATGAATGCGAGACTAAATTCGATAGTGGGATATGGAAAAATACATACCGGTGTGAATATTCGTATTCCGGAATGCAGACAAGCAGAGAAATATATATATATATATATATATATATATATATATATATATATATATATATATATATAAATATAGTAGAAGGGTAGTCTTTGCTGACTAGTTAGGATACAAAGCAGGAAATTTTTTGGGTATAGCAGCAAGCAAAACGTGTACTCTTTTAACACTATATTTCCGATATATAAATATATGGTTTGCTACGTTTACTGTTTTTCTAGCAATTAGCACAGTTCCCATTTTCCGTTCCCGCTCCTGCGTCCCGCTTTGGTTTGACGGAACATTTATTCAACAGTAATTTCCATAAATCTGTTTCAAGCGCCTCTAATTTGGTAACAGCAATAATTTGGCCACCATGCATTTCCACACCACGGAAATTGGAGTTTTCTATACTCGTGATTATATCAATGGTTGTTACAATTTTTCCATAACCAATTGCTGCTAAACTATAACTTGCCCAGCTTGGCATTCTCCCATTTCTGCTAAACAGCAATGGCGTTTTGGTTCACTCTTCACCAAAACGACTATCATGACAACAATTTTTGCATAACAAATTTCAGCTAAGTAAAGCAGACAATTTGGCAACCATGCATTTCCGCACCACGGAAATCGGGTTTTTGATTACTTGTGATCATAGCAATGGTTTCTATGGCAACAGTTTTTCCATAACTAATTTCAGTTAAACTATAACTGGCCCAACTTGTCAACAATGCATTTCCGCAATACGGGAAAAGCATTTTTGTCTTCTCTTCACCCTAACAACGGTTAACATGGTAACCTTTTTCCATAACTGATTTTAGCTAAACTAAAGTGGAAAACTTGGCAACCACGCATTTCCACACCATGGGAATCGGGTTTTTGTATTCTTGTTATCCTAGCAACGGTTGCCATGGCAACAGTTTTTCTGTAACTGATTTCAGCTAAACGAAAGTTGAGCCGTGTCTGGTATCATCTATCTAAATCGCTTTGGTGACCATATTGTGCAATTTTTCGGTCGAAGCGAGTTGAAGGGCTCACTGCTGCTGATGGTTTAATCCACGTCGAAAGTCATAGAAAATCATCGCACGAAAATGTTTACGATTCAATTCCATTTTTTGACCAAGATGATTGTTTCAAGTATCTGTAAACAACACAAATAGCACTCGTATGACAACACGGTCTGAAATCGTTCACTATTAAAAATGTGAAACTTTACGATGAAAATGTCAGATTTGACATATTCAAATCAGTGTTGCCATCTAAAAACTCAAGTAGCAATCTTCGTAATATCTCTTTCCAATGTTGTGTATGTACGTGTCTTCTGAAAGTAATTACGTAAAAATGTTCCTTCATTTAGGTTCTGGCAATTTGTGACTTATTCTTCTTCATTTCACACTTGGCGTTTTTGAAGAATTTTGACGCATACCACGAAACAACGTACCATAAAAACGTTAGACATTCAAACAAACATGGATATTCAGATGTTACTAAAAACAGGGCGCATTCACCAAAAATTACTAGAAACCAACCAAATTCACAAAGATTTCATCCATTAGAGAAAAAAGAAAGCTGACCTTGAAGTGTATGAAAAATTACTGAATGAACTATAGAATTTCTTATGATGATTCACTAGGTTATATGTTCGTAAATTCAGAGAGGAAATGGTGATAATTCCTTTTCTCTCATTATTGAGACTATGTAGATAGATGACTTCTGAAAATAATTTTATCAGTAGAGGTTATGGTATAAAGTATTCACGTTTACAATGTCCTAGCATTCTTCGTCTTACTCATGACATTTTCCATGAATTTTGACTGACTGGAAACAATGTACCACTAAAATGTTAGGCATACATTTCACATAAACATCGAAAAACTTCGGGTGTTAATCAAAACAGGGCGCATTCTCCAAAAACGGCAACGAAACAAAAGACGTCAATAATTCGTCGAAATCATCTCTCATTTGTGAAAATCATAGAACGCTTGGTTGGCTATGGCCTTATGAAAATCACCATCAACAGTATCAGTCCATTGTCAAAAGTGCCTCTCAAAAACTTGATTTCACATGTGACGTATTTGAAGAATTTAAAGCATACTGTGAAACAACGTAGCATGAAAACGTTAGACATTCGGACAACATCGTAAATCTTCAGATAGTAGTCAAAACAGGCATATTCGCCATGAACTCCAAGAAACAAAAAATCTGACAAAAATTCATTCATTAGAAAAAAAAAACAGCTGACCTTGAAATGGATAAAAAAATGCAAAACAAACCATAGGATTTTTCATGACGATTCACAAGGTTCAGTGCTCGTTAATTGTGAGACGGGATGGTTATAATTTCTCTTCTCCCATCAATGAAGTTATGTAGATGACTTCTGAAAATAATTTCATCAATAAATATAGTACAGGTTGTATGAATCATTTACGTATATGTTCTAGCAGTTTGCATATCATTTCTCGACTTCACACATGACGTTTTCGATGAAATTCAACTGTCATGAACAGCCAACCAAAACGTTGGGCATTCGCTAAAAATTGAAACAAACGTCGAGAAACTTCGGGTATTAGTCAAAATGGGACGCATTTTTAAAAAACGTCCATCAAACAAAAAAGTCAATAATCAGTGAAAATTGTCTCGCATTTGTGAAAATCGTCGAAAGCATGACTTTGATGTAGATTAAAACATGCAAAACGTACCATACATAGCCTCATGGGGATCACCATCAATAGTGCCAGTCCATTGTCAAAAGTGCCTCTCAAGAACTAGATTTCACAAGTGACGTTTTTGAAAAATTCAAGAACATAATATGAAACAACAAACCATGGAAACGTTAGGCATTTGATATTTCACTCTATTTCTATGTACATAGGCAATCAACCAAAGTCTAGAAGCTATTCACAACTATTGCTGTGGAAATTCATTGAAAATAAATACAAACAAGACAAAATAGATGTTGATCAGTGGAGTCAAATGTATAAGGAAGTAATGAAGAAAGCACCAAAACTGTCAATCGGTGGTGTCCAGATAGAAGTGGTTGAGAAATTTTAATATTTAGGAGTGTTGGTTGATCGTCAATTATTAAAAAATATTATAAAAACAATTGCTATAAAAATTTGTTATTTGAGGAGATGTTCCCCGCATCTTACGCAGTGGAGTAAAATTATAATTTATAATACTCTCATACTTCCTCATTTCAACTACTGCACTACTGTGCAATATCTGCTGAATTAAAATGTGCTAAACCGATTACAAAAATTACAAAATCGGGCTATGAAAATTATTCTTTGTTGTGCACGTGATACGTCAATAAATTCAATGCTCTATACCCTTCATTGGTTACCAGTTAAGAGTTATCTATTATATTACTCCCTTATAATCATTCACAAAATTAAAACCGGTATGACACCTGAAAATTTGCAGAATATTTTACTCCTCAATCAGGATGTTCATGAGCACAACACTAGATGTAGCGGTAAACTTCGTGTTTCACTGGTTAGGAGAACATATAGCCAAAACTCTATTTTTGTTAAAGGTCTAACCATGTACAACAATTGTTTGAAAGTGGTTAACAATGTTTCACTTTGAGTAAGGTTATTCTGGAGTTTCATTGTCTAAAAAAGAACAAAGAAAAATTCAATTCTCTGCAATTTTTAATCACGACGTTTCAACTGTTAAAATCTACATTCGTTATAAAGTGTATGATAACGACTGTAGATTTTAACAGTTGAAACGTCGTGATTAAAAATTGCAGAGAATTGAATTTTTCTTTGTTCTTTTTTAGACAATGAAAGTCCAGAATAACCTTACTCATGTACAACAATATTCCAATTATTGTGAAAAGTTCTGCTAAGTCTAAGGGTCAGTTTCACCAGTTCCAGTTAACTAATAGTTTAGATGGTGAATGATAATCTTTAAATGGTGTGGAAAGGTTCACATTCTAACCATCAGTTAAATAATCTGAAGCTTAACTGGAATCTGTGAAACTGGCCGTCAATAATTTCAAAGTTAGACTTAAGAAGTATCTATCGACTGATACAGATATATTGTTGCAACATCCTTTTCTATATATGTTCTGTGTTTGGTTCGTTAGGTTATATATGTTTACATGTTTGTTTGTAGTATATACACATGTGTATGAGTCATAAATTTTTAAAAAATATTTTGTATATTGTTCACAATGTTTTTATTAGTTCATGACGAAATAAAAGATTTATATATAATTACTACCATTCAATCCAAACAATTAAATAATACAAATATGCAAGTTTACCATATGACTCATAGTGTTAACTTGGAAAATAATACTAAAAAAATTTCTGTTTAGGGGGCTGTGATCACAAATCTGAATATTTTTGTCAATTATTAACAACTTTTTTAAATTACCTCTTTCGATATTATAGGCAACAAGTGTACGTTACTACTTATCAAAATTCCTGTTTTTGTTCTACACTGTTTAACTTTCAGGAATTCACAAATATAATGCCTCCATTGAAATTTTTTCGGAATGCTCCAACACTTTTGGCAAATAAAACTTTCTGACGAATGAGTAATGAAGATGTTTCTTATTAGGTGCAAACTTTTTGTCACCCACTGTATACATTTCTAATTGCTTGCAAAAATTTTTGGACTTTTTTCAGTCCAATGGCTCAGCATTTAGGACTGACAAAATAATCGCAATTAATGTTCCTCAGTTTTTAACGTTAGAATTAGTGTCACCGATCGCCTTCACTCCAGTGTAGGATTACCATTCGATGAAATGATTTCGCGATCGTCCGTTGTCGATCGAACAAGCGAACGCGGCATCCCAGACAGCTCGATGTTGGCCAGCCTGAGGCGGTCGGTTCTTTGTTTCACACCTTCGACCCGTTCCAGCAGTTAATTAGTTTCAGCATCTAATTATCGGAGCGGGCTCAGTTTTCGTGTATCCCATAAATAATCGGGGCTCGAACTGACTCAGTGTCGTGCAAAGAATTATCAAACAATGAATCAATTGACCTTATTCAAAATTGGAACAATGGGGAAGTGCAAATATACTCCTTTATTAGTCAAAGGCTTATTTACATTTTTCAAGTCATAGGTTGAGGAAAAAAATCAATTAAACTATTTAATAAAATGTACATCCTCACATATACTGTTGGAGCATTCGGATCCTCGTCATAGATATGCATATATTCATATATATAGATACAGCCTCATATATAAATATGATAATACTGATAATACTCAAATTAATAAAGATTCTTTTCAATTCAACGAATTCGTCAATGATTAAATATTAACTCCAGAGTACGTTTTGGTAAGTTTTGATATGGTTTCCTTATTTACTAATCTTCCATTTCCTGTCATTGTAGATTGCCTCAGGAGAAAATGGGAACAATATTAAAAGTTTGCTCTCTAAATTTAACAAGTTTCAAAACAATTTTACAATTTATCTTTGATTAAAATTTTCTAATTTTCAACGATTTTTATAAACAAGTATGTGGTACCGCAACGGGCTCCATATACTCTACAAATAATACAAAAATCGATTGACAAAATTTCTTTTCTAATACCGCTTGTAAAAAGCGATGTAGATGACTTGGTCCTAGCTTTACCAGCAGAAGAAATAAACCATGTTGTTAACATCTCCACATGATTTGTGTAATTGATGACTTGTTTATTTTGTGGAAATTCATGATCACTTTAATGAAACGAAAGAAACACAATTTTGTCTTATTTCCACTAGTTTTTTATATTTACGACCGGTTTCGGGCTTTATCCCATTATCAAGTATCATACTTGATAATGGGATAAAGCCCGAAACCGGTCGTAAATATAAAAAACTAGTGGAAATAAGACAAAATTGTGTTTCTTTCGTTTCATTAAAGTGATCTCCACATGAGAATATGCAGAGACAACAAAGGAGACCTGAGCACAAATTAGTATCGCAAACCTATGAGCAGAAAATGAAGATTAACATGATCACAGCGATGGAAAGCTCTATTATATCCAAAAATCAGACTCGAGAGTCTGAAAGAACTTAAATATATGATGCAAGAAAATTATTATCCCTAATTTAATTAACAATATTCTATTCAACTCTCAAAACCCCGTTGACTTGAATAACAGGAATCATTCAACATCCAGAAATCAAATTATCACTAATGAACACAATTCCAATATAGATAGATATCTTTATCAAATAGGAGAACTCACGAACAAACTCATTAATATTTGCAAATCTACAGACATTGCCAAAAAGAATAGCCAAAAATAATATCAAAACAGTGTCTGAACTTTTCTCAAAAACTGAAACTCAACTCAAAATTCTAGAAAAACACAGTATTGTTTACAAAATTAAATGTAATGATTGTGATCTATCGTACATATGTCAAACCTCTCGTAATTTATTGGGAATAAGCCCTTCTCATAAAAGCGACATTAATGTAATAAACTATTTTGTGCCTTGACTGAACATGCCATAATACAAAATCATTCAGTTACCTATGAAGATATCAGGATCCTCGACATTGAAAAGAACTGTTTCAAACGTACATTCTTACAACATACAAAAAGAAAACAATCCAATGAACAAGAATTCTGACATTTATACATACATCCTTGAAAATTATGATAAATTCAATAACAATTCTCCAAATACATCAACTTCAGTCATTTAACATTACTGTTCCTTGTTTCACATTTCAACTCTGTGTTCTATCAAAAAGTATAAACTTGAATTTGAGTGGACTGTCATAACAAAATATTCTTTTCCATGGTGTTCCATGGTGGAATAAGCGTGATTGACAGTTCTGTCAATTTCATGGATCATTAAAAGTCAATGTCATGTTTCATACTTCATATATCCCACGTGATTAACCTACAATATTTCAGGATCATTGACCATGCTTTCTGGTTCAGTATACTTTTGAACAATTTTAACAATTTTCAACATTTTCATTAATGATCATAAATATTTCCTAAAAAAATGTTAGATTACCTTATCTTCTGTTTTGAAGTGGCTGGCTTCTTCAAACTCACTATGGTATCTGAGTACTCTTATCACTTTACAAAAATTGTACGAGTCCTTACTTTTAAAATTTTTTCCAATAAGTCCTGAAGATGGAAATAAACATTTCCGAAATCTTGGCATAATACCGAAAAGTTTCATTTATACTCCCTGGCATCCTCAAAATTGACTGCAACCCCACAAACAGGAATCAGTCACTTGGTTTCGTTCAGTCACGATCAACCCAACGTTTAAATATGTATATCTACATATACAAGCATCTCTCTATATACATACAAATTAAATAACTACTTGATAAATACTCAAAATACTTTAAAAGTACCAAAATACTAAATGGTATTGAGTAGTGACTACTAGGTTTTTGATTGATTGAGGAAAAAGTATTTCAACTTGGTTTAAGTACATCGAGATATATAATTTATTTAAAATGATATTGTCTTTATAATATAGTTGGCATGTTCTTTGAAGTGTAACCCCCATCCACATGTACCCTTAAAAGTTTAAATAGTGTTACCCTCTCTACATTATCAGTCCCTAATATTATATCGTAATTTTCATTACAAAAGTTTGTGTCGCGTTTATCTCTATTTATCACCACGTTTTTGGTCTTCTCAAAATAAATCTTCAAGTAATTAGCACAACACCAACTGTAAACTTTTATGGATGGTTACTGTAAGTTTCATGTGATAATTTCATGAGACAATGTTTCATCAGCAAAAAGATGAACTGAGCTTTCACTTACCACCTCTGGTAAGTCGTTAATGTATATCAAAAATAATAAAGGTCCCAGCACACTTCCCTGTGGTACTCCTTGATTGCATTCCATATTATCTGACATTATTCATCTTGAACTTTTGCTTTCTGTTCTTTATAAAACTTCCCAACCATTTCAAGACTATTTCATATATCCCTACTGCTGTTAATTTTTGTACTAACCTATCCCTGTGTATTGTTTAGAGAGCTCTTCGAAGATCCAAAAATACTGCAACAGTAGTTGTGGAAGTGGAAGTGCAATTAGCTACAAAGGACATATGTTAGTGACGCAGTTATTTTATAAGTTATCAACTGAAAAATTGCGTAAATACTTAGTGGTGTGCCTCAAGGTTCAATACTGGAGCCTACATGATTCCTTGCATACATCAACGATTTGACGAGTATAAATATCGCAGGAAAATTCACACTCTATGCAGACGGTACTACAATTTTTTTGGTACTGGAAAAAAAGCAAATGATTTTGCTAGAAAAATATCTAGTTAAATGAGAAAGGGAAAGGTTTGTGTGATTCAAATCGTATTCTTCTTAATATTTCGAAAACTAATATAGTAACTAGTATATGGCTAATGACCATAGCAGTCGATGCCAAAACACCAAAGAAAAAAAAGTAACTAGTATAATAATATAGAATAGAATAGAATAAAACTTTATTCACAGCAGTAACTTAAAACAATTAAGACACAATACTCACACAGCGAAAAAAGTTATTCGACAACGATAAGTACACAGATGTACTTGTTTCGTTATGTAAGCTTGACAATATTCCGTATGAGAATGATATCATTGAAAATAAAAGTAGTTTAAAATTTTTAGGAATGCTTTTCGATGATAAACTAAAATTTGAAGAGCTTGTTGATGCCTTGTGTAACAAAGCTGTTATGCAGTTAGAGTAGTCACAAATTAGCTGACATTGTTACCTGAGATATGGAATTCCATTTTATCTACAACCCAAATTTCTAGTTCTAGTTTCTAGTCCGAGCTATATGATATATGTATGTACAAATGGAAACGTAGAGACTTTTGAAGACTACTTTTTCTACACATGGAATTCCAACAGGAATGTTCTATTTCTTCATAATAGAAACAGTGTATCTGATTAAAATACATTTTCATAAATTTCCATCTTCACCATCCCATTATTTGACAAGACAGTCTAGCAACATTGAGTTTCCAATGACATCAGTTATAAGGGTATTGTTCATAATGGTTGCACAACGCTTCAAGAAGGCTGTGAAATTGTGAAATGGTTTTTTAGGCGATGGACCTATTGTGATATGATAGTTATCTACGATGTTAGTGTTAAAAGTGCTATTTTATTTTGCAAGAAGTTTGCGAAACAAGCTTTGCGAGTGGCCCATTCCCTCGATCAAAATAAAAGCACTTCTGACACGAATATCGTACATTGTTTTTTCTACAAACACGATTCAAAGACCGTCAAAATGATAAATAAAAAATATTATGGATTCAAAATAAAAATCACAAAGTGCCAAAAAGCTTGTCGTAATTTTCTAAATGGCGTCATTTTACTCAACTTTTGATTGTTTGTTGGTAACCAAGGTAATTTTGTATCACCTAAAACGAATAAAAAACAAATAAAAATAAAAAAATTCCACCTTTTTTTTAACACTAGTGTTAAAAGTAACTCAATTTTGAAAGTTTTAGTGTCAAAAGTGAGTAGAAAAAACAATTCCTATACTTCGCGTTTTAACATCAGCTCTCTTTATTAAAAATGTCATTTTAAGACACCAGTATCAAAAGTAAGAATATGTTATGTACTATGCCATCCTAACCTTTGTGATTGTAATTTTGAACTCCAGATAATGTTTCACCCGATATTACATTAGATGTAGGTAGTTTTTCCTAATTCCCCCACCACAAGCACGTCCCTGCTTCGAAACGAAATATTAGCCGATTGTCGGCCATCTATCCAGCGGTACCTTTTAACGTTTAGTGTCGAAATCATTACTTAGGTGTAAACTTGAGAGGAAATTGCCCTCCTTCTCATAACTCATTATACCTACACTAGTGCAATCATTTAATATTAATGGCTCTGATTACATCCAGGGTTAGATTAGGTGAGACATTTCAAACGAGTTGCTTTGTAGAAAGATCGTGTTGAGAACTTCTATTAGAATTTAGAATCTTGTTCAGAATCGGTTGTTCTGATCAAGTAAAGTGGATTTCTGATTTTTTATTTATTTTCATTTTTAAAAAAGTTATGAACTTTCAAAAACTACAGATGAAAAGTTGCAAAATTCATATCAAATTATGAAGTTTTTCTTCTACCTTTGAGTGGTTCAGGAAACATATTTCTTGTGCTACCATAGAAAAAACACGGATCAGCTTTCTCATAAGAGTAGTTTATTCTAGTAAATATTTCAGAAACTTTGGTGACCGAAGGTCTCCAGTGGAAATATTTCATTAAAACAGTAGAATATGATTCTTCGAAACATATTTTTGTGCCACCATAAAAAATCGAATCAACGGGGATTGTCAGTGAAGATATTTCATTGAAATAGTAAATAATGATTGCTTGAAATATGCCTTTTGTGCCACCATGTGCCAAAAATTTGAATCAACCTTCTCTCAAGGGTAGTTTGTACTAGGAATTTTAAGAAAAACTCATCAACTGACCGGGGATTTCCAGTGAAGATATTTCGTTGAAACAGCAGATCATGATTTCTAAATGTACTTTTTGTGCCAACATAGAAAAAATATGGATCACCCCTCACATAAGGGTACTTATTTCTTGTAATTTTTAAAAAAAATTTGCGAAATGGGGTTTCCAGTGAAGATACTCCGTTGAAACAGTGAATCACGATTGCTCATAATGAACTTTTCATGCTTTCATGGGTAGAATTGGGATCAGCTCCCACACAAGGGTTGTTTATTCTTGTAATTTCTCGAAAATATTTGCTGACCGGCGGTTTCCAGTGAAGATATTTTTCTGAAATGGTAGATTGTGATTGCTCGAAACATATACTTTATGTGTCACCATAGATAAAATTGGGATCAGCCCCCACATAGCGATACTTTATTCTGGTGATTTAAAAAAAAAATTGTTGACTGAGGGTTTCCAGTAAAGATATTTCAATTAAACATTAAATTATGATTGTTCAGGAAAAACTTTTTGTGACACCATGAAAAAAATTGAGATCAGCCTCCACATAAAGGTAGTTTATTCATGTAATATTTTGAAGAACTTTGCTGATCGGAAGTTTCCAATTAAGATATTTCGTTGAAACTGTAAACTATGATTTCTCAAAATGTACTTTTTATGCCACCCTGGCAAAAATTTGGATCAGCCCCCACATAAGGGTTTCCTGTGGAGATATTTCATTGACATAGTAAATCATGATTACTCAGAATATTGATAATTACAAGATGTACAGAATGTGTGTCAGAAACATAAGCTCAATGCTGAGTTATAGTATAGATACATAATAATGTGATACAGTTACAGTTTTGAATGAAAATTCGAAATAGTAAGATCATTTGATAGATATTAAATGTGTTTGAAATTCAGATAAATCATAAAAAATGTTGAGGTTAGAGTTCTTTTAAGTTCAGACTTAAATCTTTTCAAAAATTGGGATTTTATCGATTCAGGCAGTGAGTTGTAAGGGTGGCTTCCACTGTATTTCGTAGATTTTTTTTTACGTCATATGATGGAATTTTTCGATGTGAATATTGTTGAGATTTCTAGTATGGTATTTTTGTATATCCGAGCACTTTTTGAGGAGTGGTTTGCTTTTGTGAGTGTGACACAATATCTTCAATATATAAATGTTAATCACTGTCATTATTCGATAGTTCTTGAAATGGTTTCTACGGGTATCTTGATTCTTCAAGTTGAAAATGAGACGGATTACACGCTTCTGCAAGGTAAAGACTCTGGGTTGTCTCTGTAGCTTGGCCCCAGGAAATTAAATTATAACTGATGAATTATTTGATGACTTCAAGTTAATTTTGAGTCTATAACCGTACCCAGAAAGTAACAGAGTAAAAGTGGATATATGGTGTCAAAAGGTTTTGATATGTCAAAAAATATCACAACTGCAGGAGAGTCTCTATCGAGAATTTCGTGGTTTTGTACCAAATCGGTTGATGCAGTTTTTGTTGACAGACCCGTCCCTATCAAAGGAACTGATCAATCTAATGTACATTGTTTTTTCTATAATTTTCGTGATTGGACTCTAGACAAAAATAGATCTATTTATAGTGTCGCATCACCTTTTTTAAAGATCGGTGTACACTTTGAAATTTTCAATAAACCTGGATATTTTCCTACTTCAACTTCAACAGGAGTTAACTACCCTTATCTGGGGGCTGATCCCAACTTTTATCTTGTTGCAAAATAAGTAAATTCTGAACAATCATAATCTACTGTTTCAATGAAATATCTTCACTGGAAAACCTCAGCCAGCAGAGTTTTCAAGAAATCACCATTATAAACTACCCTAATGTGGGAGCTGATCCCAATTTTTGCCATGATGGCATAAAGGGTACGTTTTGACCAATCCTAATCTACTGTTTCAACAATGGAAATAATGGAAACTCCTGGTCAGCAAAGTTTTTCAAAAAATTACATGAATAAACTACCCGTATGTGGGAGCTGATTTTTTCATGGTGGTTCAAATTTTTTTTCTGAATAATAAAAATGTAGCTACTGTTTCAATGAAATATCTTCACTGGATACCCTAGGTCTGCAGAGTTTGTTTAAAAATCACTAAAGTAAACTACCCTAAAATGGAGGCTGATTCAGTTTTTTTCTATGGTGGCACAAAAAGTATATTCTTATCAATCATAATTTACTGCTTCAATGAAATAAATATCTCCACTAGAAAACCTCGGTCAGCAAAGTTTTTTGAAAAATCACCAGAATAAACTATCCTTATAGATTATGGTTTCTCAGAACGTACTTTTTGTGCCACCATAAAAAAATTCTGATCAAACTTCCACATAAGGGTAGTTTAATCTGGTGATTTTTCAAAAAACTTTGCTGACCGAGGTAAACCGAGGAAAACCTCGGCCAGCAAAGTTTTTTGAAAAATCACCAGAATAAACTACCCTTATGTGGAGGTTTGATCAGATTTTTTTTATGGTGGCACAAAAAGTACTTTCTGAGAAACCATAATCTATTCTTTCAACGAAATATCTTCACCGGAAACCCCCGGTCTGCAATGTTTTCCAGAAAATTACAAGAATAAGCTACCCACAAATGAGAGTAGATTTGAATTTTGAATATGGTGGCAAGAAGGTATTCCTCTAGAGATATCTTTTGTATTATTATTTTTATAGTGTGGCAACTCAGTACTCTCTTGGCGATTTTATGCTAAATTCACTCAACCATCATTTATCCAAATAATGAAGAAAATTACAAATTGATCTGACTAATTGGTCATTTATCAATTTTCGAAAGACAGATCATTGTTTCTAGAAGTTAATGTTCGAAGCCAAACGTCATTGTCATTGTCAACTTTTGACACAATGTCAATTTCATTCATTTAGTTTGACAGTAGACTAAGCTTCAACAGACATGTGTTTCTGCCACATTGAAACTTTTATCCAGGTTATTATTGGTATAAGGAATTTTTTAAAATGTTATTCATATGATGTCCCGTTTTTAAATTTTTACATGATACACACATGATATTTTTATGGTCTGGCTCTTGTACACCTGACGAGTAAGTAATTTTTCAATTTTCAAATTTCTCATTATCAAAATGTCTTAAATTCAATTCAATGTCACTTACTTACAGGTACGCACTGATGATGACTTTATAGTCTTTACTTTATTACTTCATTGCTATGATTTTATAAATAAATTTCTGCACGAAATACAAACCTTTTCTTCGTCCAATTACACTGGAACGTGCACACAGTTGGACAATTTTCAGATATATTAATGTACAGTTGTGTGTATAAATAAGTCGTACAGCAGTCATAGAATATTGTGAGTCAGGCTCCTCAATCTTGATTATTAAGCTTCTTATCGACTTTGACAAGTAGCGTCTAAATTCAAACTATTTTTGTCAGTAACGCGCTTTCAACATTTTTCAGTGTAGTCAGTGCAATGCCTCAATTAGTGTCGTACCGTGTATGACTTATTTATGCACACAACTGTACTTTATGCACTAGCGGGCGGTAAAGTACACTTTACCGCCCGGTTCGCCGGGCGTAAAGTGGCACTTTACCGCCCGTGGGCGCATTATGGCCCGGCGGGCCGTAAAGTAATAATAATAATAATAATAATCTTTATTCACATAATATCACAAAATATCTTAATTCAAAATGGTAACGTGAACAAAGCAACAAAGCCGATAAGTGCAAGAGCACTTGTTTCAGCATTAAAATGTAAAGTAATATGCGTACAAATAATAACTATTTAAGATACTTATATATAACAAGGGTTAGTAATTTACAATCGACAATAAAGTATAAAATTGTTAGTATTAAAATATTAAAATGTAAAATACAGGATATACCTGTTAATAACAACAATAAAATATTTCAAATAGAAATCAGGTTTGTATAAATTAGTTGGTTAAGATAAGTGGTGATTAAGCCACTCTGTTGTAATGAATTACACATTTTCGACGAGTGGAAAATCAAATAAATAAGTAAAAGGATGAAGATAAGGATGAAGATACGATATTTATTTTAATACAAAACTACATCTACATCCATTCTGTTCTACTGAAACAAATGAATATAAATAAATGTAAGAATGCAAGATTTGTGAAAGGGTATAACCCTCTGAATCATTAAAAGTTTCTCCCATCAATAATATCAGCGATCGTCTGCCTTGTCTGACTAGTCACGAAGGATTTAAGGGCTTTTTTGAACAAACTGAGTGCATTTATATCATGTAGTTCCTCTGGAATAGTATTATATAGTTTGGGTGCTTGATAACTGTAAGATCGTTGGCATATTAGTTTTCGGACTTGAGGAACAATGTGTTGATTTTTTTGTCGTGTGTTATAAATATGGGTGGGCAGTAGAAAATGTTTATTCCGATGATAAGTGATTATGATATTACAATAAAACATTTGACGGATATCCAGAACATTGGCTTCCAAAAATAAGCTGTCAGATGAAAAAAGGGGTGATTTGGATAAAATCACTTTCAGTATTCTTTTTTGTATTATCTCAAGAGAACGAATATGAGTATTGAGGGCTCCTCCCCAGCAAGCTATCCCATAACGGATGTGACTTTCTACGAGGGAGTGGTACAGTACTTTCATGTGGCGGAGTGACACGATTTTTTTTATGAATTTTAATTTGTACAGAATACATCGTAACTTATTACAGATATAGCTTATATGGGCATCCCATCTGAGGTGTGAGTCTATTACCACGCCTAAGTATTTAACTTTTTTTTTCCGGGAGAATGTAATGCTGCCCTATTTTCAGGCTATTGAACGGTGCTTTGTTAGTTTTATTGCAGCTGAATGGTAAGTAATAAGTTTTTTCGAGGTTGACAGTTAACAGCCTATATCCTAGCCAGTTCTTTATTACATCAAAATCAGATTCCACAATATTCTTCAGTTCTTGCCAGGAGTCTGCTTTGTAAAATATGGCTGTATCGTCTGCAAATCCTAAGATTTTTCCCTTACTCTCTAGGGAAAACAGGCCGTTAACGTAAATGTTAAATAATAGGGGCCCCAAAACAGTACCTTGGGGTACTCCAGTTTCAAGCGGTAGGGAGTTGCTTAATACATTGCCTACTTTAACACACTGTAATCGTCTACTGAGATAACTTTTGAATAATTTTTGAGGACTGCCTCTAATTCCGATCTCTTCCATGGATTGTAAGAGCAATTCATGGTCAACCGTATCGAAGGCTTTCGATAGGTCAATGAAAACGCATAAATTTGGCTTGTTCTCATTTAGAGCTGAAGCAACTTCATTTGTGAGAGCTAGTATTGCATCTTGAGTTGAGATTTTTTCTCTAAAACCGAACTGTCTATCCGAAATCAAGTTATATTTTGTTAAATATGCTGTTAATCTTTTCTTCAGAATCTTCTCAAAAACCTTTGTTAAATGAGTTATGAGTGATATAGGTCTATAATTGGTAATTTTCTTAGTATCTCCTTTTTTGAATACAGGTACCACAATAGTTTCTTTGAAAACTTTGGGCCAAATTCCTGATTCTAGGCATGAGTTGAATAGATGTGCTAAGGGCTTTTGGATGTATGCGGAGATGGATTTTAGCAATTCAGCGTTGATACCGTCGATTCCAGTAGATTTTTTAAGTTTCAGGTCTCCGATTGCTTCTTTAATTTCGGATTCGTCAGTAGGGAAAAGTACAAACGGTTTAGGACTGTTGTTTTATGGGGTATATAATTAGGATTTCTAATTATTTTACTAGCCATTTGTTTTCCTATTCTGGTATATGTGGAATTGAATTCATTTGCGATATCCTGTTTATTCGTTATCAGATTTCCTGTTTCGTCTTTTATTGATGTGATTGCTCGCTTGATATTTTTTGGGTTGCTTACATCTTTTATTACTTTCCATAAATTATTTGTATTAGAGGAGTTTGTATCAATTTGTTTTTGGTAATAGTCGTGTTTGGTTTTACGGATCAAGTTAGTTAATCTATTTTGGAATATTTTGAGTTGATTTTTTAATTCTAAGTTTGTAGGATCATTACGAGATCTTTTGTATAATTTATTTTTTGTATCTACTGATTTTACTAATCCAGCTGTTATCCAAGGTGCAATTTTTGTGTTTTTTCTCTTAACTTTTTTTTTAAGTGTACAGGTTTTTAGGGCGTCGTTAAGAATTTTTAGGAAATCATTCATGGCAGATTCGGTATTTTGTTTATTTAGAATTGCATCCCAGGAAGTATTGCTCAATATTCTTTGATATTTTGCATAATCAATCTGTGTAATGAATCCTTCAGTATTTTCTAGTTCTTTTTTTTCATCCTCTAAAATAATTTGAAGTGCAATTGTGAAGTGATCAGTAATGTTAGTTTGTATGATTAGGGGTAATATTTTATCAGTGAAGTTTTGTTTTGAGGATTTGAGAAAAATATGGTCGATACATGAACCATTTCCACCTTGAATTCTTGTTGAGTTGTTAATTACCGAAGAGTATCCGAACTCACTGAGGATGTCTAGATATTCATTGCAAAATATATCGTTCTTTTTTATATCTATATTCAAATCTCCAATAAAAAGTAGACAAAATTCTCAAATTGTCTATACTCACACATCATTTCATGCAATTCCTAACAAGAATTAGAATCATTTCAGCTCAGCAGAGCAATACTCTTTCTAACATTTGTTCATAATCGTTGGCAATTTTTTTGGTGATGATCTATTTATTTGAAATAGATTCTCCAATATAGCACTCAGCTACTATAGTTTCACATTCCTCATATTATGTTACCCTTAATTATTGTATGCATAACGTATGAAACGTGTAGACCATTGCAATTCAAGTCAGTATTTGTGATTTGCGCTATAAAACCGATAGTGCATAAAATTTTGTATTCACGTGCGTAAAATGCGTTTAAGGCCTTCGGCGTGTGATGGCCCTCGGCTAACGCCATCGGGCCATCATCCACGCCGCAGGCCATAAACGCCTACTTTACGCCCTTGATACACAAATAACTATTATGCACTAGCGGGCGGTAAAGTACACTTTACCGCTCGTTTTTACAGGTGTAAAGTGAAACTTTAGCGCCCGCGGGCCCATTATGAATCGCAACCGTAAAGTTGGTAATGTTCTCAGATTGCCCATATTTATGTACACGTCAATTCAAGACCTACCACGAATCAATCAATTCAGTTCAATGAAGAAATACTCATTTACAACATTTATTCATAATCTACATTATCAAAGCCATAAGACTGGATATTAAAATTTTATATTAACAATGTTGTCGGTACAGTCACCTATGTTAGGGATGGGATATTCACTCTTTTCTTGAATATAATTATTCCCTGTGGTAAGCTGCTTTACAAACATCATCATCGCTATGAGAACAAGTAGGTATTCACTGAGAATACTTTTAGCTTGAATATGAATTTGGAGACCAATTTGCAGTACCTATATCGATGAAGCAATTGTACTTTACTAGTTTTACTAGCAACATTTCAAAATATGTATATTTACTCAAATTCCTACAAAAGAGAATTATATATGAGTAATCAGTCAAAATAATTGTTAATATATAACTTACGATTGCCCATAAGTAATCAAACTAGCTCTCAAGTAAGAATTCTGATATTTTCTGTATCTGTCAAGTTTTGACGTTTCTTGAGAATTAAATTATTGCTCCCGTCAGAATTCGTTTCTCTACTGGGTAACTGAACCTCAATCGAGTTTGTAGGAATTCCTGCTTTAGATTTAAACAATAATAATAAGAAATGAAAGTTTTTTAAAACTAAAATTTATTTCACAGATATCGTTCCTGCACTTTTGATTATTGAAGTTATACATAACATAACGTATGAAACGTGTAGCCCGTTAAAATTCAAGTCAGTATTTGTGATTCGTGCTTAACCACTAGTGCATAAAATTTTGTATGTATCACCTGCGTACAATGCGTTTATGGCCTTCAGCGTGTAATGGCCATCGGGCCATTATTCACGACTCAGGCCATAAACGCCTACTTTACGCCCTCGATTCATAAATAACTACTATTGTCTAAATGAAAACATTTGTCGACAAAGTTGAAACCACCACGCTGTCAATTATTTACATGTTAGCATTCATAAGATGTCTTTGGAGAAAATGTCTCATAAAGATAAAACTAATTAAAATTTCAAAGTTACAAAAAGGTCATAAACAAAATAACATGTAAAATATACTAAATACAGTATACAGGGTGTCAATTTGAAAACTTCCCACCCTTAATATCTTCCTTCCAGTAAACAATATGAGTAATCGAAAAAACAGGTCAATTTTATTGTCAAGGGGGACACTTTCACGGACTATTTGTAGCCCTCGTGGTTCAACCCCCTAGGAGGGGTAGATGTTACCCTTAGAATTTTAAATGGGAAGGGGGGTCAAGTGGCACATCATTTTGATGGGCGTTCAATTCTTGTTCCAATGGTACCCTGACTTATTATTTTGTGATGAGCATTTTCCGAAAAATTGCGTTCTAAACTAACAGAAGTAATTATTAGAACGCCTATACTGAGATGCATTATTGTATTGACTCCCTTTAATAAAAATGGATAGAAGAGTAGGTGGCACCGCTCCAATCCTTGAATGACAGGAATAAATTTATTACGCATGGGATTTTTTATTTGGTGGTTATTTTCCTTCTACACAATAAAATTTAATTTGCGAGAAAGACATTTCCAACATAAAATCTACTTACGCTTATCTTATTTGCTGTTCGAAATGTTGTCCATTTTGCTCTAAACAGTAATACAGTCTGTTTTCGAACTCCCCTCTAACATTACGGAAAACTTCACTAGGAATTGACCGGCATGCTGCTGTAATTCGTCTTTTAAGTTCGTCAATATCAGAAGGTTGTGTTTTATAAACAACGGATTTAAGATGCCCCCAAAGAAAGAAATCTAAGGGTGTTAAATCCGGTGATCTCGGAGGCCATTCAACTGCTCCCCTTCTGCCAATCCATCTACCCGGAAATCTCTCGTTTAACCACTGTCGGACGGGAAGAAAATAATGAAGTGGAGCACCGTCCTGCTGGTAATGTAACAGATCCTCCTGCAAAAGTTCATTACCTTCTGCATCAATTTGAGTTTCTAGCTCGTGAGTTATAAGAGGATCGATAGTCTCTTCAAGCATATCAAGGTACAGATTGCCAGTCAAGTTTTCTTCCAGAAATAATGGACCAAGAATGGCATTTCCAAGAATACCAGCCCAAACATTAACTTTTTGTGGGTGTTGTGTATGCCCTTCCCGAAAAATATGTGGGTTTTCGTCACTCCAATAGCGACAATTTTGTCTATCAACATTGCCATTCAGAAAAAATGAACACTCATCGCTGAAACAGATGTTTAACAGAAGATTAGGGATGGTATTGACTCGATGAGACATGATTTCACAAAACTCTATTCTTCTATCATAATCATCCTCGTGGAGCTCTTGAAGAATCTGCATTTTATATGGATGAAATTTATGCATTTTCAATGCTTTTCTTATAGTCTCGCGTGACATTCCCGTCTGTTCTGATACTGATCGTAAGGAGCTCGTGGGCTTTGCAGCAAATGTTCCCAAAACTTCAATTTGAGCTGCTTCATTTAGTACTCTGGGGTTATTTCTTTTTTTATTTGTCACTGAACCAGTTTCGTAAAACTTATTCACCAAATCAAGCACATACCGGTGACTTACATTACAATTTGGATGTCTTTCGTTAAAAAGACATGCCGCCCTTCGTGCGCACTTTCCAACTTCTCCATAAATTACAATCATTTCAATTCTGTCTTGAAGAATGTAAACCATTTTTACACTTTTATACACTTATTTTTTTTTTTTTTTTTGGTGTCTTGGCATCGACTGCTATGGTCATTAGCCACGTGTCCTGGATAGGCCTTGTTACTAACTCCATGCGCCACCTTAGGAGCAGCACTGTTAATTGGAACGCAACAGTGAATCGTGCAGGACTCACCCCAGTCCAGCCACGAGATTTGAATAATTTAATCGGTCAAATTAAATTAAAAAATCCCAGCCGCAACTGGGGCTCGAACTCCGGACCTTTCGACCCAAAGTCGGACGCTCTAACCACTGCGCCACGCCCCGACATTATATACTTATTAAAGTAATTCCTAAACAGCCCAACAGGTACAACGGTATTTACAATACTACCACATAGTTCAAATTTGCTAACCAATTTTTTGACGGAAAACAGAAACTTTTTACAGCAGAAGTAGCAAAAAAGGAAGGCTATCTGTACAATTTCTGCGATGACACTTATTCAGCATTTAATAAACACAACTTTACTACCATCTACGTTTTACTATTAGACTACTTTTTTATGTAAAGTGTTTGGAGCTAATGGCTAATGTTACCCCTAATAAAGGGTTGGAACGGTACCACCTAATATTCTAACCAGTTCTGGCCAAACCATGCATCTCAGTATAGGCGTTCTAATAATTACTTCTGTTAGTTTAGAACGCAATTTTTCGGAAAATGCTCTTCAAAAAATAATAAGTCAGGGTACCATTGGAACAAGAATTGAACGCCCATCAAAATGATGTGCCACTTGACCCCCCTTCCCATTTAAAATTCGAAGGGTAACATCTACCCCTCCTAGGGGGTTGAACCACGAGGGCTACAAATAGTCCTTGAAAGTGTCCCCCTTGACAATAAAATTGACCTGTTTTTTCGATTACTCATATTGTTTACTGGAAGGAAGATATTAAGGGTGGGAAGTTTTCAAATTGACACCCTGTATAATGTCAAATACAGAATATTAAATATAGAACGACTAGAATGCATATGCAAGATACTCCTCTAAATTGTAGAAGCATTTTCCGATCAGAAGTGCTTTAACTGATTTTCGGAAATACTTCATGTTGCTAATGTCTCTGACTTGATTAGGTAAATGATTGTGAATTTGCCTACTTCTATAAATCAAAGATTGCTTCGTGAGAGTTGAAGTGGGAAGAGGAAGGGTAAGTTTTTTTCCTGACGTATAAATCGCTTCGTGTATTTGTGCATCAAGCAAGCTGTCTCTAAAATGAAAATTTCAAAAAGCGTTAGTATATTTTTATTGACGAAAATTGGCCTGCACGATTCACGCATCTTCACTTTGAAGATTGAAGATACATTTTAGAGCTCGTTTCTGGAGAACGAAAACACTTTGGAATATAACTTGACTGCAAGAACCCCAGAATGGAATTGCATACCGTAGGTGGGACTCAATAGATGAGTAGTTTGCAGTTAAGGAATGTGACATTCCAAGTTCGCGAGATATTATATTGACAACGTAACCAGAGGACAACTTATTTTTTAGAGCCGTTATATGAGCATCGAACTTCAGATTGTGGTCAATTTGTACCCCAAGAAATTTTGTTTCGGGCTTACTTTCAATTACTTGAGAACCTAAAGGTACTGTGTTCTAGATCCATCTTGAAAGTGACCAGATTTGTTTTAGAAATACGTGAGTTTCATTTACCGATGGCCACTACGGACATTTGACGAAGCCGTACTTTGTTTCCACCCAAACTTCTGCCATGGTGCTATAAACATCCTTCCAACGATCTCGGTGCTAAATCCGCATGGGTTTTCTCGGTACGACGCTCGTCTCGTCGAGTCGAGAGGCCGAGAAACATAAAAAATGACACATAATGGTGGAGCGGAACAATGCGTGTTGATGTGTTGTCCGGGAGCCGGCCGATTCTCCGCGGTCACGCGCGGCCTCGTCGGCGGATACCGCAATTACTGCCCAACTTCAAAGGCCCGCTGCCCTCGTCGCAACGCCTCCGATCGCCGGCCGGCGAAACGGACGGATTTATTTATTAATATTCACAGCTGCGATCGGTGCCTTTTTCTTTCTTCGGTTCTTGCCTTCAGCCCCCCTTGCAGCAAAAAATGCAAAGGGCGCGAATTCGGCCCGGCTTGCATGAAAGTGACCAAAACGGAGATAAGTACAAGCTCTTAATTCTTCTTCAAGTACCATCACTACTACTCTAGTCTACAAGAACTATTTTGGAGAATATCTCTTCGAAGGGCACCGAAAATAATGATCTATGGTTCATTCGATTCCTAAAAAAAGTCGTACCTCCCGGAACTCTACCACCAATATTTAAAATTTTAACCTATAGGCGAAAATAGCGCTAAAAGCGGGTGATGCGAGTCCTGCGTGCGCTGACTGATACGGACTCTTGAACAATAAAAATAATTTTAATCCATTAAATATCAATATTAGGAAATAAAAAATACACTTACGTTTTAGACACTTGAATAAACGAAAAACGACGCGAAGCGGAGTTCGGGCAAGCAGTCAAGGGCGGGAAAGACACTTTACGCATGAATTAGGAACATTATTTTTTCTACGATCGCATAAAGATTCAAAAAGCACATTGAAAATATATATTTTATTTCAACATACAAAACATTCCATGAAAATCCACTGATTATTATTAATACTAATGTTGAAAACACAATTTGTTGCATTCTGCAAATGCGTCAGAATAGCCGGTCCAGAGTAGTTAGTTGGTGGTAACTGGCTGTTAAGAGTAACACTCGTAGATTGCAAACTGCATGAAGATGACGGAGACGGCATCGGTTGCAAGTTGCCAGTACATGAAAGAATTTTATTCGAGATGGTTTTCTTCTGTTCTACGGAGTCCTCCAAATAACTCTCAGCAACAATGAAATGTACATTTAATAACGATAAGTTGACATATTTTACTTTCCCGCACTAGTGCGGGAAAGCGAGTTTTCCCGCACTAGTGCGGGAAAGTGACTTTCTAAACTAAAATGAGTGCGGGAAAGTGGGTAAAAACGCACGGTCGTAGGAAAAAAAATTTCCGTAATTATTTTATTTAATTTTTTTTTGTGTTTTGACATCGACTGCTATGGTCATTAGCCATACATGTGCATTTGTTAATTCACTAGTTTTTCCAAGTTTCAAATTTACATGCAAACCCTGATAATTGTTATACTAAAAACCTCTAATTTGTTTCATTTCTTGGAGCTATTCTTGAAAGGCTTTAAAAAAGATCCCAATTGGAAAAATAAAAAAAAAAAAATTTTCACTTTGTTATTAACAATCTTAGAGACTAAAAATTGAAAAATGCAAATAAGGCTATGAATTTTTTTTTAATATTCCAATTTGTTTGTATTTCAATTATTTAAATTTACATAAAAATTATTTTTTTAAATTTCTTACTCTAAATAATTGCATTGTTTATAAGATATTTGAATTTTTGTTTTTGGAATTTTAATCAGCAATAATTATGATGATCAACAAAATTATTTCTTAAAAAAGAAATTTTTATTGCTTAAAAACGCATTTTTTGTTGATTAACTATTTTATTTGCTACCAACTATCAATATTATTTTTTTCACACAACAAATGACACATGGTTGTTTTTGTTATATTTTGCAGTATTAAAAAAAATGCATCTTGAAAATTCATTTGTTTATAAAAAACTGTATATTAAATAAACAAAGAAAATATAAATAAATATATTTTTTTAAATATCGAAGAGCAATGGAAATTATGATTGAAAAAAAATGGTTCCTTAATATTAATATTTGGTAGCAAAAAAATAGTTAATCAACAAAAAATGAGTTTTCAAGCAATAAAAATTTTGTTTTAAGAATTGATTTTGTTCTTAAATATCATAGTATTCATTGATGATTAAAATTCAAAAAACAAATATTTAAATACCTTATAACATTTATTCAAACAATCAGAGTAAAAAAATAAAAAAATCATTTTTACGTAACTTTAAATAATTAAAATACGAACAAATTGTAATATTAAAAAAAAGTATAGCTTTATTTGCATTTTTCATTTTTAAGTCTCTTAGATTGTTAATAACAAACTGGAAAATCAATTTTTTTTAATTTTTCCAATGGGGATCTTTTTTAAAGCCTTTCAAGAATAGCTCCAAGAAGTGAAAAAAATTTGAGGTTTTTAGTTTAACAATAGGGAATATGCATAATTTTTTGTTATTTGTTTAATAAATTTTTTAGTTCGTTACAACACAGTAAAACATATAAATACAGTTGAAAGTCTTGGAATTAATTTTTAAAATAATATATAAAATACCGATTGAATTTGACCTATTTGAACGCCTCCATTTTCGCGCGCTGTGGATGACGTCACATGGCGCGATCAGTATTGTTCTTGTTCAGTGTCGTTCGTTGAGACGTACTCTGATTGCTCTACTTGCTTGAAGTTGATATTTTATAAAAGAGTAAGACAAATGCAGTACAAGTGTTAGAGAGAGATGAACATATGTGAAAGTGATCTCGATCAACCAGAGCAGTCTTCAATGAACAAGCCTTTCTATAGTTATGGCCATTTACACTATTGACAGTTATCAATTAGGTTAGGGATTTGCCGTTTTAATCGCTATTACGATAATGGAAAATGCTAAAAAAACATTTTATAGGTATTGTCTAGTACCGGAATGCCAAAACACAATTATAAGTACACCAAGTAAAGTTTTTTTTCTGTTCCAAGAGATGCGAAAATACGTAAACAATGGTGTAAGGTTATGAGAAGAGGCGAAGTATCTCCAATATCACATTTACATTGTTGTGAAGATCATTTCAATGTGAGTACATTGTATTTCGATAGTTAACATGAAGAGAATTGATCAGATGTAAGTTTTGTATTCATAAATGTTTTGTATATACCTGCCTCACATAAATTACAAAAAGAAAACTATCATTTGATAAACTATTACTACTTATCAGTTCAGGTATTGTCGGATTGTGCTTTGACAAAACCACTTTCAGTCATTGCTCTTGATAATTTACAATTGTCACTAGACCAAAATCGCACTATCTAATGGAAAACACTACAAATATATAAATAAAAACAAATTTTCTATGAAAGACGACTAGCACAGTATGAATATCAACACAGATAAATTTCATAACGTGCCATGTGACGTCATTCTTCGTTTCGACCAATAGTGATGCGTTTCGCAAATTTGAATTCCGCGCGATTATTATGCACTTTTTGATTAAAGTTTTATGGAGTTAAATACAAACTAAATGATAAACTAATGGTTTAGGTGTAATTTCAAGACAATAAAGTATATGAGGATATGAGGTAAAAAAATCAAGCAAATTTAAATCACTTGCATATTCCCTATTATCAGGGTTTGTATGTAAATTTGAAACTTGTAAGAAGTAGATAATTAACAAAAGCATATGAAATAAAATAATTACGGGGAAATTATTTTTCATGGATTTTTGTTTATTCAAGTGTCTAAAAGGTAAGTGAATTTTTTATTTCTTAAAATTGATATTTAATGGGTTGATATTATTTTTATTCTTCATGGGTCCGTATCAGTCAGCGCACGCGGGACTCGCATCACCCGCTTTTAGCGCTATTTTCGCCTCTGAATTAAAATTCTAAATGTTGGTGATAGAGTTCTAGGAGATGCATTTTTTTTAAGGAAATGTCCTCTTTCAGGATCTATTTTCAAAATTTGGATATCTTTAATAGTTTTCGAGATATTTGCAAAAAACCAAACCCCCCTTTTTTACTAAATTGTTTATAACTTTTGCAATTTGTGCCGGCGCAACTTCAAATTTTTCAAAAAGTTTCAAGAGGCCATTCCAAATCAAATGAGCCCTGGATCATAATTTTCGGTGCCCTTGAAGAGAAATTCACCAAAATAGTTCTTGTAGACTAGACTCACTCACTCACTCACTCACTCATTCTAAACTACTCAACACTAATTTCCTCGCACCCCAAAATTTAGCCCCTGTTAAAATCTGAATAACTTTTCTCTGCTTTGAACAATTTGAATTATGATCATACTGTTCACTTGCGCAGTCCTTCAGCTATGATAATTGATAAAACATGCATTGCTAATAAATTCAATGATTTTTTTACAGATATAGTTGAAACTGTTGCCAATAAAATGAAACATTGTGATGAATCAGAGCAATATGAACTAATTACAAAAATACCGAATTAAATTTTTTTCAGTCCCACGGACGAATAAGAGGTTGAAGGAATTATTAAAGAACTCAAAATTCACAAAGCTCCTGGATTTGATGAAATCAATTCTAAGATGATAAAAGAAATAAGTATTTACATTTCCGCTCCCTTGACTTACCTGATAAACAAATGTTTGCTGAAAGGAATTTTTCCGAACACTCAAATCAACAGTAATATCTCCAATATTCAAGGCTAAAGATAAACTGGAATTTCAGGCCAATATCCTTGATTACTAACATTGCTAAGGTTTTTGAGAAAATATTGTTAGTTAGTTGGTTTTTTGAAAAAGTACAATATTTTGTCTCCAAAGCAGTTTGGTTTCAACACAAGATGCTATAGTACAACTTACCACGAAAATTCATAGATCAATGGATATAGAAAATCCAGCTCTGGCAGTTTTTATCGACTAACAGAAAGCATTCGATACAGTCGATCATATCAACTTATTGAAAGTTCTAGTTTTCGTGGTACTCCATTACAGCTGATGAAAGATCACCTATCTCATCGAAATCAGCTGGTAAAATTGAACGAAACATTAAGTGAATCTAGGGTTCTTAAATATGGTGTGCCACAGGGTACTGTTCTAGGACCGGTACTGTTTATTATCTATTTAAATAATTTGCTCAACCTTAATACTTGTGCTGACATTGTTAGTTTTGCCGACGACACGGCGCTTTTCTCCACCGGAGACACAGCACCTGTCAAGCATCAAGCTTACCTAAGTTCAAAGGGAAATGGGAAAAATTATACATTTTCTGAGAAATAAACTCCTTTCTATAAATTTTAGTGAAACTTACTTGATGTCTTTCAGCTGTCAAGAATCAAACTTACCTAAGTTCAATTATTGTTCAACAATACCGAACAATTACTGCTCTTGTGAAAAAATCCAAATACAAGACATTAACGAAATAGAACATTTGGGTGTATACTTGGACTCACATCTGAAATGGAATGTACATATTACTCTTGTAATAAAAAAAATAAGATTTCTCCCATGGAGGTTTAAATATATGAAACCTATTTTTAATGACGGTCAATTGAGAATGATATATCAAGCACTCGTTGAACCTCATCTTACTTATGGTGTCCTTGCCTGGGGTGGAACCACAAACAATCATTTAAGAAGATTAGAGGTAACCCAGAAATTGGATACTAAAAGTCATCTATAAAAAAGATTTTAGTTAACGAACTGAAATTCTGTCAACAAATCAGACAACTTTTTTACCAATCATTGCTAAATAAACAACACAAACATAGGCATGAGCCCGTAAATTTGCAATATTGTTATGAAACTAGAAATAGGTATGATACAAATAAAATCTCACAAGTATATAAATCTATAACACAAAGAAGTTACTTTTATCTTGCTCCTAGAATGTATAACATGTTGCCAGCTGAATTGAAACAAATAACTCATTTAATATTGTGAAAAAAAGTGAAGGACTGGATTTATAATAAAAGTAGAATGTTATATATATATATATATATTATATATATATATATATATATATATATATATATATATATATATTGAATGAATGAATGAATGTTTATTGAGCACACAAGTAACATACAATAAATACAATAAACATTAAAGAACCCACAGAAGTTGTTGAGAGCCTCAACAACTTGTACGTGGTATCACATAATTACATATCTTCAATAAAAATAAACTTAATATAATACGTAGATTATTCTACCATCTAAGGTGTGTGTAAATATAAAAATAATTAAATACAATTAAGATACAATAATCAAAAGAATAATATGTTGAAAGATACCAGAACACAAAAAAATAAAAATAGAACAAAGGTTGAATTTGTATTGAAGAAACAAGACAGCACCTTTTAATTATAATTTACCAGAACTTATTATAGCAATCCGATCAAAAAAATGTGTGCTATTTGTGCAGTTTTATTTGTTATTATTATCATTACCATTATTGGATCTCAATCAACTCACGAGTCTCTTTCCTAGATTTACTTTTGATATGAGTTATAAGGCTCTTTTTAAAATGTTTTAGAGTATTCTCACTTTTTACATCCTCTGGTAGGCTGTTATAAAATTTTATTCCCAGGTATGAATAACTCCTTTGTCCGATATTTTTCTTCATAGCAGGTGCAACATATTTCTGCCTATTTCTTGTTTCATAAGTATGGATGTTTTGTTGTAGTTTGTATTTGTTCGAGTATTGCCATATGTTGATCTGCATATAAAATAACTGTCTAATGTCAAGTAATGTTGTTTCGGAAAACAGTAGATCCGTTGGGTATCTTCGATGTTTATTCAAGAGGATTCTCAAGAATTTATTTTGGGACACTTGTAACATATTACAATATGTTTTCGAGACACCACCCCAACTTATGATACCATATTTCAAATGTGATTCCACAAGACTCTGATACACTATGATTTTTTCTCTTAGATTCAAATATTCTACTATTTTCTTATATCTATACAGTATGCATCTTAGTTTTTGTATCACATAGTCCACATGGATATTCCATTTGAAACAACAATCCAACATGATTCCTAAATATTTTATTTTATTTGTGGGCCGTATAGCGAATGAATTCTGTATGATTATATCATAGTTTGGAAGTGAAGTCTCAAAACTACTAAATGGTAGGTAAAATGTTTTTTTGAAATTTATTGATAAAAGTCTATTATCTAGCCAGGATTTTATTTTTGTGAAATCATTTTCAATTTTCAGCTTCAAGTTATACCAATTTGTGTCTCTGTATATTACCACCGTATCATCGGCAAAGCTGATTATTTGGCCATCCTTCTCCAGTAAAAATAGGTTATTTAAATAAATAGTGAATAGCAAGGGACCTAACACAGTTCCCTGAGGAACACCACATGTTATTTTTTGTGTTTTGCTTAATTGATTTTTTATTTTAACTTGTTGTTTTCGATTTTCTAAATAACTTGTGAATAAAGAATGTGCGGTGCCTCTAATTCCCATATCTTCTAGTATTTCCAGGAGTATTGAATGGTCAACGGTATCAAACGCCTTTGCTAAGTCCAGAAATATACCTATTACTGGTTCTCCTTTATCTAGGCTATCATATATAGTGTTTGTCAATGAGTGTATCGCATCTTGAGTAGATTTATGTTCCCGAAATCCAAATTGAGAGTTAGAGAGTAATTTATTTTTTTCAAGGAATTTATTAACTCTGACCTTTATTACTTTTTCTAGAACTTTAGCTAGACTTGATATCAAGGATATCGGTCTGTAATTAGTTACATTATACTTATCTCCTGTTTTGAAAATAGGTGTAACAATACTATTTTTAAGGCGTTTGGGAAATGACCTGTTTCTAGTACACAATTTATGATCACTGTTAGAGGGTAACTTATATAATGGACAATTTTTTTCAGCGTTTCTGAAGTTATCTCATCAAATTCGGGGGCTTTATTAGATTTCAATTCTTGACTTATAATATTTTTGATTTCTGTTTCAGTTGTTGGATACAAAAATATAGATTGACAACTTACTGTTCGCTGTTCTACATAGTTATGTGGTTTTTTTATCCTATCGGCTAGGTGTTTACCTACATCAATGAAATAGTTATTAAATATATTTGCCATTTGTTCTCCATCACTGATTAATTCGTTACCGTCTTTTATGTTATAAATTTTGCTTCCATAGTTTTTTAGAAGAATCCTTTTCTTTCTGAACTTTTCTATTAAAATAATTTCGCTGAGCACTCTTAATCAGTCTTTCCGTTTCTCTTTTACAATTTAAATATTCAGTTCTCAATGTTTCATTATAAGGGTTTCTTTTGGATTCAACATACAGATTATTTTTTTTATTTACCTGTTTAACCAGTGAAGGAGTGATCCATTTTCTCCGTTTTCTCTCGTTATGTTTTATTCTTATATGTATTGTGGATTTTATTATTACATTCTGTATCATAGCAATTAATTTATTAGTCTTAGATTCGATGTCATTTTCCAAAAGTACATCATTCCACTTGGTGATTTCAACATTTTCAATAAATTTTTTGTTATCGATATATTTGATTAAGTTACTATTATGATGGTTTTCAATTGTTTTTTACTAGTATTCAGAACGATCTGCATCAGAGTGGTGTAATGGTCAGTTACTGATGTTGATATTGTCATAGGTAGTATCGTATCATTGATGTTACATTTTGTGTGTACAAATATATGGTCCAGACAAGTGCGAGTATTGTTTTGTACTCTGGTGGGGCTGTTAATCATTGACTGATAACCATGTTCACTTAAAGTATCCAGGTAACTTTAGCTTCTTTTGTTTCTTCTAATATGTCTGTTAATATCGCCCAGAAATATTTTATAATCGCATATCTCATTATTATTTGCTAGTATGTCACTCAATTCTTCAATAAATGTGTCTATTTCACTGGCAGGAGATCTGTAAAATGAATTGACTAGAAATACTTTATTTTCGCAGTTAACTTTAAGGCTAAGGAGGTGACTTTTATTCAGGTGAATGAAATGATGAGAGACATACTGTTCAGATTTTATAAATACTACCACTCCATCGTTTTGGTTGTAATTGCCATAATTATACAATGTTTTATACCCAACAATATTAAAAACACTTATATCAGATATCTGCCTTGTTTCTGTCAAAACTATGCAGTCGATGTTGCTATCCATGCTTTCAATGCACAATAAGAATTCATTTAAATTGCAGCCTAGACTACGTATATTGGTATTCACAATTTTAAAGTTCGCGGCTAAATTATTTATTTCTAATACTTGTTTTGCTTCTTTAGTTGTTTCCAGATTAAATGTTTCATTTTTTTCAACAGTAAAATCATTAATGTATGGATCCATCTAAATGAATATTAGTCCAGTATCTTACTTTAAAATTAGTTCGTATATTTATAAAAAGAATAATAATAATAGAATATAAACTAGAATAGCATGTATAAAACTAGTATGGTTTAGTAGGATTTTGATCACTCTTTAGGAACTATTTATTGTTCGAAGTTGAGTTGCTATTATATTATATATTTAAAATGAGTTGAGTTTCACCAATTTTTTTAACAACAGTTTGACATTTTTGTTTGAAAAGAACATAACTAAGTGGAAGTGGACATTCATTACAAAAGAATGCCCATTTTGACCAGACTCTACCATGGTATAAAATATACGATAATTATTTTTGGAAGGAGTAGAATTTCGATTATATTAGAGTGTGATGTTATTCTGAGCTAAAATCAACTTCATTAGACTTTGTCAGTAATGCATTTTATTTTTATACTATCAAGATAAAATGATTAAATAATTATGAGTAATAACGAATCAACTTTTTTGTTAAAATTGTTATTTCCGTCAACCGATTGCACCCCTACGCGCAACTGCTTAGAAGCATTCAATGAGATGTAAAGTAGTAAATACCAATTCAACGTTTTTTTGGATCAACATACACTATAAACCACAATAACGATTATTCAACATCGCACTGAATAATATTACAAAAATGATATGTTCCATCCACTCGTACGCAGACACTACATCTTTTCAAGAAGAACCTTTTCAAATGCGTTATAGATAGCCCCCAAATAGTAGGTGCTTACATTCGAAACGGTATAAGTTATTCATTGATAGATGTAGATATGGACTTTGGAACAAATTCAGAACAGCTTTGGCTCAGATTACATTTGAAACATAAGACCATTGCTTTTGGAGTAATTTATATAGCCCCAGCTTCTAATACCCTCAGTGCTATTGATCAAATTGATTACATAATCTCCACTATATTACCTACTGTTGACGAAATTATTGTCGTCGGCGATATGAATGTTAATTTATTCTACTCTGAGAATCCTCTCAGTCTTTGCTTTGATGCATATGGTTTTGATCAATTGATTGAAGAAGCAACAAGAATCACTCAACATTCTAGAACACTATTAGATCCTATTTTTATTACAAACTGTGATATAGTTGTCAGAAGTGGGGTTCTGAATGCTGATTTAATATCAGATCACCAGATGGTATTTTGTGAGATTAAATGTTTGAAGGTTGAGAATCCTCCTAAATATGTAACATTCAGAGATTATAAAAATTTCGATACAAATCATTTCTAAGATGATTTGCAGGGCATTGATTGGATGAATATAGTTAGAGACAATGACATCGATCGAAAAGTTCAGATATTCACCACTTATTTACTCGATGTATTTGACATCCATGCGCCTGTACGGAGAGTCAGGGTCACTAGGCCTCAAGCTCCTTGGTTGAATGATAATATGAAACGTATATTCAGAGAAAGGGATTTGGCGTTGAAAAAGTATGTTAAAAGCAAAAACGAAAATGATTTTTTGACCTATAGGAATTTGAGAAATTTTGCGCTGAGTGCTTTACGCAATGGAAAAAGGGCCTATATTGATTTCATGTCTAGAAATACATCTAATACGAACAGAAGCGCATGGCAAGCATTAACAAATCTCAATGTTAAGTTTAAGAAAAACTCCTCAATTCCATCAGATTAAGGTAGCGCAAACGAAATAAATGACCATTTTTTATCAAACAATACCCCTAATGACATGGTCTGCGCTGATACCTGCCTGTATTTCGAAAACAACCTTTTCCAACCTGATCTGAATTTCACGTTCAATTTAACGTCGATTGAAGAAGTTCATGAGATACTTGGTACTTTGAAATCTAATGCTTATGGTACAGATAATATTTCTATCACAATGCTAAAATATTGCAGCCCCTTTTTGGACAACTTTATTGTACACATTATTAATTGCTGTTTCCTCTCCAATTATTTTCCCTCAGAATGGAAACATGCGATCATTAACCCCTTCCCCAAAATCTCCAACCCCACATCAATAACTGACCTTAGACCAGTCAGCATATTATGCATCCTATCAAAAATCATGGAGAAAATTATGTATAAGCAAATGATTAATTTTTTAGAAACGAATCATATTCTTCCTCAAAATCAGTCAGGTTTTCGTTCAGCTCACAGTACTTCCTCAGCGTTGGTAGATGTTACTAATCGTATAACTAAAGCCCTCGATGATGGTGAAGTAGCAATGCTGGTGCTCCTGGATTACTCGAAGGCCTTCGACACGATCAACCATAAGGTGCTCTTATCTAAACTGAAATACTATGGCTTTGCAATTTCCACACTAGAACTCATCAAATGCTACTTAACTGATCGTAGTCAAAAAGTATGCTGTAACAACTCAGTTTCGAATAAGAGTGCAATCCTTGCCGGTGTACCACAAGGTTCGGTTATCGGTCCTTTATTATTCATAATTTATACTGCGGATATAATTATATCAATTACTTATGGTCACACTCATGCTTTCGCGGATGATACGCAACTGGTTTAGTCATTCAAACCTTCAAATTATAATAGGGTAGAGTTGGAAGTTAATAGGGAACTGGAATATCTCTATGATTTATCAAAAAATAATAATCTGAAACTCAATCCGTCCAAGTCGAAAGTTATTTTATTTGGAAACAGAAAAGCTCAAATTATAGACAAAAATTCTATCAATTTGAAAATAAATGACAGGAAAATTGAAGTTGTTGCAGAAGCCAGAAATCTCGGAATTATATTTGATGATAAATTAAAATTCACTAAACACACGAACAAAATTATTAAAAAATCCTATTTTGCCCTGAAAATTCTTTATAGTAGTAGGCAGCTACTGAATTCCACTATGAAAAAAAACTTGTGTAAAATATTAGTACTTTCAAATTTCAACTATGGAGATTTCGTTTATGGCCCATTTTTAGATCTTAATGATAAGACACGTATTCAACGTACACAGAATTCCTGTTGTAGGTTCATATATAATTTGAGGAAATATGATCATTCAAGCAACTTCTGTGGCTCAACATGACCAATAGAAGAAAATTACACCTATTACAGTTTACTCACAAGGTACTAGTTACTTCAGAGCCCAGCTATATAAAGAGGATTCTCAATCACAGACGTAATCTTCATAGTGTCAGCATTCGTGCTGGTCACACTCTAGATACTCCAAAACATCGTTCTGCAATTTTCCAAAAGAGCTTCAGATACTGTGCACCAAAACAGTACAATAAATTACCTGATGAAATGAAATCATTGCCGGTGGTGAAGTTCCGAACTAAAGTTAAAAGACACATATTGAATTTGCAATGTTAAAAGTGTGGATTGAGTTGAAAAACATAACAATGATTGTATAGTTTAGATTTGTATGTTGATCACTAGACATTCTCCTTTCGAATTATATAAATATTCTTTGTTAAGTGCCTTATGTTTGCTGTACGCCAATTTTCAATACTTTAATATTAAGTACTTATTTAAGAGATTATTTTTCTTTTTTTTTTCAGTTCATGAGGTTAAGTGGAAGAATAGCTTAAGCTAAACTTCGCCTCATTCGTTCATGTTCGGATTTTGAATGATGTATTGATTAATTTCTTTATTTTATGTTATATTTCTTGTGAACGAATAAAGACGATTATTATTATTATTATTATAAATCAGCGATTCTCTGAGCGGCATTGTGCAATCGGATATCGTTCTGCATAAAGCGCTGCTGCAGCAGTAGCTCTACCTCCACATTCACCATAAATGTAGTGCATATGCGCATATTCTCGGGGACTATACCGTGTGTACGGAATGACAAATAAATAAATACCACTGAATGAAACAAGCAGAATAATTGCAAAAAACTATGACAGAAGTCACAAGTTGTTCAAACAAAATGTGACAGCCACCTACTAGATTTTTTCAATTCTAATTACAGAAGATCCGTTCATGCACAATGCTGTATTTTATTTTTTCATTAGGAATCTATTGCTTCTACGGACACAACACAGGAGTTTTTTTAATTTTCGACAAAGATTCATTAGAATTAGTGAATTTTATTGACATACTATTTAATGCTACCGAGCAGTATATTCTTTATTATTAATAATCATTTCCACATTTCATCTTGATAAAATCGAAAAATAATAATATTTGGGCGTAAGTATAAAAGTTGATGGAAGCCTAGAATAAAACCACGCATAATTAAATGGAAATTACTTCCTCCAAAAATAATTATAGTTTGTTTTATACCATGGTAGAGTCTGGACAAAATGAGCATTCCTTTGAAATGCATGTCCACTTCCAATTGGTTATGTTACTTTCAGACAATAATGTCAAACTTAAAAAAAAAAATTGATGAAACTCAAATCTGACATTTTACCCTCATTTCTTGAAAAATTGTATCGTTTTCTGAAAAACTGTTCTGTACGTCTAAAAGCATCACTCATCAGTAATCTTCAGCAGCAAAGATATTTGAATTTGTCTCAATTTGTAAACATGGCACTCAAAACTCCAAGGTTAGGTAGCAATTTTCCAGAAATTCTTAAAATGCCCATTATCTCGAAAACGGTGATATTTTTACTGAGGTGAAATTCCGATATTCTGAACAGTCATAACCTGGTCTATCACCAGCTTCAATATTGTACAAGGTTTACCGGACACCCTGTATATACAGGGTGTTTCTTAAGTACGTGTAGAAACTTTAGGAGCATGTTGCTGACGTCGAAATAAGAAGAAAAGTTCCCATAAACACATGTCCGCAAGCTAATCGTTTCTAAGATACAGAGTGTCCAAGTTGAATTCTTATATTTGTTTTTTGTGAATAAATTCCAAAATATTTGTGATATTCGAGTAAAGTTTGGTATCTGGGATGATTTTTCATTGACAAAATCAAATTTTATGGTAATTGTGAAAAAACTAATTTCTAATTGAATTTATTTTAAATTTAAAAATTTTGTCATTCAAAATCACTTGCATCGGTTTTATCGAATCTCAATAACTCGAAAATAGTTGCTCGCAGTGACATCTACCAAGAATATATTTTTTACACAAACTAAATAATGAATATTCCCAGATACCAAACATTACCCAAATATCAAAATTATTTTGAAATTGTTCACAAAAATAAAAATATGACACTCTGTATTTCAGAAACGAATAACTTGCGGACATTTTTTTATAGGAACTTTTCTTCTTATTTTGATGTCAGCAACACGCTCCTGAATTTTCTACACGTACTTAAGAAACACCCTGTATATAGCCTGGTTGATTTGAAGAATATTTATTATTTAACATAGGAAAAAGTACACAAAATGTACTGAAATTGTATTGAAGACATTTAATTTAATATTGATTTGATTAGCTCCATATTATTTTTTGTTCGCTCTATGATGTATTAGGGAATTTTCTATAAGCATATAGCTGATAACTGATCAATTGCAAAACGGCTGATAAGAGGTTTTACTGTTTAAGCATTTTTCCACAGTTTATTTTCTACTCTTTACTTTGTATATGTTGATCTTATTGTAAAAAAATGAATCAGCAAATAAACATTATTATTATTATTATTACTATGATCTCGTACTTTTTCAAAACATAAGGTTTTTCACATAAAATCGCTACATAGTGTTACCTAAAACTGTGCAAAACTTCGGAAAGTATCCTAAATGAAGAAAAACTTTTTTTTTCAAATTTGACAGTTGCCAGATTTTCAGAATCGTCTTCTTATCTCTTTTATTATATAAAAATTACCTTTTTGGTTTTGCAGTCATAACTTTTTTCCTCGTCAACCGATTTTCAAAATCTCAGGATCATTTTGAAGAGATATGAGGATCAGAATGGACTCAAGATGAAGATTAAAGATCAAGGGTTTCCTCAAAGGTAGCCCAAATCTGAAACATCCTCGAAATCCCGATTGGGAGGAGAATTAAATGAAAATCAACTTGTTTTCGGGAGGATCATTCATTCTGGATATGTCCAGATCTTTCTTGCTTTCAATAGTCAAGAAATGTAAGAAAATTGATATGTCAAGTTTTTGAGACCGATAATAATGAAATAAAAATATCCTTATACTGAGGCGAGGTAGACTGGATTTGAAAATAAAATTGAACAGCATGTGTTCGAGGACATTCATAACATATTTTAAAAAATCAACCATATGAAATTTGGGGAATATAGACCTATAACAGAAAAATTAAAATATTCATCTGAAAAAGCGAGCTAAACGGGACTCATTCGTACAGTCCGATTTCAGCTTCATCCAAATATATTATGCTTTCCTACTGCTTCCAATGCAAAGGAGGGCTAGTTCCGAAAACTGAAGCACGTTGCATTTCGTCTACAGTTGACCAAAATACAAGATTGGAAAGTGAGGTGAACAGGATTTTTTTATTGACAAGAGCTGATTTACTTGGTTACACTTAACTTCACTTCTACTGCTTCGTCAGATACGTCAGTAAACTGTAACAGATGGTAATCGAATGACGGAGAAAAACCGGAAACAATCATAACCAGTTTTGTCTTTTAAAAGATATCAATTTGCGGTTTTATGTTGCCGAAATTTCCCTATGAAAATTCAGGGTTATAGTCGAAATGTCAAAGTAGTCTGCATATGTCCACTATTCCACTACATACTACATATAGATCACCTATCGGAACGAGGCTAATATCAAATTTCGGCAAGCTATAGACTGATGCCTCGATGATTGAATGATTCATTGTCTGTTGAAATTCCAAGTTTTAGTTACTCCGTACATTTTAGTTCGCCAGAACCAACAGAGGGTAATGAGGAATCTTTTAACACTATTATTAATGACTCGTTTGAATGGTAAACATGTGGTTTTTGAAATTACTACTATTAAACACCTTTTATGTGTCAGCCAAGGATTGGTTTATGGCAATGCTTTTAATTTAACAGTGCTATAATGAATGCGAGAAGGATTTTACACAAACGAATTCGTGGAACCCATTCTTGTGAGGAATTGGTTTTAACCAATTTCTTCGTTCAATGAGGGTACACGTTGAATGTGACTTCAGCCTCACTATAGTCGGAATTTAATTGAAAGAAAAGGTATTCCTATAATATACAACTTCTAAAGAAAACTTTTTCAATAGTAAAAATAGATGTCATAGTAATAACTCATTCATTAGGGTCACTGAATCCTAGAAGGCTTTGGCCTTCTTGCGGGTATAGCCAATGGGTGGAGTCTAATAGTTCCAATGTTCCGAATAACCCACAATTTCCTATGTCTGACCCATGTCAAATATCAATTTTTATGTCTTTGGAAAAGTTCAAATATAGTGTCATGGATATGATGTTACTAAAATATTTTCGAAAAAAAAAACTTTTTTTATGTATTTGGAAGTAAAGACCAGATTGTCCCGAGACCTTCTGATGAACCCTGCTGGCACCGATCCAAAATTAAGTTTTACGCAGAAGAAAACCTTCAAGAATACTGACAAAAGTCATAAATTATATTGTATTCCCAGTGGTGAGTCCAAGATGATTTTGTTTATAGATTGTTAATAAGTAGACTGAGGTATTCATTTTTACTCACTGAAGATCAGATATCCAAGACATAGAACTCTTGTCTAAATATGCCAAAGACAAAAGGAACCACAAATGCAGGTCATAGATATATGCATATTTTTTGATTGAAATTTTAGTAAAATGAAATTTCTTTGGGTTAATTTTTGACGAAAAAAAAAAAACTTGTAAATGTAAGTGTCCTAATATGACTAAAACGTTCAAAACCAGACGGTAGCTGGTCGTTAGCAGTCGGTAGGCAGCAGTCGGTGGTCAATGATAAGCACTAAACATTTTCATGCAGCGGTGTCCAATTGCAGTCGGTAGTTAACTGAACAAGCCTTTGGCTTATCTTCGACTACTGAATGACCACGACCAAATACCTATTTTAGATACAGCTTCACAGTCGGAATAAAACATATTTCGTGCATAATATTTGATTTGGAATATTGAGAAAGCTGAAAGTCAGTATTTATTGAAAAGAAACATCAATATCTGTTCCGTCTAGGTACATCTTTAATGCAATGACCTACAATGAATTACCAATGTTTTTCTGTTAATAATTCTGAAAATGTTCCATTAAAGCCTTAGACATACTTGTAGATTTATGTAATGAGTTTTGAGTTTTTCGATTAAGGATATCAGTTTTCGAAATAAAACAGGATGCAAAACAGAACTGAAAAATAAATCCAGAATTTCCCCAACAAGAGTGAGGCTTGACCAGAATTATAATGGCAATGAGAGTTTTGTGTCAAAAGGAAATCTAAAATTATGAAAAGTAATTCTAAAATTGTGAAAATTCAATTGTGTCTTGACCGTGAGAGCAAACATTACCTTGGCAAAACGGGAATCTGTTTTCACCTACAGTTTTTCTTTGAAATTTTTTTCTCAACAAATTACTAAATGTATTTTTGTAAATTCCGGAATTTCAGTGATTTTTAGTTATGACAATTTTTAAGCAAAAAAATTGAAATGACAAGATGTATTAATGAAATTGAGAGATTCCGGAATTCTTAAGGGACCCCCGAGCCCATACAAAAAATATATCTTTCATGAAATTCATGGTTTCTGCAAAAAACGAATTCTACGATCGAGAAATTTTATCGAGAACGGACTGGTGCTGTGTTGCCAATCTTCATCGAGTTCATTATCTTCACCCCCATTCTTGATAAGCATGCCTACAAACCTTAGCTGGAAGGGATGAGAAAAAAATTCTACTTTTCGGTTTCGCTGATGGTGGCTCTTAAGAAATGTTATTACAGTCAACATGAATCTCTAGATATCATGTCGAGTTAGTCTAATGATTATTTTTTAAAATTGTGATATTTTGTTTGATATTTTTGTATCTGGATGTTTTTTTAAATGTAGACTGGCAAAACTTACACTTCTTTCTTATTTCTTTCTTCTTTCTTTCTTCTTTCTTTCTTCTTCTCTTTCTTCTTCTTCTTTCTTCTTTCTTTCTTCTTTCTTTCTTCTTTCTTTCTTCTTTCTTCTTTCTTCTTTCTTTCTTCTTTCTTTCTTCTTTCTTTCTTCTTTCTTTCTTCTTTCTTCTTCTTTCTTCTTTCTTTCTTTCTTTCTTTCTTCTTTCTTTCTTCTTTCTTTCTTCTTTCTTTCTTCTTTCTTTCTTCTTTCTTTCTTCTTTCTTTCTTCTTTCTTTCTTCTTTCTTTCTTCTTTCTTTCTTCTTTCTTTCTTCTTTCTTTCTTCTTCTTTCTTCTTTCTCTTCTTTCTTTCTCTTCTTCTTTCTTCTTTCTTCTTCTTTCTCTTTCTTCTTCTTCTTCTTTCTTCTTCTTTCTTCCTTCTTCTTCTTTCTTCTTTCTTCTTCTTTCTTCTTTCTTCTTTCTTCTTTCTTCTTTTCTTCTTTCTTCTTTCTTCTTTCTTCTTTCCTTCTTTCCTTCTTTCTTCTTTCTTCTTTCTTCTTTCTTCTTTCTCTTTCTTCTTTCTTCTTTCTCTTTCTTCTTTCTTCTTTCTTCTTTCTTCTTTCTTCTTTCTTCTTTTCTTCTTTCTTCTTTCTTCTCTTTCTTCTTTCTTCTTTCTTCTTTCTTCTTTCTTCTTTCTTCTTTCTTCTTTCTTCTTTCTTCTTTCTTTTCTTCTTTCTTCTTTCTTCTTTCTTCTTTCTTCTTTCTTCTTTCTTCTTTCTTCTTTCTTCTTTCTTCTTTCTTCTTTCTTCTTCTTCTTCTTTCTTCTTTCTTCTTCTTCTTTCTTCTTTCTTCTTTCTTCTTTCTTCTTTCTTCTTTCTTCTTTCTTCTTTCTTCTTTCTTCTTTCTTCTTCTTCTTTCTTCTTCTTCTTTCTTCTTTCTTCTTTCTTCTTTCTTCTTTATTCTTTCTTCTTTCTTCTTTCTTCTTTCTTCTTTCTTCTTTCTTCTTTCTTCTTTCTTCTTTCTTCTTTCTTCTTTCTTCTTTCTTCTTTCTTCTTTCATCTTTCTCTTTCTTTCTTCTTTCTTCTTTCTTCTTTCTTCTTTCTTCTTTTCTTCTTTCTTCTTTCTTCTTTCTTCTTTCTTCTTTCTTCTTTCTTCTTTCTTCTTTCTTCTTTCTTCTTTCTTCTTTCTTCTTTCTTCTTTCTTCTTTCTTCTTTCTTCTTTCTTCTTTCTTCTTTCTTCTTTCTTCTTTCTTCTTTCTTCTTTCTTCTTTCTTCTTTCTTCTTTCTCTTCTTTCTTCTTCTCTTCTTCTTTCTTCTTTCTTCTTTCTTCTTTCTTCTTTCTTCTTTCTTCTTTCTTCTTTCTTCTTTCTTCTTTCTTCTTTCTTCTTTCTTCTTTCATCATTGTTCTATACATCTTTTTATAGTTTATACGAACATTTTTGCGAAGGACTTTTCACTACTCAAGTCGACAAAACACACCTAGTTGTTTTACCAAAAACTTCAACTTCTATTCTTTCATGAGTTTCTGATGAGATTTTCATTCTTTTTTTCATGGTTGAATTGGAAAACCTTGAGAAAGAAATTACATGCAATGTTGAATAGTTCAGAGGAAAATTTTAACATTCGTATGTGCAGTGTAAATATCGATATTTTTGTGTTCACTAGGATTGACAAATTTTTTCTGAATTGTTCAAATTATCAACCAAATGTATCAATTTTCAGATTCATTTTCGAACCAATGAGAAATCCTTGGCTTGAAAGCAAAAGACCAAAAAGAGGCTTATCCTGATAAGCACCTAGGTGAGAAAAATATAAATTACAAAAGTGGAACCTTTCCTTTCGAACAGAAGGCTAAAAATTCTGTATTGACTTTTATCCTAAGAAAATTGGTTAGACTATAAAAAAGGTAGTTAGTATTAGTATTTTGGTATAATCTCTTTAGAACAGCAGCTGTTTCATCGATGCCATGTGGAAGTCATATTTCACTTCCAGATTTGGGAGATACTTGTGAAAACTGGATATATTTTTTCAATTCATACAACACTACCTCATGAAACTTTGCAATTTATGGTAGGGATACAAAAGAAAAGTACCTATACATTGCATAATCACACAAATAAGAACCTACGAAAATGTAGTATTGTAAATGGGTAAGTATGAAATGCAATATTTCAATCATATACAAATTTTTTGGATTTTTTTTAATATATATCTGTTAATAATTTTTCCTGAAGTTTTTGAAAAGGAATTATATGTTGAGGCATAAAATGTCCGGAGGACTGGTCATTGCTAATATCCTATACAATAGGAAAAGTTGGGTCGAAAATCCATCAGAAAACAACTACTTTCCTGGCTAATGCCACGACGAACATTGAATTACATCTGATGAAATGGATTTGGTTATCGATTCATTCATTCGTTGCAGTCATTAGTTATTGACTGCTAGACCTACCCTATACTGATGAGGGGCAACACCCCGAAATCGATATATAGGTGGTCTGAATGTTTCGATGAACATTTCCATGCAACAAGCAATTGCAGAGATAACCTTGTAGGAACTTTGCACGGAAATTTCATCAGATGTAATTCAATGTTCGTCGTGGCATTAGCCAGGAAAGTAGTTGTTTTCTGATGGATTTTCGACCCAACTTTTCCTATTGTATAGGATATTAGCAATGAGCAGTCCTCCGGACATCTTATGCCTCAAGTCATAAGCTCATTGTTTGTGAATTACAGTTTTCTTCTCCGGAATTGTATGTGTTCAAACCACAATCTAGAAATGGTTTTTGGCCAAAGCTTGATTCAATCTGAGAGGCTTTCAGCAAATGTATATTTGACATGTATTATGTTCACGAATGATAGTCACTTCTGTAAGATTCAAATTCGATATTCGGTATTATTTGGTTTTTGAGTTGTTAGCAGTCAACCTCGCTTTTCAGTAATTAGAGTTAATTGTACATCTATGTCAATTCCAATCCATAATAAAAAATTGAATAAGTAGCTGGTATATATTCAGTAGTAATATCCCAACGAAATGCAGAATTTTCGAAAAATACTTTCACCATGCTGTCACGAAAACTGTGTTGCTTAGAAACACCGCGAGAGCTTGGCTGGAGACAGTGTTTTCTGATTGGTTTGAATTAAAAAAATTATGGCATTTGATTGGTTTATATAATATGAGGAAAATTGTCAACAGGATTACATGATCTACTAACTTTCAAAACGAAAATAACTCTTTTTTTTTGAGAAAATAACACATATCTCAACTTTTTCTTCCAACATTTTCGGTACTCTCTCTTATGGCCCTTGCTTCCTAATTGGGTGGGTTATTCGGAACATTGAAACTATTTGAAGAGATTAGACCTATTAGATTTCACCCATTGGCCATAACCGTAAGAATGCGAATGCTTTTTAGGATTCAGTGACCCTATTATTCATCAACTTGAACATTAAGAAGGATTTTGAAGCCATATGTAACCTATAATTAAAATTTTTCATTTGCCTAGATGAAGAGAAACCAAAGTAGATAAATATTATAGTCAAAAATCGAGTAATTTTATCTTAGATATTTGTGTTTGGAAATTTCAAAACAAAACGAAACAAGGGAGTTGGAATGCACATATTGTTGAGTATTTGGTGACAGTGCTCTTTGTAATTAGCATAAATTCTTGCCTTTTTTTGAAATTGAAAAACCTAATGAGCATGATTTATTTATTTATTTATTTGTCATACATCATATTATAAATCCACTAGCTGGAATATACAAGGTGTTTCTTAAGTACGTGTAAAAAATTTAGGAGCGTATTGCTGACATCAGAATAAGAAGAAAAGTTCCTATAAACATATGTCCAAAAGTTATTCGTTTCTGAGATACAGAGTTTCAAAGTTGAATTCTTATTTTTATTTTTTGTGAATAATTTCAAAATAATTTTGATATTTGGGTAAAGTTTGGTATCTGGAAATATTTATTATTTAGTTTGTGTAAAAAATATATTCTTGGTAGAGGTCACTGCGAGCAACTGTTTTCGAGTTATTGAGATTTGAAATAATCGATGCAAGTGATTTTGAATGACAATATTGAATGACAATATTTTTCAATTCAATTAGAAATTAGTTTTTCACAATTAACACAATATTGATGTTGTCATTGAAAAATCATCCCAGATACCAAACTTTACTCGAATATCACAAACATTTTGGCATTTATTCACAAAAAAACAAATATAATAATTAAACTTTGACACTCTGTATCTCAGAAACGAATAACTTGCGGACATCTGTTTATGCGAACTTTTTTTCCTATTCCGACGTCGGCAACATGCTCTTGAAGTTTCTACACGTACCTAAGAAACACCCTGTATAACAGTAATTATTGTGATACATTTTCATATGATGTGCAAGTCTTAACTAATAATTAACTAATTCGGGATATGTTGAGGAAGGGTTTTCCTAAACTGGTTTAGTGAAGTGGTAAAGATATCTACATTTTCTAACCTATTGAACTGTCTACATATATGAAACATTGGACTGTGATGTTCGACCTCGAAGTGATTCGCGGCACATTGAAGTTAACTAACGCTAATAATTGTGGTGAGTCAATAAGATTATGAATGACTCTGTAAAGGAATGTAAGGTCGGAAATTTCCCTACGCTTTCTCAGAGTAGTAAGCTCGAATTCGTCTAGTAGAAGTTGGTGATCATAGTTTTTCACTGGATAGGTGCCATTTTTATAAATATTGAAATTTAAGAAGCTTATGTTGAATTTTCTCTACAGAATCGATATATTTATTATGGAATGGATTCCAAACAGTACTGCAGTATTCAAGCCTGTAACGTACTAAAGAAAATTAGATTGCTCTTATTGCTTTGACAGAAGAAAATTCTTCACTATTTTGGATAACGAAGCTTAATAGTCGAGAAGACTTTGATGTGATGTTTTCTATATGCGGTGCGAAGGTTAATTTATAATCGAACAATACACCTAAATCCTTACATTCGTTTACGCGGTCAATTTTGGTATCATTCAATTCACTGGCGACAATATTTTTGCATAGGTCATAACTTTGCATTTGTTACCTTTGAGAGGCAAATTGTTGGAGTTACACCATCCAGTCAAGTGGTTGAGATCGTTCTGAAGAGTATCAACGCCGGAGTCATCTTGAGGTATGTTTCTAAATATTTTGAGGTCATCGGCAAAGAGCAGTTTGTTGGAACTAATTGAATCACACATATCTTTAACGAATACTAAAAACAAAAGAGGTCCTAGGTTGGATCCTTGAGGAACCCCAGACGTTGCCGAAAAGTTAAAGCTTCTTTCTCCTTCATATTCTACATGCAGTTTCCTGTTTGACAAATAAGACCTCAAAATATTTTGAATTCTTATTGAAAACCCAAAATTTGGCAGTTTATGTAGGAGGTGTATGAGAGACTTTGTCGAATGCGTTACTGAAATCGGTGTATATCAGGTCCACCTGCATTTTATTATCCAGGGCATCGGACACGAATTGAGTAAACATGCATAAATTTGGAATCGTTCCACGTTTTTTAACAAAATCATGTTGATGTTCAGACAGTGATGTTCTTACATGTTCATATGATATGATATCAGATAAAATTATATCAATTAGTTTGAATGGGGCATATCTGTGATATTTTCAAAATATCCGGAAAAGTTGCATGCTTCATAATTGAGTTGTAAATTATATACACGGGACGAAAAAAGCAGTAGATATATTTTTTCACGACTTGAACAGGAACTTTATCAGAGCCACATGTGTTAACCGAGAGTTAACAGAAAAAAATTTCGTTCTGCTCGAAAAATAACTGTTTTTATTGGCGATAGTTCACCACTTCTTTGAAATACCGCTCCCAAAACACGAATTTCACTTGCACATAGTATACAAATCTGTCAACATCTCCATCATCCTCATTACCGTGGCCTCCTCCATCCGCGTTTCTCAAGAACTCCGACTTCTGTCCGTCAATTCGAGAAACGTGCCAAGGCGATTACATTGCGCGATTGCTAGATTGATGGATTAAAAAAGAAGTTTAGTGAAGTTGAGCGGTGTCGGATCGAATTAGCGCCTTCGTGTGTGGCAGCACCTACATCAAAGCGACGCCAACCAACAAATAAAATTATTAAGTATGTTCGTATTGCGCTGATCGTAGGAGGTATTAGTAGCCAATGCGAACCACTGACATTCGATTGTTTAGTAGTTATGGCGGACGATAAGTCAGGACAGTAATATCGCTCGGTAAGTAGATGTAAGTTTTTTCAGTTCCCACGTCGGATTTTGGCACTCCTTCGGTGCAACTAGATATAGTTCAAAAAGAGAGAAAGCTAATATATTGCTATGAAAACATTGTTGCATGGAAAAGCAGTGCAGTTTAAATTTCAAAATCAATAAAATCATCAGAAAACCCGAGCTAATACATACTATACCTTCAATCTGAAGAATCTTACAATCTCATCAACATACCAAAGTTTCAACAGAAAGCAGTCAAAATGTCAACATTCCCAATTTTGGACTATATTTCATATTATGAGTGAGTGATATGAATGAAGTTATAAGTTATGAAAAAGTGAAAAAGAAATAACAAAGAAAAACAAATTAAAATCATAAGAAAAATTTGAATTAAAATGCAAATAAAAATGAAACCCACATCAATATCAGAAATTTATTATCCAGTCATGGAACGTTAGAATCAACAATGAAAATTATTTGGAAAGGAACTGCAAATGAGATTAGTCAAAATAGTTTCTGAATCAAATTTAAAACTATGAAAACTTTAAAAGAATTAGAATTTCGTAATTTAAGAATCTAGAATAGAAAATTTGTACATAGGTCAATTAAGTGAGGAAATTATAAAAATTAGTGAAAACTTAAATAAAAAGTGATGATAGCGAAAAATGTTAAACCAGTGAAAAAGACACCTGGAAACGGTAACTATGGAATTGTGTTTTAGACAAGATGTAGATAGAGAAAAAATGCTGCAATAGTATATTGTACAATGAGCATGAAATGTATGTCATTTCATGCTCATTGTACACTATACATTTTCTACGACCATCTGAATCATTAACAAATATGTTATATTTTTAATAATCCTTTTTATCATAAACTCTCCTGCCGTCATTTTTATATGGTTTAGATAATTTTTTCTTTCTTCACCCGTTGAATGAAATATCTATTTTTTCTTTTTGTACACGTATACCTACCTACGTCGTGAAACAAATAACATTCAAAATTTTCAAATTTTGACAACTTGGAAATAAAAAAACTTTATGCAGAAAAAATCAACCACTAATCGATTTCATAAAATGAAAAAAAAGTGGCAACGTGGATTTGAACCCTCGCTGCAACCATCCAAAATTTATTAATTTGATTGTTAAATCATCCTCACTATCGCTAATCATTTTTAATAACTTAATTTTTTCAATCGAATTTTGTAATTATCTACTGATGTGAAATGTCAAATTATTAGACATACGTAAACAAACTTGATTCGAAATGAAATATTTCGATACAGCTAGCCCGTGGGAAATGAAAATCGGTGTTACAACGTGGTAGGTTTCTTAATCGGAGACGCAATTGAAATGTTCATTTTTCTTAATGGTCGTAGAAAAATAATTTTATGCACTAGCGGGCGTTAAAGTATACTTTACCGCCCGGTTCGCCGGGCGTAAAGTGGCACTTTACCGCCCGTGAGCGCATTATGGCCCGGCGGGCCGTAAAGTAGACAAAATTCTCAAATTGTCTATACTCACACATCATTTCATGCAATTCCTAACACGAATTAGAATCATTTCAGTTCAATAGAGCAATACTCTTTCTAACATTTGTTCATAATCGTTGGCAATTTTTTCGGTGATGATCTATTTATTTGAAATAGATTCTCCAATACAGCACTCAGCTACTATAGTTTCATATTCCTCATATTATGTTATCCTTAATTATTGTATGCATAACGTATGAAACGTGTAGACCATTGCAATTCAAGTCAGTATTTGTGATTCGCGCTATAAAACCGCCAGTGCATAAAATTTTGTATGTATCACGTGCGTAAAATGGGTTTAAGGCAATCGGCGTGTGATCATCCACGACGCAGGCCATAAACGCTTACTTTACGCCCTTGATACATAAATAACTATTACCGGCGTCCTTCAACAACTAAAATTGATAAGAAAAATCAAAATCAACGAGACAAAAATGATACCCATTATAAGATAAATATATATGGCATCAGTACAAGAAAATTCTACGTACCTAAGACTACAAGAAAACCAGAGAACCAACCACCAACACAAAAAGGTATTTCTAGAATAAACATTTTCCAAAAACAGGAAAATTCATCACTGCATCCTGAAAACTTTGTTTACAAAATTTCTTCAATCCGGCACATTTCACAATACGAACTTTGCCAGGTAAAAATTACGACAAAGTGATCAAAAACTCTTTTAAAAACTTTGATATCAAACAATGATTAGATTATAAGTATAACAATTACTCTTCAAGTATTTAAGGGATGTTATACGAGTGCTGTGCATACGATTTAATGAATAATAATGGGTAACGTTAGAAAGCGCATACACTGTATTTAAGTAACCGGCTACGTAACCAGAGCGAAATTGCACCATTCGAATTGTATTCTATTTAATAATAATAATAATAATAATCGTTTTTATTGACAGTCATCCAAATTTACAAATACTTATATTGAGTGTCCCAGAAGTCGCGCACCCCATTGTAGGGATCGAAAGAAAAAAATATTCTGAGACGAAAAGTCCTTAGCCATTTTTCAATCAGATGCATAGATAATTAATTATTAATTAATGAAAGTGACCAATCAGGAGCACGCGACAGAAGAATAAAAAGTGAGTGGAAAAGCAGTAAGAGACGCGAGAGTGAGACGCCAGAGCTGCTGCCGGCTTCTCACGCAGTAGACCGAGAGTGGGGCGCTCCTGATTGGTCACTTTCATTAATTAATAATTAATTATCTATGCATCTGATTGAAAAATGGCTAAGGACTTATCGTCTCAGAATATTTTTCTCTTTCGATCCTTACAAATGGGGTGCGCGACTTCTGGGACACCCGTATATTATAAATAAATTTATAGAGACTGGTCAAAAGGCAGAGTTCAGTCTAGTTTGAGGTCACACGAAGTGACCTCTAAAAAGACTGATCTTCCACTCAACTTCATATGGCGATGAATACAAATCACTACACTTTAATTTAAGAATAATTTGTTTACATTAAAAAGAATAAAATAAAAGAAAATACATCAATAATTACTAATACTTAATATTAATTGTAACAACATAGCGCGAAAAACAAAGTATTTCATGAATTAACTATTCAGGGGGAGTTAAAACACCTCTGTATAAATCGTTTTTCAGTTCTCTGGTTAATCGGTATTTGCTCATAGATTTATGATTCTCAGGAATCCAATTGTACAGTTTGCTCAGGTTAAACGAAAAAGAACCATGGAATGCACGCGTTCTGTGTCTTGGAATTGTTATTTTATTTTTGTGACATATATTGAGGTTATGTATGTCGGTTCTGAAACGGATGTTATTGTACAAATAGGGAAGTTTATGACAAAGAGACTAAATGTTATTTGACTAGGAGAGTCTAATCCCCAGAAGACAATGGTGGCACTAATAGAAATAGATGACAGAACATTTGTGACGGAATGTGACGTAGTTAGACATGTCATGGCCGCCATTCTCCATAGACAGTGATGGACTAGCTCTTGGTATATGAGAGTTACATGTGACAGTTTTGTTTCTTGGTTCGAGTTCGACTCTGTACTCATGTCCAAGTACGTCACTATGACGCGTCGATGCTACAAGATTCTGATTGGTTAGAGCTTATTAAACCCTCCTGTTAGTATATACTCTCTTTGGGTTTATGAGACGTTATGACGGAGTGAAAAACACTACATGCATTGAGTGTTCGGCGTTGTTTTGTTGTTCTATCATAAAACTTTTTTCTAAGCAATATTGTATCGTAGGGTATAGGTAAGTTAAGTTCCTGAAAACCCATTATCAGCACAATTTCATATTTATTGCATTTGATTTATAAATAAAAAACAAATTTGATTTTGAATATTTTATGACAATGTTACTATTGTCATAAAGCACCAGGTAGCAGCCTTATGGAAAAACTGTCATCGGTTAATTTTTCTGAATGTTTAGTATGTTGTAGAATATGACCTCCTGAACAAGAGTGTCCTTGAGTCCAACTCATTCCTTTACTAGTTTTCGAAATACAGTGTGTCGAAGTTGGAAAATGGCCATTTCTTTAAAGTAACATTGCTCGTAGGAAAACAGCTTGAATGAGTTTTGTGCGACAAATATCACTTACCCATAAGGCAATAATTTTAGACTGGTCTTTGATTCTCATTCGAACCTATAAAAAAAAGATGTGATCAAACCAAGAAATACCTGAAATGACCATCGTTTGAATATGTCAAAATCGACAAATTCAAATTTTATACTGGGTGAGTCAAAAGGTCAGTTTTTTTGGTGACATTTGGTATATTTTTATTTCATATTTTTAGCTTTAGGGATACTTGACTACGAACCATTCAGCATACTGCTTGTCCGAAATTGATATTCAGTGTGACACAAACGCTAGGTGATGACAAAACTTGCGAAAAGTCGTTCAGTTCATACTTCACCCTGTAACTAAAAATGTCGTCCGTGAAATTTTCCATATTTTTTGTCATTACTCTCAGTTCGAGTACACTATTATAATGTCAAACAGTACTGGCTTTGCTATGACCATTTTTTGAGATACACAGAGTAATATATTAAGAAGGCCTCTTTTTCACAAACCCAATCCATGGTACACAGGTCATTAAAACAAACAAAAATCAACAAACAATTGATGAACAACAACGAAAGTAGGTATGTACCTACTGATGTAAACACATAACATCATTTGTCATAGTCATCTATGTAATTGTTGATAAAATGTAGCGCGAGAACAGAGAACATTGGACGTGGTTTACGGAAAATATCAAAAATAGTTATGTACAAATGTTTTTTCTATATTTTCCAACAACGTTCTAAATTTTACAGGGTCTGCCTGGTAATTATATTTTTATGATCGTGGCCTCCAAGCGTGGAGTGTAATATTAATATGTTTATTAGGTACTTCAAACGTATTTCAAAAAATGTATTATTTTGAACCATGGTTAACGTGAAACAGGGAGGCTCGATAGAGTATGGAAGTAGTCCTTCGGATGGAAAATGTAAAAAGTTCACTAATAAAAAATATTTGCACAAGCACATTTCATTTTGGGCACGTACCATGATGCATATGTTGTGGTTTTTAGGATATGCACGATTCGAAATGGAATCACAGATGATGCTGAAAGTCTCCTACCGGAAAATTGTTTGTTTCAATGTCCTGTGAACCGTGAAGTGAATCTTGTGGGTTAACTATGTGAAAGTGAAACGCTACCTGTATTCTACCTCAAAAGCATTGAGAAAACGAATGCATTGATTTACATTCTATAATGTATATGGGTCGTCACGAAAACTGTTGATCAGATAAATCTGTATGTTGGATGCAAATACAAAACAAATTATTAACTGTTGATTAAACCGCGAATAAAATATATTAATATCAATAAATGAAGAGTTTTATTTACTTATTTTTAATATACAATGTCTTTCAGTGTACGATGACGTAATAGCAATAAGTAAACGCCAACGTGTCTCTTAGCGTTACTCTGTAAGACATTTTCATTGTATAAAACTTTTTTGACAACTTTTGTAATAACGGATGTATAGCCGGTCGCCCCTCTTAATATAGTACCCTGTGTATCTCAAAAACGGGTCATAGCAAAGCAAATACTGTTTGACACTATAATAATGTACTCAAACTAAGAGTATTGACAAAAAATTGGAAATTTTCACGGAAGAAATTACAGGGTTACAGGGTTAATTATGAACTAAATCCCTTTTCGCAAGATTCGTCATCACCTAGCGTTTCTGTTACACTGTATAACAATTTCGAACTAGCAGTAAGCTGAATGGTTCGTAGTCAAGTATCCCTGAAGCTCCAAATATATAATAAAAATCTACCAAATGTCACCAAAAAAACTGTGACTTTTAGACTCACCCAGTATAAATTTTGAATTTGTTGATTTTGATATATTCAAACGATGGGCATGGAAAATGTTCGGTCCTGAAAAATTCTAATTTGTTTCACTTCTCATGGAAACACCACCGTATCTTCCGTAATTTTCGACGTAGAACCTTGAAGTTTTCAGAATCGATAGATGCACTAAAAATAAACTCATTGCACAAAAGGGGTTTATCCTACGTGATATACACTGCAAGCCAGCAGCGATGGCGAATTTTTCCATCGCTGCTGGCGTGGAGTGTATATCACGTAGGAATACCTTTTTTGTGTATTCAGTTCATTTCTAGTCTATCTATCAATCCTGGAAAGTTCATGGTTCTACGTCAAAAGTTACGGGGGCTTTTCCAAGAGAAGTGAAACAAATTAGAATTGTCCAGGGGACAGGAGTATTAGTAATAATATTGGGTTATATTTGCACAGGTGCATAAAAATTACTAATAATTTTGCAAGAATGCGTGTTATCTAAAAATTTGCAGGAATTTATTTTCATATTTTGTAAAAGACCCCTCCACTCGTGCTCTTCGCCAAAATATGAAAATAAATTCATGCAAATTTTTAGTTAACACGATTTCTTGCAAAATTATTTTTGTGCACTGGTGTTCTATTCTCAGTAATCTTGATAGTTGAAGTGAGTGTTTTGACTCACATGACTGTCTTTTACTTTCAAATCACTTCACTACAACCGCACTTATTTAATATGTCAGTATTTCCATTAATTTCAAGTATTAATTCAAATTGAAATATTATACGATTATAATTTTTGTAATACTTAATGAGCAACTGCTGATGAATTAATAAACAGTATCAGTTGCTTATTTTCAGTTTGTAGAAAGATGGCTTGATCGAAGTAATTTCAACCTACCACAAAATGGGTCTGAATAAGGTCCAAATGACGCATATTTAACCGAACATGTTCGTTGGGAAAATCCATTTATTTCAGCAAGATTGGTATCGGACATGTAACAAAATTATCATCCCCAAGTTAACTCCGTTGCGAGTCCAGTTAAGTTTGGAAATTCACACCACATTCTCTGCTCATTGCAATGTCAAGACCATAAATCTTCGACCCGAATCCGGACCCTTGGCGAACCCCGTTAGGCATGTTTGACTTTCCGATGAGTTATGACGCAGCTCCATATTTAAACAGCGAATTTAAATGCGATTAACGTACTTTAATGAGGATCGAGGCGAGTTCTGTCTCGCACCCGGATTTCACACTTTAAACTAAGAAAGGGTGAATTATTTTCGAACCATTTGGTTTCTACGACGCGGAACAGATGGAGCGGAAAGGTTTATTGAGATTAGGGCCGTTGTGCAGATATCGCCCTCTGTTTTACTGGTTTCCCAAAGCGCGGGTCTTGTGCGGCTAACGCAGGATTTATACTCGAATTGTTCGACGTTTCGATACACTCATACACATACACCCACTGTCTTCTGTAGTTCTGACCAAAAAACAGCTTCACAACCTTAACTTTGCAAAAGTGGGCACTGTTAACTATTCCACCGCTCTCCAACGCAAATAATGCTATCAACGCAGCACTCATAGTTTGATGACTTCCAAGTCGACAGCTTGCTACATGTCAGATCTCTCAAGCCGTCGATGAAGCTCTTCACTTCAATTTGTTCAATGAACTTCATCGGTGCTTGTGGGTGAGCAGGTAAACTGAATGAGTCCTTCTACATCGGCTGTTTCCTGAAAGGTTTCGTTGGGTCTTTTGGAGACTCATTAGTTATCTCTGGAATACTTGTTTGAGATATACTTGCTCAAATCTGATATTTCTATCGATTCTGGAAAATTCTCTGCTTACTCTCGGGGATGCTCTATTTTCTAGACATAAGACTTTTGTTTGTTTTTGCTGCCGGTTCAAATCAACCAAGAAGACTTCCTCTCAAATGTTTAGTCTTCACTTGAGTAGGCATTGTTGATGTTAAATATAACGGATTTTCATTTGTAGGGATGATTTCCTCTTTGAGTGGAAGATGCATCATTTCTAGCATGACCTTGAGCTTTTCCACTACTCCATTGGATTTTTTGTCGACCTCTCATGTCAAACATTCATCTATTTTGGACACTTTAATTTTCTGATCCCCTGGACTCCTCCTCCGAATTTTTGGTCTTCATCTCAGGACTATTTTGGTGATTTCATTCTGTAAGTACTGATGACTGACTGAAGTAATTGCTACTCTTGATCCCGTTTCAGTGCACTACAAAGGATCCTGATATCTTTATAGAATCATAAGGAATGAGGCAGGCAACTATACTACTGCTAAGAATACTAACAGGACACTTCCTTCTAACAAATTCACCAATTATAGAAAAATGTTACCTTTCTGCAGACGATCCTAAATTGCTCTGGTACAATAAAGACAAAACTGAAATGTGCATAAAATTGTGCGAAGACATATTCCACTTAACCCTAGGAAACAAATGAAATAGCCCTTAAAACATGATCCATTATATCCTCTTAGAAGCAAATGTCATAGATAATTGTAACACATCAACCACTTAAGAGGAGGAAAATCTGAAATTCGACACACACATTAAGCACCTGAAGAAAAAGTTGGCATCAGTCTACTAAACGCTGATTTGCCAGATTCTTTACTTGGGCTTCTTCAAGAACTAATACATTTTCAATTCTCGCAACAGTAAACTTTTTTCAGGAAGATAAAAAATATTTCGATGTGTTGAGACAAATTAGTATTATGCAATTATAGCACATAGAACATGTTTCCAAGCCTTTACACCGCGACCTATTCATATCTATTGTGTGTGCTCTCGAAATCGTTCAGAGTTCTCTATCTAGCCCTGTCTTAATTACGAGACTTGTTACGGTCTCATAAATGCTTATGTTATTCTTAGGCTGGTTCGACTATCACAAGTAGTATTGCCTTCAGATGTCCCCCTCTTTCAGCAAACTAGAGCTTCATGAAAAATGCCCTTTCTTATTTTTTTGGTCCAGACCAGACAAGTGAAGAGTATCGTATTTTTACGGATTTTTGAAATTACAAAACTTATGATTTGTTTGAATTCATGTTGAAACAACGTTAGTCTTTGAACTTTTGTTTGTCGAAGGACGAACCTTCCGAAAGGCCACACTCCATCAAAGGTATGTTTTACTTTACTGTTCTGCTCTGCTTCGAAACCCATCTTACTAGCTTTTAAACTCATCTCACTTGCCGTTATAAAATATTTTCTGAAAGATATTTCCTTTCAGGCCTTCTCTCAAGTAGTATAACTTCCGTTCAAGTACCGCTTATCTCATAGCATGCAATCGCATAACAAAGCTTATTCTCCAGTCCATCCTGTAGATGACTAACACCTGCTAAGCTTTGCACGATACCTGCTCGTAGCTTTTGTTCTTTGCACTGAACTATCAAGCTGCCCTGTACAAGTCAAGAATCTAAGAAATCGACAGTAATTGTGGAAGCGAACATCTTGCTCTGGAGGGAATCCAAGGTAGTATATTAAGAGAGCCCTGCTAAAATTCACCAACACTACGTCAAGGTAACCTTCTTAACATTATTTAATTACTTCTGTGGGACCATTGGATAAATAAAGGACGAAATCCGTATCTTGGTATCATCGAGCCCTACGAGAAAAGTGCGTTAAATAATATAAAATAGTAATTTTGAGTTCAACTTTCATTGAAAATCACATAGAGTGTAAAGCGGTGGTATGCATACCGAGGGTAACTGTATTCTCCCATCAGTACAATAATTACTGTTGTTAAATTCAGCTGTATTGGTATTTCTTTGCATTTCTTGTATACTGGAACCATTGCATTTATATCTGTAATTGTTATTGTTGCGCAACTTTCGCATTGCGCCAAATGTCAAATTGTACTGTCAATTTCTATCTTCTTCTCCTATGTTTATGGCCTGTTGATTTCTACGGTTGGCCACGGTAGTCAGAATCAGCAGCCAAGGCCTTCTCATTTACTCTTCTTCTTCTTCCTCTTCTACATTAGGGAGAAGCCACCTGCCTTCTTTCCACTATTTAACTTTTCTAACACTTTTTTCCGTCTCCCTACTTTATCAATAAATCATATTTGTTACCTATCTCTCTCTTGTTGTAACTATCTCTTCAAGCTATCTACCCACCCCGTATCCACTGTCTAAAAGCTTAGCCGCGGTATCCACAAACAAGTCAGGGTTCATTAGTTGCTGGAGAAGGCAATAATGCTTTGTATTTATGAAAATAAATTATGAACCTGACAGACTCCAGATGGGCTATAGTTTTTAAAACTCCGATGTATCCGGGAGCTCTTGGTTTTTCTTCTCACAGCTTTAGAAACCCCAGCCTTAACAATCCCTCGAAGTGACATGTTACCTCTTCTTCCTGACATAACCTGACCGATTGTACTCATATGTTTGCAGTGCTCCTCTTCTGGATCAGTAGATATTCTGTGAATGTTGTCAGCGGTTTTTTGATAAACTCTTTGGCAGTTTTCAGTCTTTGAGAATTATTCAATCATTCTTGAGATTTCTGTTGAATCTAAAATTTGGTGTTCATTTTCAGTACAGCTTTTGCCATACCGCAAAATGGTTCTGGACCATGGACGTATAATATCGTTTCTGGACCATTCAGGGCTTCACTCGGGCTAGGCTTCACTCGGGCTAGTTAATCGCCGGCCTCTTCTTTGTTTTCATAACCTGAGTTTGCTGGTACTGAGGCTAGAGCCAGTCTGTTCAGCTCTGCCCACACGGAAAAAAATGACTCAGGACGACGGTCCTATAAAACTGTATCATATAGAAGGCATATGAAATTCCAATATTCGCTATATAATGTTACATTGAAATAGAAACCCTTTCAGATACTAACAAAAAAATTAATCTTACTAGATATCGTCGTCCAAAGGCAGATTTCTAGCATTGTGATTTAAAAATGAATTGCATACGCAATATATCTCAGTTCTACTGTAAATTTCATATAATCCATATATTCTCGTCATATGAACGGAAAATTCTCAGTGATTTGAAGTTATGTTCCGTCGTTCTTAGATTCCTGTCAAAAATTTTTCACTCCGAAACTTCACGGAAATGAACGTCGACTGTCGGGCCGGCGCGGCGTCCATTTCATTTCCAACTGTTGAAGCAGTGTTACTTGTGGATTGCAGACAGTGATATACCTAGTCAATAATAGTTGTCATTATATATATATATATATATATATATATATATATATATATATATATATATATATATATATATATATATATATATATATATATCCGAAATTACGAAAAAATGTTTGAGAGGGTTAATGTTGGACGAAGAATGCATTCAACGTTTCTTGGGTCAGTACAACACATTACTGAATATGTTGATTGGTGAATTATTTATTTATTTAACAACACCCATGCATCAAGAGGACCAATTGGTATACCCACCAGCCTATCACAAAAACTATATTTTTCGAAAACTGAACTCAAATGTTGACATTTTCGTTAAAATCTCAGTTCTAGAACGTGAAAGAATTGTATGTTCTAGAACGTAAAAGACTTTGGCGTCCATAGCTCTTTCAGAGCTTCCATGCACTCCCAAACAAGTTTTGTAGTAATTTGCATTGGGTTGACTGCTGTTATCGTTTGTCTGAATAGTATACCAAGCTTCATTTTTTTCGAAAAATAATTGAATCCTACATTTTTTCTTATTTTTGGCATCATGTATGGAAGGGGTACAACTGCATATTACCCTCTCCTGACTGAAGAGGTGTATAGATACTGGGGATATTTCTTTCATCCTGTTGATATTTTCAGAGAGCTCGATATTCTCTCAACACCAAAACATTTCCGATTCCGATTCTGATATTATTTCACCGGATCCTAATAAAACATGCAAAACAGCGTACGCTGCGGCAAGCATGGAAGTTCATATAACCAGAAACTGTCAATTTCGTCATCGCTACTGGTGAAAAATCCCTTGTTTGTGTAAACAGCGTCCCCAAAGGGCAATAGCAATGGTGGCACCATCTGTGCCCTGCTCTCCCCTCCATGGTCGACGAGATGCGCCCAAACTACGCATACTAATGTGCCCTAATTTGCATGTGACACGCAATGAGTTCACTTCGTGTGTGTGTATGTGTGTTGACACAGCCGCTACACGGTCAATATCAGAGAAATTTCACCCTGGCGCACCGTGTCAATCAACTTAATTTCTGTACCGGGTGGGCCACTTATGCAGCCCTTAATAACTTGGAAAAATTAACGTATTGAAATTTGCCGACACCGTATATTCGGGAGATTGAGGTTTACGCGAAAAGTGCGAGTTGTCTGAAGAACTCGCTTTCCACAGATAGATTTGATAAATTACAGTAAAATCGAGCAGTTTGGAATAGAGAAAGAGAGAGAGATGTGTAAATACACTACGACAAATAACCATGGACGTTTAATATCGTATGAATACAGATGGACTCAGCATTGCTATACCTACAACACTGATTGTTTTGAAGTCGCTCATTTTGTAGGCGCGCGGGCTGCGGGGAAGAGAGAAGGTGGCGCACGCATTTGATAAAAATAGGGTTCAATCACAAGAAAAAAATGCTGAATTTGAAATAATGATGAAACTATCAACGGAAGTGATAGAATATACATCCGGTAGGACTTCGTGAGATGTAAAAACTCGTATGACATACCTGAAGTATTGCATGATTCCTTGACGAGTTAATATCAATCCTGAGAAAATGAGGTTCTCAAAATTTGCAAATTGAAAAAAAATACACTTTCAAGACTTTCGTTTTCAATGAATGGAAAGCTGAAGACAGTCGACTGATGAAAAGAGAATAAAAAAGTATTGACTAAAAAATGGTAATTTATACAGTGCGGCTTTTTTTAGTCCCCCCCCCTGTTAACTTTTGACGTACAAACATGAATAAAAAACCGTTTGGAGGGTTTTACCGATACTACATTTTGAAACAAAAAATATGGTGATTGCGCGACAGGAGGCGCGAGGGGGTACATCAATTCAAAAATTTTAAATGGCATGGGTGGTCGAGTATTACATCGTTGAAAAGAGAATTTAATTCTCTTTACAACCATCTGATTTTCTTTGAATTTCGTTAATATTGTTTTTGCAATTCAAATTCGAAATATCAAATGTAAATGCAGATCTGAAAACTACTCATACCTTGATAAATTTGTTGTGGAATAATGAAACCAAAAACATTGCGAAGGGTATTATCGATACTACTTTTTGAGAGAAGAAATTTTGCAATTACACTACAGATGGCGCTGGGGGCACATCAACTAGAAAATTTCGATAGGCATAAAAATCGAAATTGGGAAAAAATTCTTGAACTAAATTCAAAAATATTTAGATGGTTGTGAGGAAAATTGAATTCTCTTTTCAACGATGTGACACTCGACCCCCATGCCATTTAAAATTTTTAAGTTGATGTGTCCCCCCACGCCCCCTGTGGAGCAATCACCATATTTTTTGTTTCAAAAAGTAGTATTAGTGAAACCCTCCAAATGATTTTTTTTTCATGTTTGTACGCCGAACCGTTCAAAAGTTAACAAGGGGGGGGGCTAAAAAAAGCCGCACTGTATATTAAATAAATACATGGGCTGAACTTTGATTTACTGGGAATCTGACCCTCAGACAATTTTAATGGTACCATTTTTGTTTTGCGGAAATGCCCTGTTGCCAAGTTGACCACTTCGGATTACTGGAAATCTAATATGAAAAAAATCAGTTGAACGTCTCGATTAAAGAACCTCAGCCTATTCTAATGGTTCTATTTCTGTTTTGCGGAAATGCGCCGTTGCCAAGTTATGGTCATTTGGGATTACTGGAAATCTGATATGGAAAAAATAATTGAACGTCTCGATTATGGACCCTTATCCTATTCTAATGGTATTATTTTTGTTTTGCGGAAATCCGCCGTTGCCAAGTTTTGGTATCTTTAGATAGCTGGAAATCTGATATGAGGATAGTTCTGAGTGAATACCATACCATTTGAAATTTGAACCTTGCAGAAATGCGCCAATGTTGCCAAGTCCAGGGCGCTGGTAATTTATGAAAAACGATTTACGAAAATTATACTCAAAGAATATCAGTATTTATATTCATCCTTATTAATTTTTATGAAAATACTTTTGGATATCTGATGACGCATGTCCAAAAAACCATTTTTTTTCATTTAAGTTATCTTACTTCAGGTTCAAATTATACCTATACGTTAGAAATTCTTGAAATGACTAAATGATGCGAAACAAGGTTGAAATGCCCAAGTTCTGGTTTCTCAGTCACAAATTATCATACTACTTACAGCTCACGGGCTATAAATGGTCAGTAGTTTGACATCAACTTCATTTCCATGGCAACAAAAGTTACAGCGTGTCTATTTCTGCTGGTAGTTTATAAAATGCGAGCGCAGCGATCACCTGCTGTGATTTCAACTTTTCATGCTAATCAGTGATCGAAGTACCAGCAATTTTGACAGTTAGTTCGGTTAGATTAGGTTGTGTCCCTTATTTCGGTCCATGGCCGACAATGTGGGCAGTCAGAAGGAAGAGACACGCTATCGACGTGTCTCTTTCTTCTGGAAATTTATAACAGCGCATTTTCTCAAAACAAAAATGGCGCTGTTGGAATCGGCTGAAAATCTTTATTAATAGTCTACATTGAACATTTCTACAAAGCTTCTCTGAATGATTTCCCGCATACATAACTGGGCAACAGCGCATTTCCGCAAAGTCAAAATGTCATAGCAGGAACCACCTGATTGAATAAAACAATGTCCACTTCGATCCATCTTCATATCAGATTTCCAGTAATCCGAAGTGACCAACTTGGCAACAGAGCATTTCCGCAAAACAAAAATGGCCCTATAAGAATTATTATTAAGAATCGCCTGATGGCACCAAATGGCGACGTTCAATTATATTTTCCATATCAGATTTCCAGTAATCCCAATTGACCAAAACTTGGCAACGGCGCATTTCCGAAAAACAAGAATAGTACCATTAGAATAGGTTGAGGGTATATAATCGAGACGTTCAGCTATTTTTTTCAAATCATATTTCCAGTAATCCGAAGAGTTCAACTTGGCAACAGAGCATTTCCGCAAAACAAAATTGGTACCATTACAATTGGCTGAGGGCCTTCAATCGCGACGTTCAATTATTTTTTTTCATAGCAGATTTCCAGTAAACGAAATTTTTACAGACTTTGGAACACATTCAGTTGAACTTTCCATCCCCAACTTTTTCAACAAAGCCGCTTTTTCTGAGACATCAGCTGGAAATTTAAGAAAAAATCCACATTTTGATAGACATTTCTTGGACTTTTTGGCAACCTATATTTTAAATGCATCATCCAAAGACCCAATAAAGTAGTAAATGTTCCGTGTAGTATCTATTTCAATATCTCCACATATTATGAATACACGTATCAATTTTATTTTGTTCGACGAAAACAAATTGATACCCACTGTAACGCCTATGGTACTCACGAATGAAATCTGATATTCGGGTTCGAACACATGTATTGTTTGCTAACCGAACAAGATTGCACCATATGAGTCTCTGTCTATTATACACCATAATATAACTCAAATTAGTTTGAAAAACACTAATCTCACAAAAAAGCAAAGACAGAATATGACAGAACTGTCAGAAGTTTACTTTGTGGAAAATATGAACATTGATATTCAACAGCGTTGACAAACGACCAGACACAACAAACTCTACACAACCATTTGAAGACCCTTTGTGATGATTTTTTTCGATAGTTTGGATTTTGAAACTTGTAAGTAATACAGGTTTAAGTTGCATGATAATGTCACCTTCACCCTCCTTCATTCCTCGATTGTTATCGAATGGAATACGTGTAGTGATACAATTTTTTTATGATGAAGACTTAGCACCTATGAGATGTGACAACGCCCAACTCAATATCACGACTACAGATTGTGACCATTCACGACTTCAGACCACGATGTAAATAGCTGGGTCCAATACAATACTTTATAGGTCCATGATGCAGCCCTTAAAAACTTGGAAAAATTAACGTATTGAAAATTGCCGACATTGTCTACCTATTTAGGAGATTGGGGTTTATGTGAAAATTGCGAGTTGTCTGAAAAATTCGCTTTCCACAGATAAACAGGGATTGCAAAACTTGAGTAAAATCGAGCAGTTTGGAAATGAGAAAGAGAGAGAGAGAGATATGTAAATACATTACAACATAATATAATAGCTGTGTCTCGTTCTGCTACTTGAAATATTCCCAGGTGATCAAAGCCGAAAACTGCAATAATCTATGTAAAAGGAAATCGAATTTTGTGAAGATTTTTGTTTTCCATTTCTCGAAACATCTGATTGGAAAAATAAGTACATTTTCGGATTGAAAAGAGAATTTTCTGTAAGCTGAAGTAATACTCGCTGGATTTCGCATTTTCGCAGGCGATTAAAGTCGAAAAATGCAATAATTTTTATAGAAGAAATCGAATTTTGCAAAAAAAATATTTTTCATTTTTCTAAAAGTCACAAATTTACCTCAGACGTAACTCAACAAGCTGATTCCGAAAATCACCTCAAAAATTGAATTTGACAAAGGGGTAATTGGAAAAGGGCAATTTTTTCGACGAAAAAATGCACCCATCTACAAAAGCGACATCTTCTAAATTATCCAGCCTTCTGATTGAAAAAGCAAGTACATTTTTGGATGTAGAAGAGAATTTTCTATAAGATGAAGTAATACCCGCGTTATTTCTCATTTTTGATATAGCCCTTAGGCGATTAAAGTATAAAAATAAAATAATAAATATAGAAGGAAATTGAATTTTCCATTCTTCGAAAATCTCAGTTCAAAGATATTGATTTTGAAAGATTCGGTATCGGGGTGTTCTACAGACAGATGGACTCGTTTCATTTCCCGAAGAGTTGCACTACGAGGATTTTTAGAGTGGCCAGCTAGATCTTCTGATCCAATCACACTAGAATTTTTTTTGTGAGAATACCTAAAGTCAAAAGTTTACGTTAAAGAACTAATACTTATTACATTATTATGAATGAAATATCTTTTTTTTCTCGAAAATACGGTTATGTAACATAAGAAAAAATATGACATCCATACGCAGAAAAATGCGTTCTTTCTGAAGGTATTATCAAAGTAGGATAATGCCATTCAAAAAAAAAATATGATGACGTCATAACTCGAACAGCGATGACGTCATCAAAAAATCTGAGTATATCATAAAATACCTAACTGAAAAATAAAATCGTTATGTCTGACATGGCTTTTTTCCCCAACGGCCGTATCTAGTTTTAAACGAATTTGTTCCAACCTTTATAGACTACAAGCCCATATAACGATTTTAGGGGGGTCATTTTATACAGCATGAAACATATTCAGAACGATGCTGCTATATGAAAAAATAACTTCAGGCACTATGCCGTCAATTCTTGGTGGGACAAATGACTGTAATATTACTAATAGTAATTTTTCATCGGAAGATGTGCTCTTCCGACAAAATATCCTTGTACGGCATCCTCACGTTGGTGGATTATGAAATAATAATCTCCTAGAACCTACTGCCGTAGAAAAATAATGGAACCGAAAGCCAGGAAAATTTTTCAATTTCCGATAAATAAAAAAAAATCCTGGATTTTGGTTTCATTATTTTTGTACGGCAGTAGGTTCTATGAGATTATTATTTCATAATCCACCAACGTGAGGAATGCCCTACAAGAATATTTTGTCGGTAGAGCCCATCTTCAGATGAAAAATTACTATTATTATTATTACAGCCATTTGTCCCACCAATAATTGACGGCATAGTGCCTAAAGTTATTTTTTCATATAGCAGCATCGTTCTGAATATGTTTCATGCTGTATAAAATGACCCCCCAAAATCGTTATATGGGCTTGTAGTCTATTATGTTTTCACTGTATATGTGAATTCGAAGTTTACACAATATGCAGTGGAAAAATACATAACATACATAAAATTACATAAAATTTAAGACTGTTGAACAATCCAACTTTTTAAAATAACCTTGTTATTGTTACAGAAAATAATTTTTTCAGCAAGTTAATCTTGGCAATGGAAGAAGCAGATAAAATATACAATTTCTAGCTAGCATCAACCAAATTTGTGTCATCCGCAAAAGCGACAAAGTCTTGTATACATATTGTGAAACAAGTCATTGACATAAATAATGAATAAGAGAGGTCCAACACATATCCTTGTGATACTCCATGTATGACTGGTCTATAATCAGATGATGGATTATTAATACTCATACATTGTTTTCTATTTATAGTACCTACTGATTTATCTTATAAGTCAATGAAATTAGAAAATGGGGTTCAAACAAATCTTGAGCTACCGAATTGTTCTACAGTAGAATTCAACCACATGTTCGATTAAATATACAAGCATCCCAAACCAAATTGATTGTCATTAGCATTAAATAAATCGGTTATTTACAGAGGCAAACACAAGCGAGGGGCATTAACTTTGATATTACAAAGGGATGCGGGAGAATATGGATCAGGGGTGGCTTACATAACACAAATAGGGTTATAGAGTACAACAAGGGTACACACCGACAGATAGAGATTAGCGGAGCCGTGTGATACGGATGTTACTTATTAAATGCTGATCTCCGGATCTAATCGAATAATTTGAGGGGTGTTTCCCTCCTTATTGTGCGGATTGACTTATTCGCTCGGGGCATCAGGGTGAGATGATTGTAGCTGCGATTCTCGTTGGATTGTCTCAATTACGTCACGAGTTTAAGTGGCTGAACTGAGGGAATGTTTCATTTTGTGAACAATGCATTAGCAGTAGTATTCTTTCATATACAGGGTCTTATAACGAAATAGTCATTACGATAATAGATAAATGAATGTTCTTTCTTAGATGACCTTGTGAAGACATATTTCAGCATTCTTGACTAACGCGATTCTCAAGTTCTTCAATTGATGCTGTTTGACTTTTATTAACCACAGATGACCACATAGAAGAAAATCGAAAGGAGTCAAATCTGGAGATCTTGGAGGCCACTCGATGGCTCTTCTTCCAACCCGACGATTATTATAATTGTCACCCAACCACTAACGACAGTTCTGCTTATTCATTCATTCATCCAGGAATACAGAGCGTTCATTACTAAAACAAATGATTTTTTGGCTCTATCAGACTTAGCATCAATTCCGTTGCGCATCAATTCGCAGTAAACTTCAAAAAGTAAAAAAATATCTCGTGTCTAGCACAATTTTAATTATAGTCTTTGTCTTTTTCTGGGATTTCCCAGAAAAAAAAATCAATATTGTTTTTAATTGATACTTGATGAAAATCTATGTTAATATCTATAATGAAACTATAAATGGAATGATTTTCACTAGAAAGGTTAACAAAACCAAGACGATTGTTTCGCTGTACAACAGCTTCTTTAAGTGAAGAAAATAATCAATATCTTCTCTGAAATTACTTTGGAACGTCATAACAACGCTCTTGTCGAAAACGCTCACGTTTTTAAATAAGAGAGAATGTTTTCAAAGTTAAAACTGGCATTACTCAGGCTCTGCTGAACGGATTTTGATAAATCAAACGGGGGATTGAAGGGTAAGACTTGAACTTTCAGAATCATAGGTATAAAATATGGAATAGATTTTTCCATCACCCAGAAACTTCAAAAAATGTCCGCAAATATTGGGTATTCTAGTACATTTGTTTGAAGGACCTATACAGAAAATTCACACAGTATATCATGCAGTTCCTTACCAATTTTGAAGCTCATACTATGTAATTTGATTTCAGCTAACGAAACTCTGCCCTACTGATCTCGCTTTTGAAAAATTGGTCTCTGATATTCACTGAGTAAACTTTTTTGAGGTTACAATTTTCCTACTTTTCGAGTGTTTCTTAGAAGTGAAAAATGCTTGCGAAAATTAAAAAAAAAATCCAGGATGATCCGAAATCCATCAAGTACCATTTGTGATCTACACCATGTGAATCAATAGCAGGAAAGAATAAAATAATTAATTTCTTTAAACATTCAGCTAAAAATCCATATTTTTACTTTTTCTCCTGGTTATTTTTGTATTCAACTATTCTGAATACGTTCTCGGTGGAAAATGAAAGCTGAAATTCCACTCTTCATATCTTATATAGTGATATATCTTTTCGTGCACTGGTTTTCAAAGGCCAGGTGTTTCTTTTGTGTCGTTCAGGGAGTATTGGGGCGGACTGGAACCACCTTTTTGATAGCTCGGACTGACGCGTTCTACGCATGCCCTTCCCGCTTGCAGTTTTCTGTTCCCAACACGCGTGTAAAAAAAAAAACAGCGAGAAAAGTCAGTTCGGAAGTGGGTTTTTAGGTTCTTCTCAACTAAGATTAGAGTACATACTTTAGTTTTGGCAGTATTGTGAACAGATTTATAATAAAAGAACTTATAAATTGGATCAAAATTATTGTGAATGGGGTAAGGTAACTGATGGAGTGCATATGCCTATTATTTTTGACGCTGAAGGGAAATCCGATGAATATATTGAAGAAGAGCTAGACGATCTCGATGATATAGATCCCGAGACATCTAGTGATGAAGAATAATTTAAAATAAATCTATGGAGTTTCTCAAAGTGAACCAAAATGTTCTACCTTGTGTATTTTCTTTTGAAAACATAAAAATGTGAAGAAAATAATACATTTTTGAAATAATTTTTCATCTTTTACTTTAGGATTTTCGATCAAAAGTCGAAGTGGATACATTTTTTCCCTTCTATTTAATTTTTCGATCAAACGTAAGATTTATCGGAAAAAGTGTATAGGAGTTTTTTTTTGTTTCCAGTTTTCCTAGCTTAAATTTTGGTCTCTTGAAATTTTTTCAATTTTCAAGTTTTTTCCGAGTTACGGCCGGAAAAGCAACGGAAAATTCTTTGAACCGGATTTTCTTTAGATTTAGTGAACTACACTACACTCCTTCCGACTACACCGATCCATTTTTTCTGACTCATTTTGTGATGATCTAACCACAACGAACTAACCTTACGTAGACTTTTGAGTGCGTGAAAATTGATAACGTAAGTAGTTTTGCACCATTTTTTTGTGAAAAATACATTTTGAGAGGAGTGATTTTTCATTATGATCTAAACAGAACGAACTAACCTGACGTAGACATTTCAGTGCGTGGCAATTTGAGCCATCGCAGTGGTCGATGTACGAAACGGAAAGACGAAAATTCATTAATTAATTCAGTGGACCCAACAAGAATATTTCTGGTGATTTATTTAGCTGTATACGAAACGCTACTGTACGAAATAAGATAACACCGAAATGAGAGTAAGTCATTGTTTTTGTATACCGTGTGACACAGACTCATGGTACATGCCCTTTTCTCATTTGTTTGTATATGCTCACTATATAGGGCACTTTTTGACATATTTGGAAAAAATATCCAACTTCTGGATTTTCCGGAAATGGCATCAACTTTCGATTTTCAAATAGGATACCCTGTATATCATTACATTTTTAAAATCTGCATAATTTTCTGAAACCAATGATACCTCATAGTTGATATTTCATCAGTCAGAACACCCATTTTATTTTTCGATCTAGAAAGCCATGAGCTCCCTAAAATTATTCCAAATAATCAAAATATTGCTACACTATCGTAATTTCGATTTAAAAGCTGTAGCATTATTTTGATTATTTGAAATAATTTTAGAGAGCTCATGTCTCTCTAGATCGAAATATAAAACGGGTGTTCTGACGAATGGAATATCGGCCATGAAATATCATTGGATTCAGAAAATTATGCAAATTTCAAAAATGTTATTTGAAAATCGAAAGCTGATGTCATTTCCGAAAAAACCAGAAGTTGAATATTTTTTCCAAATATGTCAAAAACTGCCCCATAGTGACAATATTCAATGCTCCAAAATTCAAAACTATAGCTACAGAAACAAGGGAGAAGCGTGTACCATGAGTCTGTCACACGGTATACAAGCAAGTCACTAAGAACAAAATACTCCAATCTCCCATTGTTCCGCGATGTTTTTGAGACAGAAATCACGTCGAGGCAACTTCACAGGAAAAATGTCATGCGCACCCTTCTCATCCAAGTTGCGCTACGTATGCAAATGCAATGTCCATCCTTGCATGAATATTTCATAGGTGAGTCCTCACCTATTGTGAGAGTGACAGTGAAGAGGGTCCGCGTCGAATCGGATCCACTTTTTAACAGCGTCCATTACCTTCGGGGATGTCACTCACATCTTGCTGCCCGACTCGATTGGGATGAGCTTCTGCTTTCCGGATGGAAGATGTATCGCTCACGAATATTCGATTATGTTGCTTGTGTTGTACTTTTCTGGATGTTTTATCAGTGGTCACCGTGAGCCAAGTTTCCTGCGTAGTCCAGTCAAATCAGACATAAAATTTCCATGCCTTGAAATAGTAACGATGATGTTGAAAATTTCACATATTTGAAACAATTTTATTCAACTTATCTTTTCGTGAAAACTTGGTAGAAATTTCCAGACGCTTTCTTTGTGCTACTCTTATTTCAAGTATTTCAATTATGGGTGACTTCTTAAATCTTTACAAAGTTCTTCGCAATATGCATGATGTATATTTTTGTTGTTTCTCCATTATTTCTAATCTAATTATGAAGTATTCTCCGCAATATTGTTCTTCTGAAACCTCTAAAACAACTTTACAACAATACGAACTAGAAAATTGAGCCTAACTGGTTAGTGGTTAAGCTGTCAGTGGGTGCGTCTAACAGCATGCAGCGGCTGCAGCCGCTCCTACGCTTCACAAGTCTTCCAGCCGCTACAGATAAATAAAGCGCTTTATTTTCCGCTGTATTTATTTGAAGCGGTTCAGTGGTCTGTAATTTGGGCCGTCTAGTAGACTTGTAGAGCGCTTTTTTCGAGTACATTATTTTTAAAGAAAATTCATGTACTCGAAAAATTTCCGGCAATAATTCATGCACTTGAGAGATTATAAGTGAAAATTTACGTAGACTTTTAAATCATCCTTTTGAATGAAATGTCAAAAGTCTACAGTGTTACGATCTGCGCTAATTGGAGCCGTAAGGGAGCAGCCTCTATAGCAGTATTTAGTGATTCACGCAGTCAATTGATGATGACACATCAATATCTGCAAGAGCAGATAGTCCTGATGAGCGCGAAGAGAGGCTGAATACTATGTCAGCAATAATTTTACGACATGGTGTCAGGACAGTAAACTTATCGTTAATGCAGAAAAATTAATATTGATTGAATTCTTTGGTGAAAAAAGATTCATTTATCATATACAGGTTTCAGTCAATGATGTTACAATCTTTCCAAGAGAAACAACAACATTTTTGGGTGTTCACGTTTACGGTAATTTATCTTGGAAATTTTCCTCAAACCATTTGGTTGAGAAACTCAACAGAAACTTCTATGAACGATTGCTAGATTTATTTTTCTTTTCTCTCATCAATTTCTAGATGGTGGACTCCGCTATGCACAACATAGAAGATGCTTTTGTAACATTTTCATCGACACTGGCAATTTTGTTATTATTTTGAAACGAATATAAACAGATTGAAATTAATGTTTTTTTCATTTAAAGAAAATAGTCCTAATTTTGACCGTTTTTATGGTCCTTGTTCAGCATCCATAATATTCGAATCTTATTATATATATACAAGCTGGACACAGAATCACATACAAATAATTTCCAGAAAGCACCATTTACCAGCGATACCAAGTACCTACTATTACAATTCCAACCACCACGCACCCCCTAAGGTTGAGGCCGGGAAGGATGAACTCTCCAGCACTCGTACGTACTCGAAAGCTAACCCCCCCTTCCACCACCCCCGCTCGTTAAAGCGGTTCCTCATCATGTTGATTGGCGATCAGCAGAATAAAATCTGATCGTTCCATATAGAGTGTCCAGCCAATTCTTGGCCTGAAGCTCTCTTATATCTGAGGGCTGAAGGCCAAGTGTTGTGTAGTGTAGTGTTCTGTAGTGTAGTGTTCTTTAGTGTAGTGTAGTGTACTGTGAAAATTAATCAAATAGTCAGATATTACATTATCTGGCGTAATTTAGAACAATTTTTTAAGAGGCCATAAGCGCGATCATATTTGGGACGGTAGTTTTTTTGGTAAAAGAGTCGATAACTCAAAAACGGTTTGTCACGTTGTATCGATTTCAAACAAAGACAGGCTTCTTGAGGACGTTTGATTCTATGCACCTACGTCTACAGTAGCACTTCACGATGCTTTTCACAAATAATCGAGGTAGCTGCAATGGTATTTCTCTTCCATTAAAATCTGAAGCAATCTTCATTCAATCGAAATAAATTTGGTATCGAAAGAAAGGTAAAACGTTTATCTGTAAGTGCTGTACTATTTTTTTGAAATGATTTATTTATCTACCCAAAAAATTGCTTCAAAGTAACTGCATTTTTGGGACATTTTTGAGATTATTGTTGTGAAAAAGTGGATTGAAATTTCACTTTCCATTACAGCACGTACCTAGAATCGGACGTTCTCTAGAATCCTGCCCTTGTTTGAAAGCGATACGACGAACTGTTTTTGAGTTATCAATTGACTCTCCTACCCTAAAAAGCGCTCCACATATGATCGCGCTCATGGACTCTTGATGCATTTCATGTTTCAGATGATGCACCTTTCAAAAGGATTACGATTCATTGTAATGTAATTCAATGTATGAAAGCATTTCGACCATTTCGAGAATCAACTGAAACATAGATTCAATGTACACCAATGATTGACATAAAGATGACATAAGGATGACATGGTGTGACATAAAGAAATTGACAGCCTTCCTCACAGACATCGACATCCTGAAGGACATTTAGTTATTTATTTTGAACTATATCCTTTTAAATTGGGAAAGGCTTTCGCGGCCATCGTCACTTACATGGTGGTTCTTCGGGTAGTAAGGCCGACGTGTTTTCAGAGAAGAACTCGACGTTTCGCCAACACGAGTGGTTAGCATTTTCAAGAGTTATTTTAAAAAATTTCGCTTTCTGTAGTCGCTGTCAAATGCTTGACATTTGTTATGTCAAGCATAAGAAAGTTGATGTTACTTCCGGTCAGACCGGAAGTTAACTTCGACATGTCAATATGCTCAAATTCTAGCTCTTGTCATTATATCGACGCTCCAAATTTCACAAACCTACTTCATACAATAACTGAGATATTCCGTAGGCAATACTTCCGTAGCCACCCGGTATAACTTTTGTCGCTGTCATAATGACAAAACAACCGCAGCCTATGGGATTTTAGTATATAAATTAAATTGCCAGTTCGATAATATATTATTTAAGATTATGAGCGATACTTCTCAATTATTCAGTAGGTTCGGTAATATCAAAATCTTGTGAAACAGATTTTATTCTTTTGTCTAAATCAACCTTAATTTTTATTCGTTTTGATCTAGTCAAAACATTCTTGACGAACATAGGCAAAATTTGGTTTTCTACATCTTTGCATTTTGCGTTCAAATTCAAATTATTGACATAAAAAAAACTGATATTTTCGCGAATCTACGTCAACTGGTCGGAATTCAATTTGTTGAAAGTCAATTGGTGGTAGTCAATTGGTCGATAGTTGGTCCAATGCATCAATTCGTCTAATACGTCAATTTGACTCAATCAAGTCAATTGCTCGAATTTCATATGTTATTCTGTCGTAGTTCGGGTGAATGTCACAAAGTAAAATTGCGGTTTTTTTGGCATAACTCTGGATCTTGACCTCGTTCACGGTTCAAACTTGGAAGAAGCATTGTTTATGTAGAAGTGAGATAGTTAGCCAACCTAATGGGATTTATATTGGATACAAATGGATGCGACATGTAGATGGCGATAGGGATCTCGCATCCGAGTCATGTCGTAACTTCAGTGATCTGGCCTCCAAGTCATGTCGTAACTTGATTGAAACAATGGGCCAGCATTAAAATCAGGGTTTTTTAAAGAAACCTGCATTAAAATGACGTCAAATATTCATGTTTGTAACTAATCACGATACATGACACTCGCGTTTGGGTCCAATACCTTTTCCACAGGCATTGACTATCTTCTATTTGAACAATGGTAGAAGGCATGTACAACACCATACCTACTAAAATGTGAAACCAGCAAACGGTCACAAACTGACTGGTTTTCAAACGCCCACCCCCTCCTTGACCTTGAGCTGGAGAAATTTGATAACTACATATAGGCGACTTGGGGCAACACCAAGAATAATATTTCATGCCCAGCAGACGGTTTCTTTACCTGTCAGTAATTCACAAAGGCAGCTCTCTTACTATAAGGAGACAAATAGATCTATAGTTTTCTATAAGTACCTTTGTGTATCTATCAATTGTCTTTATTTCCTTTTCCAGTATATTTCAATTTTTATTTTGTAGGGACTCCTGATATTCTGTACATTTCCTAATTGCTTGACGCCAAATGGTTGGGAAAATCCAGAATAAAATATTGAGAGACTAGAGAGTCATGTCGGCTTGCATCAGATAAACATGGAAGAAAGAAAATCAAATCTGTAAACATTCTTTCACAAATAAGAGTGCCAATGAACTATTTGAAAGTCGGTTTTACATAATCCTAGCCCCAAATTTGTTCCATTATATTTCCAGCAACTGTTATTTTCGTGCAATAAATCAAAAAAATGAAAACGTCACTTTCTCACAGAGGATACATAAGTAACGCTAAAAGTCATAAAAAATGAAACAGGTCTGTAGACAAAAATCGCTTAATTACCCCGAATGGTATATTACCGAAACATGAATTAGTAATAAAATGCACTGAAGATGGTTATCTGCAAGAATAAATGAATACCTGAGTGGCGATGGTGGCATTGCCTAATAAATTCAAACAGCGCTGATGATAGTAATAAGTTCGCTCGGATGTGGGCTTTTGGGGTAATTAAACGGATAATAAGGGGTTATTCCGTGTCTATTATTTATTTTCTACCTGTGTTCTACTGACAATCGTTGATTTCTATTTGGCAGAGAATGGAAATGAAGCGGAATCTGTGACGTGGAAAATAAGCAGTTCATGTTACTAATTATTTTGTGTTAAGTAGATTCATCTAATTACAGGGAAAGCAGAGATGATCATAGAATTTTTTAAATTCTTGTTCGTCGTAACTTGTGATGTTTTTGAATATTTCTTTAACTGAACACTGAGAAACACAGCTCAAGATTCAGCATCAATATTTCAGGAGCATATTTTATTGGTAAAATAATACATTTTTATATAAACATGTGTCCGCAAACGCTTCGTTATCGATCTACAGAGCGTTAAACTTTTAAGATTGTTTTCTTTTCTCCATAGCTCTTTCAGTTTTTGAGATATTAACATCAAATTTGAAACATAGGTTTCCTTTCAGGGCTTACATCATCTAGCATACCAAGTGATTTCGAGAATCTGTAGGGATATATTTTTTCAGTGGTCAAGCTCTTTTTCGCCACATAAACTTTTTGAAGGGCGCCACTGGTGGATTCTAAAATTTTAAATTGATTCTTTTTCTGTTTATGAATTTTTTTGTTTCGTGTAATTTTCACTCATCTTTCAACCGTTATCGAGAAACAAAAAATAATTTTTTGTAATTAGCTAGATTTAAAAAAAATTCAACGAAACAATGAAAAACATAAGTAGTGGGCTTAGACTGCTATTTTCATTTAGAAGTTTGGATTTGTTTTGAAGTATTCGACATTATTCAAAAGTTGGTTTATGTTTCATCGTGTGTTTGTTTATATACAGGGTGTTTCAAATTCGATCCTCACCATTGGGATCTCGGAAACTATGAGAGATACGAAGATGGTTAAATTGGGTCAAAGTTGCGCATTCACCTGACTAACAGTATGCCGTTTAGGAAGTTCTGAAATTCCGAGTATATCCGGAGATATCCGGAAAAAACGGAAATTTCATAAAATGGTTTTATTTTTTCTGGCTTTAGTTTTAGAAGGATTCGAAAATAAATTGCTCTTTCACATTCCACTTTTCCCTGCTACATAATAGTGTTTTCAGATATGCTATCCGACGTTTCGTCTTCCGGCATTTGATTCTTTCTGTTTTGAATAGAACCAGATTTTACCTTTTCAATGATGTATCATAAGTTATCATTCTTTTACGAAATATTAGAGATATAAAAAAAAATTATTCTTATCATAATATGCTTTGACTTTGATGTTTCTAAATTTGACTTTCAATTTGTTACACTCAATGACATTTTGTTATTGTACAAGTCATTGAATTTTTGGCAAAAAATGGCTTACACGAATGAAGAAAAAAGAGATATGATACAAATTTATTACAAATACAATAGAAACAGTGTTATGACATAGGAAATGTATTTAAACTATCCCGAAAGACGACAACCACATTGAACTATGTTCAGCTTATTAGGTCAAAATCTCACCAAGTTTGGTTCTTTCGAAATTCCAATGAAAAAATACGGAGACAGAATCAAAAATCTAAATTTGATAAATGAGGTAAATTAGACAATGTGTCCTTTTCAATGAAAATGAAACTTTGAAAAAATAACAATAATTAACTAAAACGCAAAGACAAAAGTAAATCACAGCAAATGCTCAAAATGCTGGCCTTGTTCATGATAACACAACTGTGCCTTTCTTCAAATATTATTCACTGCACGATTAATTTTCCTCCTCAATCTTCCGAACTCTCTAATAATACTGTGTTAAAGGTCCTCAATATTTTGATATTCCCTCTGACCATAAACTCTATTTTTCAGTGGACCCCATAAGAATGTATCCATAACATTTAAATCTGGAGACCTTGCTGGCCACCTCACCGGCCCATTATTCCCTATCCATTTATCACCAAACCTTTCAGTCAGGTAATTAGATAATCGTCTGGTAGTGTACGGTGGAGCACCATCATGTTGAAACCAGATGTTGTTATTATTAGCCAAAGGTAGATCATCCAAATAGTCTTTGAAAATCGACATTAAAAACTGGTGATAGGTTTCTCCATTCAGAATTCCGTCGAATAAATGAGGACCCAAAATTCTATCTTTGTAAATTCCTTCCCACACGTTAATACTAAATCGCACTTGAGGTCGAATTTTTCGGAATGTGTTCGTTATTTTGGTTGAATATTCCACAAATCGTAAAAGTGCGTTCATCTGTCCAAATTACATTTTCCAGGAAAACAGGAGAATCAGTTCTTCTTATTAGCCAATTACAAAATTCTAATCGCCTATTGCGATCACCTGGATGCAATTTTTGAAATATGTGTATTTTGTAACATTTTCAACAGCTTTTTCTCAGATGTTTTCGTAGGAAATTTGATGTGTAGATTTCCCCGGGTTCATGTTTACCTGCAAATCATAAATTTTATCGAAAAGGACACAATGTCTAATTTACCTAATACATAGTTCATTTATCAATTTTTTTTTTAGTTTCCTGGTCCATTCTGTCTCCGTATTTTTTCCTCGGATTTTCAAATGAACCAAACTCGGCGAGGGTTTGATGCAATAACTTGAACATAGTTCGTTGTGGTTGTCGTCTTTCGGGATACAAGTTTAAATACATTTCCGATGTCCTGTTTCTATCGTATTTGTAATAAATTTGTACCATATCTCGTTTTTCCTCATTTGTGAAAGCCAATTTTTTCCAAAAATTCAATGACTTGTACAATAACAAAATGCCATTGAGTGTAACAAATTGAAAGTCAAATTCAGAAACATCAAAGTCAAAGCGTATTATGATAAGAATAATTTTTTTTCTATACCTCCAATTTTTCGAAAAAGAATGATAACTTATGGTACATCATTGAAAAGGTAAAATCTGGTTCTATTAAAAGAAGAAAAATCCAATGTAGCGCCTACAACAAAAAATAAAGTTGATGATGGTGGCCGGAAGACGAAACGTCGGATAGCAAATCTAAAAACACTATTATGCAGCAGAAAAAAAGTGGCAATGTGAAAGTGCAATTTATTTTCGAATCTTTCAAAACATAAAGCCAGAAAAAAATAAAAACCATTTTCCGAAATTTATATTTTTTTCGGATATCTCCGGATATACTCGGAATTTCAGAACTTTCTCAACGGCATATTGTTAGCCAGGTAAATGCGCAACTTTGCCCCAATTTAACCATCTTCGTATCTCTCATAGTTTCCGAGATCCCAATGGTGAGGATCGAATTTTTCAAGTTGTCATTAAAGTGGCAAATGAACTATTTTCATTTGAACATCTGGCTGACATCCATTTGTTGTTTGTGGTCTGGCTAATAGTAACGAACTTGAAGCTCAGAGGTTGTTCTTGCTAAAATCTCCTAATCGGCGGCTTCCCAACTATAGAACTTTTATAAATTCCCATAAACACCTACAAGAATATTGCAGATGTCAGACTACAGTGCAGACCGCGATAAGCACGCAACCCACTAATAGATGAAGATATTTCAAATGTTATCAACTATAATCCTGGTATGAGTACTCGACAAATAGCACGGGATCTGGATGTTTCCCATTCAACTGTCCGGAGGGTTTTACACGAAAACATGCCACACCCATATCATATCCAGTGCGTCGTTTGCTTCCTCGAGATTTTTCACGGCGATTGCAGTTCTCCAGAAGGTTACTCCGCAAGTGTATCTACTAGAGATACTGAATTTTTATTTCGTATCCGTTTTATCGACGAAGCTCAATTTATACGCGACGGAGTAGCAGATTACCACAACGTTCATATTTGGGCACGAAAAAATTCGCACATGATCATACAATCTCGACACCAGGAACAGTTCATCGCAAACATATTTGAACTTCCTACAGAACGAATTGCCTGCATTAGTGGAGGACTTGCCTTTACAAGTTCGTCAACAAATGTAGTTCATGCACGATGGAGCCTCCCTTATTTTCGAGTTACAATCCGCGATTACTTATATACCTAGTGTTTCTCAATCGGTGGATTGACAGAGCAGGTCCAATGGCAACCCACTGGACTTTTTTATAGGAACATGTAAAGGACCATAAGCGAAGTTGTCGTGGTGTTAGAGCGTTTAGCTTCCACTCAGGCGGTCCGGGTTCGATCCCCGGTCGCGTGTCACTGAGTCACTGAGCTGAAGTGGTTCGGATTCTACTTTTATTTAAACTGTAGGTCCCGGATCTCCGAAAATCTGGGAGTTTCGTAAAAACATTTTTTTTATCTAGTTTATGGTGCAGAACCAGTGTGTTAGGAATGGGAATGATATTTATTTCATTTATGAAAACACACTGTTTAAAATGTTTTAATGTTTCACTTGACGACTCTATATATGTAAAAAAAAGATTATTATTGATTTTCAAAAAAACTGTTACAAAACCTGTCAAATATATATTTACAAATCCAGTAAAATAGTAAAGTTATTTCGATACAATACAGTAAATATTTGCATTATTTACATTTGGCGACCGTGACAGGACCCCACAATGGATATCATAAAGAGAGAAAGGAGTTTTATCAGAAGACAGGTAAACATCGTTTGCGACAAAGTTGATACATTGGAGACAGAAATCAAGACAGGAAAGCCTATAGAGAAATACCAGTTGGAGTCTCTCCTAAAGAACCTGGAGGATACAACTGCAAGATTGAGCTGCCTTGACGATAATCTGAAAGAAACTTTATTTTCCGAACGATTGGAGATGAAATAATAGATGCAGAATATCAAGAAACCCAATCGTACAGAGATAAATACTTCGAATATCAATCAAAATGTGAATACCTATTAAGAAGATTCGACAATGATATTCAAACTAATGGAAGCTGCCCGAACGACAAAAACAAGAGGAAATTCAATTTACCAAAAATTCAACTAAGAAAATTTGATGGAAATATTAAGAATTGGATGGGTTTTTGGGGTCAGTACAGAAAAATTCATGAAGACGAAGATATAGACATTGAAGACAAATTCCAATATCTACTTCAATCTATGGAAGATGGTTCACCAGCACATGAATTAGTAGAAAGTTTCCCGCCTTCTGGAGCAAACTATCTTGTCGCCATTGACCAGTTGAAAGCAAGGTTCGCTAGAGATGAACTACTCATTGAGGTATATGTTAGAGAGCTTCTAAATTTAGTTTTGAAACAAGCCACAAAGCAGAAACCAGGTACGTCATTATCTAGTCTTTACGACAAATTAGAAACTCAACTTAGAGCTTTAGAAACTTTAGGGGTAACCAAGGAAAAATACGCGTCAATGCTACTACCATTGGTTGAATCTGCTTTGCCAACCGATTTGATTAAGGTTTGGGAAAGGCACAGAAACGTAAATAAAATCAAACAAAAAAGTTCTATACAGGGTGATCCAAAGGTTACTAACACTTATTCTGATTATTTATAAATGTTATTGGATTTTTTAAGGAGTGAAGTGGAATCTGAAGAGAGGAGTAACTTAGCACAGAAAGGATTTGGAAATGAGTCAAACCATCAGAATGGTAACGTTTTCAGAACGACTAAGCAAGGTGAGAGTAGCAAATCCTATACAGCAGCAGCCCTTTACTCTGGAAACGCCAAGGAACTAGGAAAGAGTAAGACAATTCCAACTTGTTTATTTTGTGATAAATCACATTTGAGTCAGGAATGCATAAATGCTCAGGGATTTTCTTTCAATGAAGAGAAAGAATGTGTCACTAAGAAAAGAGGTTGTTTTGCTTGTTTGAAACAAAATCACGCAATAAAAAATTGTAGAGCATATGTTAAATGTGTAATATGTTCGAAAAAACATTACCCGATTATGTGTCCTGACTTAAATACCAAATACAATAACAATGAAGTGAAAGAAAACAAAGTCGATAGTGTTCTGAGCGTTAAAAATATTCAGTACGATAGAACAGATAACGTTCTCATCAGTAATTTCTCACCTTCAGTTTTACTACAAACAGTTATAGTAAAGGTTGTCAGTGAAGGTGAAGAAAGGTTGGTGAGAGCACTTTTAGATTCGGGATCACAACGCTCTTATGTTTTATCCCATGTTGCCAAGCTTATGCGTTTAAAGAAATCAGGCGAAGAAAGAATTATACAGGGTGTGTTCGGAGGTTACTCATCAACACCTCAACTGCGCTCTTTGTATAATATTGTCATAAAAAATATCACTAACTCTTTTGAATGAAGATTAGATGTCTTAGAGCAAAATAAAATATGTAATAATATTCCAAGACTAGACGATATTACATATATAAACTATCTGAGAAGTAATAATATAATAATTTATGACACTGAATTTGAAAATGTACCAAGTGAAATTGAGTTATTATTAGGAGCCGATATATTGGGCACTCTATTGACAGGCAACATTAAAAATATCAATGACAGACTTACGGCAGTTGAAACTAGACTTGGATGGACATTCATGGGTAAATATTTTCCCAAATGCAATATGAGTGTTTTTTCTGGTTTTTCTGATAATTACTCCATAACTGATTTGTGGAATTAGTGTTAGGTATTAAGGATCCTTCAGAAGTGAAGACAAAGGAAGCTCTAGACGAAGATACTCTGAGAAGATTCTATGACACCATTTCATGCAGAGACGACAGATATGAAGTCAACTTGCCTTGGATTGATGGTCATCCCACAATACTGAGCAATAGGAGTTTGGCACAGAAGAGACTGAGGTCGAATACGAAGAGGTTAGTCGACAAAGGAATGTTCGAGGCCTATGAGGAAGTATTCGTGCAATGGAAAGAATTGGGGATCATTGAAGAAGTCACAGGTGATGAAAACAGAGAAGAGAGAGTACATTATCTACCTCATCAGGCAGTCATCAAGGAATCCAGCGCAACAACGAGAATTCGTTCGGTGTTCGATGCGTCAGCAAAGGATATACAGGGTAATTCATTAAATGACTGTTTAGAAAAAGGACCTAATTTCTTGGAATTGATTCCTTCACTTCTTCTCAGATTCCGAATAGGTATAATTGGGATTATTTCTGATATTGAAAAGGCATTTCTACAAATAGATTTGAAACAGAAGGATGTGAGATTGAAAAGGGTCAACAGCAAGAGAACAAAATCACACAGGAGACACGAGAGAAGAGAGATCTAGTACAGACGATGGAGTAGTCACAGTAACAAGAGCCGGTAGACAAGTGAAGAAACCGCATCGCTTCAATTTTTAGTACATTTTGTTAATTTTACAATTCTTTGACGTTTACAAATTGTAACGGGGGGAGAATGTTAGGAATGGGAATGATATTTATTTCATTTATGAAAACACACTGTTTATAATGTTTCAATGTTTCACTTGACGACTCTATATATGAAAAAAAAAGATTATTATTGATTGTCAAAAAAAACTGTTACAAAACCTGTCAAATATATATTTACAAATCCAGTAAAATAGTAAAGTTATTTCGATACAATACAGTAAATATTTTGCATTATTTACACAGTGCCTTCCAACGAAGTTCTTACTGAACGAAGAAACTCTCCCTGAATTTTAGAACGTGTTCGGCAGTCTATGAGAAGAAGAGTAGAGGGTTGTAGAGGGAAGGCATATTCAGCACCTTTTATAAAAAAGTTTAGGGAAACTTATAATTTAGACCAAAAACCAAATTAGCAGCATTTTTTTTCATTGTGATAATAGGCTACCCCTTTTGTTGAAAATTCTAATCAAATGTAGCGAATTACAGAAAACCTATTTTGATTTTTTCTCGATAACGGTCACAGATGCGTAAAAATTACAGGAAATAAAAAAGTTTATAAACAAAACAAAAAATTTATTTCGCATTTAGAATCCACCAGCGATGCACCCCAATTTCTTATTCACATGACTACAGACGATATGGAGGAATATTTTATGGTAAAAGTGAGATAAAAATATCGTTTCTAAAATTTTCTCTTTTCCTGAGCGTGGAGCTCGAAAACGGTTGTGGATTAGAAAAAAATTATGGAAATTAAAAGTTGTAAAATTTTATGAGCTTTCATTCAGTATCAGAAAATTTTTCTGTGCGGCGTACCATTTTCGAGATCTTGGCGAAGAACCCAAAAGTGGAACCTTCTTTGTCCTCCATCCCCTCCGGCTCACCCCCTACAAGCCAGGATTTTTAGTATGTGTACTCCCCAACCACCTTGAACCAGTTTATGAAAGAATCACTTAGGTACACTGTATACCTCCTTTACTGCCTGACTCTCATGGTGACAAATATGTGAGGAGATTACTGAATTGGAGTCGTTTAGGCATGAGAGAAAGTATAACTCTTCGCACTTTGTTAGGATAATGACTATACCAGGATTAGATTTCTCCTGGTGAGATTGTAAGTTTCTGTATTTCGTTGGTCTGGAACCTTCAACCAGTAACCTGTAACGATTCGTATAAATTAGGTATAGATCACGACCGAGATCAAAACAATATTGACCAATTCTTCATAAATGTCTTCGACGCTAGTCATTTCCTGTTATGACGCCTTCTAGCGACCATAATAAAGAACACGTTCTTAGTGCCATTTGTGAAGAAACAATAGCTCAGCTTATCCTGTGGTAAATATCGTACTTACTCTGCAATCAGCACTTTTTCCAATGCTTTTATTACCCTGCGAATGTCTTCGAAGCTGCAAATACTACGTTATTATCTCTATCAGATCCCGTAACTCATATTAGAATAAAAACCATCCACTATTACAATTCACCTTTCGAATCAGATAACTCTATTCAGATACTCGAATAAATCACATTCGAGATTGCACCGTCATAAAATCATATACCCCTTAGTACAATTCCTTGAAAGATAAGATTCTCGCAATATTAAGCCCCTTCGTTTTATACGAGGAAATTATACAACTCTGACCGCCACATTATACACAAAACAAACCTTTCTTATGCCATTACTCAATCCCGATTCTGATTCTCGGAGCGAAGTCTCCCACAAATAAGTTTTACTACCGCACCACTTATGTAGATCGGAGAGGGCAGCGTGTTTTTGACAGGATCGAAAGCAATAACACTAACATAAACTCCGGATCTGCGTCCTTAGATTGGTCAAGCAATCTAGATGGCAGATATGCCTTCGCTTGTTTTGCATCGCTAACCGATCCTGATTGTGAAGAGAGATGTTTTGCGCTGATAGATAAATAAAGAGATATTATAGTCGTATGGGAACAGATGGCGCTAGAAGAGGTCTTTGTAGCAGCGGCACGTTTCTGGTCAAGCGAATACTGGTTTTTGAAAAATGTTGCTGATGTTCGGTTCAGATCCAAGACTGCGGGAAACACTCGGAGAAGCTGATGACTGCAAATGTTGTTCACGGTGACTGGAAAAATCTTTGATTCAAATGGGCGACATTTTTACTTGAAATTTCTCAGAAAGTTTTGTTCCACACTAAAAACCCTCCATTTATTTTTGCTAAAAATTGCAATAATTCATCCAAACTTTGACCATATCGTACCGTATACGAGGAACATATAAAAGTATGGAAAAACTTCGGGGAGGCAGTGCCCAACGAGGAGTCCAGTTACCAATTTCAAGTCTTTCTTGTCCAACTCGAGAAGCTGTTCAGCTTTCCTTGGCTCACTAAGCTTTTCGCTTGTCTTTGTTCTGGTTCTTTTTTAATGAGATTTCATTTCACAGGTTACACAGCGTCAAAATTATTCTTTCAAGTGTTTTGGGCAGAAATATTGTGTGTTTGCCCCTTCTCTGATCTGCTCCTCGTTGCATCTAACGACTCTGTGACCTGGTACCCACATCAGTGTGACCTAGTTGTTTTCTGCCGTTTTCTCAGGAATTGTTTGCAGTCCAAGTCAGCTTAGGCTTACAAGTGTATGACTTCAGAGCTATCAATGGTGCTCGGCTGTCTGACAGTATACGGATTGTTTCCCTCCAGGACCCCAATTCTCGAGTTCAGGAGAACGGAACACTCCCATCACTGGATGTGACTGTTCACATCGCCTGCAATGTTCTCGCGCTAGAAATCGGTATTCTCGAACGCATGTAATCACAGCCTCTCGAGAGAACCGTTGACACAACGTTGCCAGACGATTTTTGTAGAAGCCTTACATTTTCAGTGGTTGAAGGAAGAAGAGTTACAATAAAACCTATTTTGTAAATTAAATCAAATTATTATTTGTTGTGTATTATATTATTATCCACTGAGCTGAACTCTAGCTTTTTGAATAATACTAATTTCATAAAAAAAAACGTATCTTCATAGGTACCTTCTACGCAAATTTTCTAACTCTTGAAGATTATTTGGGAGTTTTACCCAGTTATTTGATATTTATAGTTGTTTTGCATCTGTCACTTCTAAAATGCAGCGGAAGTGCTTGATTGACTTATACCAGAATTTTTTTTATCGCATATCTGATAACTTCCTGAAGCATAAAATCTCGAAGTTACAAGCACCTCCAACAACAAAGTTATTTAAAACTTATTTATATTAACCTGTGGTAGAAGTCCATTGTATCTCGAAGTGGAGTGGTATTGATTCACAATATATAAAAAAAGTCATCTCCACAATTTTTAATAACATCTGGTGTTATATATATATATATATATATATATATATATATATATATATATATATATATATATATATATATATATATATATATATATATATATATAGGTTCGAAACATGTTCGATAAACTGGTTTTTTGATTGATGGCTTCACCATCACACTACACCAGATGTTATTAAAAATTGTGGAGATGACTTAGAGTTTTTCTACATTGTTATTTATATTACTTATTGGTGTTTGTAGATATAGAGTAGAATCAAGCGATCTCCCACGAAATAGCAGGAGAATCACGTTCCCCAGATTCCACGCGAAGTGAATGATCACATGTGTTTGAGAACTGTGCCTACTTTTCTCAGGACAACGATGTTCTCCAGTTTCGAGAATAGACCCCCAGGTGTCCCTTTCGAGGCACTCCTGGATCTAAAGCCTGTACTTCTGCTTGAAATATGGTTGGTGTGTTACCAAGTAGTTTTGAGAGCCTGAAACTTGGTCGTGTAATGCCCCATCTAGCCCGTTCATCCATCTTGGATTCATCAGTGTACCACATATTTGTTGGTAGTTCATGACCATTTCAAACTGCATTTCGAAGTCGTAACTGACTAGCATATGCTATCTGTTGGTTTAATGGCATCTGGGGAAATGTTGTCGAAAATGTTCAGATTTCCTTTTTTCGGAATACGGAATGCGGAAGGTTTAGGAATGCCTCTAATAGTTCACGTAGCTATTGCCCATGTGATTCCCAGACAAACTAGTCGCTTCAATTTCTGCAACTTTACTTGTGCCTCAGTTTGTTTCATCTTTGGCCACCATATCAGAGAAGCATCGATGATCTATCCTGGATTTGATGAGGCAGTGGATTTTTGAGATTGGAACTTCTTTATAACAGAATACATTTTTGAATATGGTTGGTCCAATAATATACCATGAAAGTCTCAGAAGACTTTATAGGGATGTTATTAGAGACGTTATTTGTATACATAGATTATCCATGGGACATCATCGGGTTGGCCCTCGACATTTTGAAGACATTAATGTGGACGCCTCAAAAGGACATCGAAGGTATTTGTACTGAGATTGAGATATTCCATTTGAGCCAGGTTTTAACATGTTTCTCAAAATAGTCGCAAAATGATTCTCAGTTGGTTTATGTCGTTAAGATGCATCAGTATTTCCCTTATTTTTATTTTTACAAATGTTGTTGAGTTCATTACATTTTTCCTTTGACGGATAATTTTTAAATTTAAATTTCAAAAATGATTTTTTCTCAGATTTTATTGCGAAAGTACTATACTTTCTCAATTGTTTGTAGCATTCTCAGTGATGGGATTGTTTGGTGAGTTTACATTAATTAGAGTCTTATATTTTAGTTGTTGCGTATATTTTATATTACCAGTTATCCAGAAGGGTATTTATAATATTTCCATTGCCTTACTTTTCTAATATGTGCTTGAACATCGAATAGAAGGGAAATTTGTGCTGGAATAAATTGTACTTTATCATCGATGTTTTTTATCAATTACAAAAATTATTGCTTTCCACGGAATTGCATCCAAATCTCTAAAGAAATGTTCTCGAATTATATCATATTTCAAGTCTCTGAATAATAAAAATCTATCAGGTGCAGACAGAGTAGGTACCCGTTACTTTTTAATATTCTATATGTCTGCAGATGATCTGACATTCACCCCTGATTTAGATAAATAAAATATTAAGTCTATCAATGCTATTAAGATTTTTGTTAATCTAGTTGGGTTATCAATGATTTTGTTTCAAGTTGAAAGTTTCATACACTGATAATAGTTGCGACGAACGATTACAGTTTATATTGGGAAAATTGATTTTGAAATCTCCTAAACAAATTATTCCTAAATGAGACCTATTGAAAAAATTTCCTTGAATAGGATATAACATTTCCTAAGTTTTTCTTCCTTTTCTTCTTGCAGGTACCAAATTTGTTATATATTTTTATTATGTGAAAAGTAGATATACGCATTCAATAATACTAAGTATTTCACACTTTGTTAAATAATGAATAATGAATAAAATGAATTTGGCGCCCTTCAATTCAGGTGCGATATCAACCTAATCCCATAGATGTCAGTATTGGTCACAAAAAGAACATCCTCAAAAACCCTAACTGTCATAAAATTTTAATATCTTTTCTGTCACAGTGGACCCGTTACAATAATTAATCACTTCCATCCCAAAGTGCTGTTATTAAATCCTTGATAGCTTCAATAACAGCTTCTCCGTTCGAAAAAGTCAGCATGCACTGATACAATTAGCCAATAATCCTCTTCCGGAAATCCCTATTTATTCCTCTCCATATAACTGACAGAAAGGCGACAAGGGACCAATCTCTGCTGTAAAGTTATCAGAAATAAAATATACACTTTTAAAAGCCCTGACGCCGTTACGAGAGGGTGAGGTCTCCAATGTTTTGTGATAGAATTGTTACGCTATAGACATTTCAATTGCTATGAAATCGTAGTGATTGAAAAAGTTGCAAAAAAACAGTTGAAACTTTTTCAAATTTTGGAATATGCATGGCTATCATATATCTATTAACTACGAATATTGATAACACGCCATAAGACGCAATGTAAGCAAATTGAAGCCAAAAGTATCTATCTTATCTTTTCTCAAACGGGTTCTGGGAAACTATCGCGCATGCCGAATTATGACTCACGAGAAATGTCATAAATTTTAAGGTTATGCTTCTTTTGACATTTTCAACCGTCCCATATTGAAAATGGGCTTACATTTCTATAATGTGGATAAATGAAGAATGAGAATTATGCAAGACAGTCAATTAAACTTCGTGTCATTAACAAACTATTCATTGATCCACTTGTAACTCTAATAATAAAATGTGTTTGTTACCTGCTACCAGAGTTTCATCAATCAATTTTCTGCCAAAAGCGGATAACTCATTAAACTTGAGGAAATATGAATTGGGTATGTAACGGACAGTTGTTCGAAAAGGTAAATCTCATTCCACATCGGCCTTATAAGCGCCGAGAAAAATAGTTTGCTGGTTGTGATGTATTTTTGCATCCTGAACACGAACTCGAAGTAAAACGCGGTGATCTTAAATTATTTCATGCACGAATCTAGAAATTTATAAAATGTGACATATTCTCAGGAATAAAACCCATATAGTGCCTGCCCTCTGTAACCTCATAAGATATGCTTCTCATATCTTTGATAATTGTTGCTGCCGAACCATGCACGCTAGAAAGAGATGAAAAAACAAAATCGTGTCTTTGAATAGGAATGTCTGACGCAAGCGCATTAATTCAGCAGCGTCCAATTCGAGGTCGATGCTCATTTTTTTTGGCATCACATAGGCTATCACACATTTTGGCGCTGATCAACAATTAATATACCATTTTCTCTCTTTATTGCTTCATTCCACTTTTCTGGACCTTTCGATTCTTCGGTCTGAATGGAATTCAAATAAAAACTCGAATATCAACAAAGTAAGCATCATCCTTATAGAAATAAAATATAAAAATTTTGACTTACTACCTCAGAATTGGCTAATTCCAAAACACATAGTCAGAATTTCGACTTATTATCTCACAATTATTTCCGCGATACTGAATCTGAATTCCGACTTGGCATCCCTGTAATTGTCAACCACATGCAAGTAGCTCTTGATAGAATCAGAAGCTGGTGTGCAAAGGAAGGACTTAATGTAAATCATAGCAGAACAGTGCTAGTTCCATTCACTAGGTTGCAAAATTATGAACTCAAAGCACCAACTCTGAATGGAACCCAACATTTTTCAATGAGGTTAAATATTTGGGCGTTATAATCGACCAAAAACTGTCATGAAACAGCCAAATCAACCATAATCTTGCCAGAGCAATAGCAGCAAGCTGGACATGCCGCAGAGTCTTTGGTAAGACATGATGGTCTGAAACCAAAGCTAATCTACCAGACACCATGCGATCATCAAAGACATGGTCATAAGTGATATGGTGGCAATATATTCAACAAAGTTCGGCCCAAGTCAACCTACAGAATGTAGAGCGGCTAGCTTGTCTTGGAATCACAGGGGCAATATCAGCGTGCCCTTCTATAGCTGAAAGGACGATTCAGATACATGGGTGCCCATGCAGGGTTTTTGAAGCACGTGCGATTTACACGCATATGCATTTTTGACGCTTGTGCCTGAAAACTACACGACAATTCACATACGTGCCTTTCAAGTGCGTTTCTATCTCAAGGTCACATTTCATTTGGTTCTGTAATCATGTGGTCAATACTGGAAGAATAAATTTTGAGTTTTTCAAATTATTCCGCCCTACTTTTCACTGAATGGGAATCTTTTTATTTATGTTAACCTTATTTTATTCCATAACATATTTTATGGATACCTCAGCTCCTACAACAAAATGTTTATATATAATTTGGAAGTCTGTAATTATTTCAATCATTTACGGAGCTATATCTTTATTAATGAAAAATGAAAGAAGATAGTGGGTTAGACCATCGTTGAAAGAATGTACATAAGAAATTTTAAACTTGATGGATGATGTGGGAGATGATCCTGAAAGTTTCAAAAATTTTATCAGAATGAATAAACATTCAAAAGTTAGGTAATTTAACGAGTAGAGTTGCTGATAGAAAAAAAATCCCTCATTCAGGGGTACATCTGATACAATGTATAATAAATACTGATTTTTGAAAGATTTGTAAAATTTTTCTTCTTACATTTTCATACAGTTTCCCTGGAAAGTCTATCTTTTCCTATACAAATATGAAAACATGGAATACATCCTGAAAATAATGCATAAAAATATTACAACTTAAAAGTATCATTGTATCAACTGAACTGGAACGTAATCAAGTATTATGTTTAACATTATATCAGTATTCAATACATTTCTCAGCCACATTAGTAATATATCGTCCAACAAAAGTGATTATCCATCTTCTTTCCATTGTCAAGTTCGGAATGAAACAGAAGAGTGTATTACTTGTAGATAACCATATGCAGAATTGGCAATTTCCAGAAGCACTAGGATCAATTGATGGAAAACAACATCTTTCAAGCACCTGCTAGTAGTGGCTCGACTTTCTAAAACTAAACTATCTATTTTTGTATTTTGATGAGGGCACAAATGGTAGAATTTCAGATTGTGTGTTCAAGTTCCTGAACCAATATCACCAGGCAAACATAATATGTGATCATAGATATGCAGCGCTTGATAATAAATGTCATGAAACCATTTCCTTGTCGAAACAAGTTGGTAAAACTATTTTCCCTTGCAGTTTCAGTAGGGCTTGAAGGGTAGTTGTGAATTCCAAATGCCTTTGGAATTCTGAACAAAAGAAGGAGAATTTATAAATAAATAACAATTTTTAGTACTTTGCCAAGTTCATCATTGCCAACAACAAAAAGCTAGGGATATTTCATCAAAAACGCATCAATGTTGGGAAAACACTAGAACGTGTGCATGTTCACCCCGCGTTTTTTGACGCAAGCCGACAGGCACAGGTGTGAACGTCGACAGGCATGCATTTCTCATGCAGGGTCAAAAACCGTGCGTGGGCAACCACGTATCTGAATCGGCCTTAAGAGTAAATGCCAAACCCTTCCGCCATTGCATCTATATATTATGAAAGAAGCAGTAATCAGTGCCTTCAGAGTGAGCCAGATAGTAAACTTAAAAGCAAGAAATCTGATAGGACATCTGCCGATTTTACACACATTCTCCTAGAAATCATTTCTAACTGACAGACAACATGGATTAGATATAATTTCGAAATGAAATTTGAAGTGGTCATGAACAACCACTAAATTTACACAGAAAATGGACCTCAACCGGGAAGGGATGCATCAGTGTGATACACAGATGAATCCAAGATAGATGGAAGGGCTGGAGAGGACATTACAGGGCTAAGTTACAGGCTCTCAAAACCCCTTGGTAACACCCCAACCATCAGATGTACATGGTATAGATATTATTATGATGTGACAATAGTGGTGAAAAATTGTTATGTGGATTTTTTTTGGTTTGATGAATATGCCTGATTCTTGTACCTTTCCATGTAGTTCTCATTTCCTTTACCTTTATCCTGCTCGGTCGGTACGCCAATGGACATGAAGATCTCTCTCTACAGGAGGGTTGCAGTGCTGAGGCCTTTTTCTCAAGTTTTTTAATTAATTCAAATAAATATTGTTATTTTCAATAGTAAAACGAGGTACTAAAAAATAGTTCTCTTTGTTATGAAACTTTCAAATAATTTTGAGACAATAAAATCAAACAATAAAATTAATAACTTTTCCAAACGATAAATCTAAATTCCTATGCTAAAAGATAATAACTTATACTAAATAAAGAAACATTGAAAATATTTTTTTTAAAAATTGCATAGAATGAAAGATGAATAACGCTTACACCCTGTAAATGATTGTATGTAGAAAACATAAAATTTGAAAGTCATGGGATTCTGCACAGGTACAATTCTGGACAAAATTATTGATTGATTGTGATCGAAAATGAATATAACTTTGTTTATTTTTTGTTGTTATTTCCGTAATTATGAGACAAATAAACAGTCTTAGAGGGTTTATATAGAAAAGTCTTCCACTAAGTAAGTTTTATGCTGTGTGTTAGCTCGTTCAAAATGGTATGAAAGTTTGTAAATACCTAGTTTCTGTAGTAGTTTTCGAAAAAGTAATCTTGTATTAGGTATTAGTCTTTAACAGTTCCAATCAGACTGAGGTAAGTTTCTTGAATTGTAGATTTTCAAAGATTCAAAAGGTCATAACTCGAAAAGTATTAGAGACCACAACGACATTCTTTCGGATTCGTATTCAGGAGATAAAACTACGTAAGTAACAAAACTGTTCTATTTGGTCGAGAAAAAAACCGATAAACTTTCATTTACCATTATTATTACTTTAATTAAACATAGCCATGAGCACATTTTGATATGCAAGCCCTTTTACGCATATTCTTGTATTTATGGAACTTCATAGAAAACTTGTTTCATCCAGTTATCACTTCCAATTTGAAAAATATTCAACCAATTTCAAAATTAACCTTCAAATATACAGGGTGTTTCTTAAGTACGTGTAAAAACTTCAGGAGCATGTTGCTGACGTCTAAATAAGAAAAAAAGTTTCCATATACACATGTCCGCAAGTTATTCGTTTCGAAGATACAGAGTGTCAAAGTTTAATTCTTATATTTTTTTTTTGTAAATAAATTCCAAAATATTTGTGATATTCGAGAAAAGTTTGGAATCTGTTATGATTTTTCAAGGACAAAATCAAATTTTATGTTAATTGCGAAAAAACTGATTTCTTATTGAATTTATTTAAAATTTAAAAATCTTGTCATTAAAAATCACTTGCATCGATTATTTCAAATCTCAATAATTCGAAAACAGTTACTCTCAGTGACCTCTACCAACAATAAATTTTTTGCACAAACTAAATAATGAATATTCCCAGATACCAAACTTTACCCAAATATCAAAATTATTTTGAAATTATTCACAAAAAAATAAAAATTCAAATCTGGCATTCTGTATCTCAGAAACGAATAACTTGCGGACATATGTTTATAGGAACTTTTCTTCTTATTTTGATGTCAGCAACACGCTCCTAAATTTTCTACACGTACTTAAGAAACACCCTGTATATGTTGTAAGCAGATGGAAATTACTGTTTGAAAAGAAAGAACTTTGACGTACTTTTTGACTTTTTAATATTTCTTATGACAAATCTGTATCAGTAATTTGTATACATAGTGATGAGAGCACAAGCATATTTTTTATAACAAATCAACAACAACTAACAATATTAATATTCCTAACATCTTCCCCCTTCTTGTAATTGAGAAATATGACACTCGAAACTAAATAATAAATTATTCATCAAATCATGAAACTAGGGAAAACAGAAATATTTTGGTACTTTAACAGTGCGTCCACTTCTTGTGACTACTTGATCCCTCTCTTTCTTCATCTTCCTGCTTGTCGTCTCCATCCCTTGGTTTGGTTTTACTCTTCTTCTGTACTTCAAAACTTTCCTTTTGGATAATCCTGATTATTCTCAATTCCGCTTCCTTTATTTCTTGATATGTCAGCTCATTACTTCTTCGCAAATTTCTTGTCAGTGAATTATGGACAAACCTTAACATCCAAGCAATCATTCGAACAATTTTTGTGAACTTGGAAAAGTAGCGGAGATATTTGGAAAAGTATTCCTCTTCACAAGCTAAAGTACAGACTGATTCTTGTTTCCTTTCCTCCTCCACTTCATGAGGTATGTTATATGTTGAATGTGGCCAATATTTTTCTTCCTGTGTTAACCATTGTGGTTCTTTCCACCATCTACTCCCCATCAGAACCTTGCCACTACAGCCCCTTGATACAATATCAACTGGGTTCATGTTGCCTGGTACATGATTGTTGCGTGGTAGTGAATTTGTTGGCTTCTTTCACTCTATTTTCAACAAAAGTTTTCCAATTTGCTTTTGTCTTAATCCATGTCAATGCAATCGTAGAATCACTCCAGAAGTATGAGTGTAGGTTACTGAACTCTTGGATCAATTGTATAGATTGACATAATCTTACTCCACATGCCAATAACTCTAACCTCGGAATTGTTATATTCTTTGGAGCAATTCTCATTCTCATTCTCATTCTCATTCTCATTCTCAAAAACACACATGTTGCAAAAGCTGATTTGCTCGCATCGGAAAAGATGAGAAGTGTCGATTTCTTTATATCAAAATATTTCTCCATGCTAAGTGATCTGGGAATCGAACAAAAATTGAGAATATGAATTTCTTTTAGCCAACTTTCAAATCTCTTAACCACTTCTTGTGGTAATTCACTATACCACCCAACTTTTAACTTTCATGTTTCTTGAAGTAATAATTTTAGAATGAGAGTAAATGGACATGTAAATCCTATAGGATCAAAAATACTTTGAGCTGCAGAAAGTAAACCAAGTCTTATTTTAGGTGGAGTCTGTGTTTATTTAATGAACTCAAATCGCAAGAAATTATATCTTCTTTGAAATTCCAAACCATAGCTAATACAGATGAATATTTTTCTTCCAAACAATTTTCTGAGCTGACAACCCATTCTCTTAAATTAAATTTCCCTTGAGCGAGCAGTACTTTGGATTCTTCTACAAATGTATTTAATTCTTCAATAGTACTGACACTTGTAATGCAATTATCTACGTAAAATGAGTCTTTGAGTTTCCCAGCTGTCTTTAGCAATTTTTCTGGGGCATGAAGCAAGTGATAATTTATGGTTGCAGCTAGTAAAAATGGACTCGGTTTAACCCCAAAAACCACTCGTATAATCGGACCACCAGAATAATCTTAGAAAGTTCCTGTCTTCAGGTGAAATACTTATTTGCAGAAAAGTTATTCCTATATCAGCTGTTACATCAATCAAACCTAACCTGAACCTGAATAAAAGTGATGGAATCAGTTCAATCAAATTAGGCCCTGTTTGTAAGCAACTATTTAAGGAATTGCCTGTTTGTCTTCTGCTGATGCATCAAACGCGGGTCTACCAGTACCTTCTCGTATTCCTCGAATTAATTCAGTGTCAACAGTTTCTTGGTAGTACTCTGTAGTCGTGTCTCAGCCAAAATTTCATTGCTGGATAATTCTGAATGCCCGTCAATCCATGGCAGATGAACTTCATATCTTCCATCCTTATTGATTTCGATGTTATCATTGAAATGCTTGAAGGTTTCCTCTTCTACAGCATCTTTAGATTTGACTTCAGCTGGATCTTTGATTCATAAAATATCTAAGTTCCATAAATCTGTCAGAGTACAATTTGTGACTCCCGTAAAAATTGTTCTATTTGAATTATTTTCCATTTGCCCCATTATGGTCCACTCTAGTTGAGTTGCAATCGCAATGAGATTATTATCTGAATTTTCGATATTTCCTGTTAGTAGTCGTCCAAATATATCAGCTCCCAATAATAATTCAACTTCGTGCGGTGCATTTTCAACTTCGATTTGATTCAAAATTATTTTTTTTCTTTTCAAATGTTGAATATACGCGGAATTTTCTAATCGAGGAATCTGATTACAAATTTTGTTTTGTTCTAGTACTCGCAAGTTTAATTCGAAATTTCTATTGAGATTTTGAACCACAACATCGTAAATTCCGTGTTTCTGAGGACTTATTTGCAAACCACCCAAAACACCCTGTATAATAGTTTGTTCACTCATCTTGACATAACCCAATTCTTTGACACATTTTGACACTATATATGACTTTTGTGAAGCAGAATCTAATAGTGCTCGTACAATCTTTTCTTTATTATTGTTCAGGAGCCTAACTGGAATGGACTGTAATAATGTATCAGTGCAAACATTTGTTGTTAATACATTATCGAATCTGTTCTCAATAATTTTATTTGAAATAGCGTCTTTCTTTTCGTCAAATTATACATTTTATTAGAGCTCTACAATTTCTACTGGTGTGATTTATTTTCAAGCAAGAAAAACAAGCCCTTTTGCCCGTTACTTTTGCTTTCCTTTCTTCTTATGTAAGAGTTTGTGCTTCCAGGCAATCTTGGCTGGCATGTGATTTTTCGCAAAATAAGAAAATTGGAGTAATCTTACCTCCACTGATTGTCTTGGAATGATGACCTTTTCCACTGGCTGAATAGAGGGGAGATGCTGTAAAAATTTCCAATTCCCCTTCTCTCTGCTGCTTCCCTCTAGCGATGTGTGTGTTTTTTCTTTGACTCTTCTCTCCAGAAAAACTGGTCTGGGCGAGATTGATGCGCTCTTCCGATTCTACCTCTCTTCTCATAAAATCTAACAACATTGATAGAAGATTAGTATTTATAGAATTATTTGCATTTGATTCACCCTGTTGTCCTAGTTTACTCGTATTCATGGCATAAGTACTACGGTTTCTCTCCCAAATTCTTAGTAATTCATCTGGTAAAGTAGAAACGGCTGTGAATGATTTGTTGCCCAAAAAATCTCCTTCAGTTTACGAAAAGGAATTTCACAATTCCGAAGTAACCGATGCCTTACCACACTCCAACTGCAGTCAAAATTTACTTTTCAAACAATTAGACCACTGAGCATAATTTTGTAAACCCAGTCCAAACCACACCAGCTAATTTAATTATAAACGCCCGAGAAACCAGTCGTGTAACAATTAAAGTTTATATTAACTGCACCATCCAAGGCAACAAATAACACCACAATATTCAAAGGTTATTCTTCTTCTTTGTTTAATATCTGAAAATCCCATCCCTCTTGTCCGACGTTTATCTGACAGCTGATGTTACCATTGTTATCAATCTCGAAATTTTTTTAAATGCGTATCGAAATAGAAGCCATTTCGATACGCATAATGACTCAATTTTTGACTGCAAATAGAAAAAAATTTAGTAAGGACACTCACTGTTTAATACAGGATTTATTAATTACGAAATTGTCAACAAAAGTCAAACTTGCGTCTTTCCGATATAAACACGCAATTAATTATCCTCAACTCTCGAACTCATTGCCAACGTCGATCCCATGATCCCCTAGCCACCTCGGACTCAAAGCTCCACTCACACCCTTTATTCGACTTTATTAAAAAGCCGCACATCAGTATTTGGCCGCCAGCAGTGGCGGATTAGAGATTCCTGGTCACAAATGAGCCGGAGGCATTTGAACGTAGCGATGAATAGCAGACGGCACCGGAGTCAAGACCTGCATACTAAAATTCGCCACTTCGTCATGGATGGATGCGATGGCTTAGGATATCCGTTTGCTGCAGATAATCCCGATGGAATTCACTTTGCCACTATTTCCCCACGAGAAACTGTGATGAAACAACTGCCATAGTACGTAGCTACTTGAAATACACGTCAAGAGTCGATCATAAGTGTATAGATAAAAAGCTTGATAATTTATAGACCAGCAGCTAGTGACATGTCCAGCTGTCGTTTAAAAGAATATCTGCCATTGATAAAGGAATTTTGTTTATGTAAAAGATGACGAATAGCACACCAATTGTCACCGGTGGATTTTTCTGAATTTTTGGTATATTTTAGAATATTACTTCCTGAACAAGAGTGTCCATGGCCCAACTCAATCTTATGACTAGTTTTCAAGATACAGAGTGTCAAAGTTGGAGAATGGCCATTTCTTCAAAGTAACATTGTTCGTTGGAAAACATCTTGAATGAAAGAGTCTTGCGCGACAAATATTGCCTACCTATAAGGCAATAATTTTAGACTGGTTTTTAATAAAAACGGGGTGAGTCAAGTATAATTCAAAATGAAATTCTCATTCGACCCTATGAAATGAAGATGTGATCAAACCAAGTAACACACTGAAAGGCCAATCGTTTGGATATGTTAAAATCGACATATTCAAATGTTATACTGGGTGAGTAAAAAAGTCACATTTTATTATTTTCATGCATTTCATAATTAGATATTATAATTATGTTATTATTTCATTCTGGATTTCAATGAATTTTTTTGTAATAGCGTGTTGCCAAGATGTTACACTTATCATAATTCCCCACTTTTATATATTGTATATTTGATTTTATAAACGATTCTACATTTATTTCACATTGTTTTGTCTCTCTCATTCAGTTTCCATAGAAACAATTTAAAATTTTTGAGGTATAATAATCAATGATCTGCGCAATCCGATAACCCCGGAAGAAGTTCAAAGAGCCCTCAAAGGCTCAAAGAACTTTGCTGCTCCAGGACCCGATGGGTTGAATAACTATTGGTGGAAAAAGTTTCCAGCAACCCACCGCCATCTGGCTAGAGTTTTCAACTCATGGCTAGATGGGGAGCAGCAGATTCCGGAGTGGTTTGTCGAGGGGCGAACCGTGCTCATCCCCAAAAACGGAGATTTGTCTGATCCAAAGAATTACAGACCGATAACGTGCTTGAATGCGTGTTATAAGGTGTTTACGCGCATCTTATACACACGCATTCTCTCCGCAGTTGATCCGGTGTATGAACGGATATATGAGCAAAGAGGGTCAAAGAAAGGGGTTGCCGGCTGCAAGGAGAACCTGCTCATCGATAGATGTATCACGCAGGACTCCGTGCAGTACAAGCGTAACCTTTCGATGGCCTGGATCGATTACCGCAAGGCATTTGATACAACATCGCATGAGTTAATCATGCATTTGCTCAGATGCCTTGAGGTACCCGATCAAATAGTGGGATGCATTGGACAACTGATGCCGCTCTGGAGGACTCGCTTCGCTATAAAATCTGGTGGAGACATAGTCCAAACAGAGCAGGTCATCATTAGAAGAGGCGTGTTTCAGGGAGACTCCCTCAGCCCTCTTCTCTTCTGCATCTCACTATTGCCATTGTCCGTTGCACTCAGGAATACCCGTGGGTACAGCTGCGGCACCCCCAGCAACCGGAGGCATACAGTCACCCACCTGTTTTACATGGATGACCTAAAATTATATGCCTCTGGAGAAAGGGACCTACATCAGTCCCTTAGGGTGGTGGAAGGATATACGCATGCTATCGGAATGGAATTTGGGATCGACAAATGTGCCACGGTTCATCTCAAAATAGGACGATGCGAGGAATACGGAGAGGATGTCCAGCTCGTAGACGGAAGCATCCTACATCATCTGGATGCCGGAGAGACTTATACTTACCTAGGGGTGGCGCAACGCCGCTCCCAAGAGGTAATCACAGTTAAGAACTCTCAACGCGGCAAGTATCAGCATAAACTCCGACAGATCTGGTCATCAGAACTGTCGGGGAAGAACAAAGTTGCTGCAACTAATATGCTTGCCGTTCCGATCCTTCTCTACTCCTTCGGAGTGATGAAGTGGACTCAGGAAGAGCTGCGACAACTCGACGTAAAAACTCGCAAAATGATGCATCTCAATAGGAGCTTGCATCCTAAATCGTCTGTTCCACGGTTATACTTTCCCAGACAACGGGGAGGCCGTGGACTTTTGAGTTTGGAGTGTCTGCATAACAGAATGGTTCTGGATGGAGCCTGAAAAGTCATCAGGAGTTCAGATCCCCTTCTCTGCATGGTCCGCGACCATGAAAAAGCAGGGATTGGAGCATTTCTCTTTAAGGCAGCAACCCGTGCAGCCGATGAACTTGGTCTCGTATTCGACACTGAACGGGCTAACCCAAACTCTGTCACCGAGTTGGGACCCGTTCAGCTAAAAGCTCACATTAAAGCTGCGGAGACAGAGGTCCTCCTACAGCTGCATATGGATAAGCCAATGCATGGTGTTTTCTTCAACAACATCGAAGACCTTGGCTTATCCAAAAGCTTGACCTTTGCCTTCCTCAGTTCGAGTGAGCTAAAGTCGGAGACCGAGGGATTCATAATGGCCTGCCAGGATGGTGTCTTCAACACCCTCGTCTACCGTAGTCGCGTGATGGGTATAGACGTCCCTGACACCCGATGCAGGGAATGTCGTGGGGCACCTGAGACCGTAATGCATTTGCTATCAGCATGTCCAGCTTATGCGGTCTCAGCCTATATCCACAGGCATAACGCGGCGCTACGAGTGTTGTACTACCATCTAAGACACTCGTACGGTATAGACGAGACACCGGTGTTGCCTTATGTTCCGGGGGATATTGAGTCCGTGGTGGAGAATGAGAGGTGCCGAATCTATTGGAACTACTCATTCCCCACCCTCAGGCAAATACAAGCCAATAAGCCTGATGTTGTCCTCCTCGACCGTCAAAGTAAAACGATATTCGTCGTGGAGTTTTCCGCTCCAGGCGAGATGAATATCGTTCGGAAAGAGGAGGAAAAACGGACTAAATATCGAGATCTTCTCTTTGAACTCCGCAGGTTGTATCCGGACCATTCTGTCGAAATGGTGGTTCTAATTATAGGAGTCCTTGGTGGAATGATGGACACACTGCTCTCTAATTTGAAGTTGATACCGGCCTGCCGTAATATGGCACAAATCTTAGCCGCTCGAATGCAGAAGGCCGTCATCCTTGGTTCCCTTCGTCTGCTCAGAACACATGACTCTCGGACCCAATAATCACTCACCCTACGGACGTAGGGAGTGGTTATTGAGGTAAACGACACCAGCGCGTCCTCCGGATGGGTCGGAGCACCGGAGACAGGACCTGACTGGTACACTCTTAAAGGAAAAAATAATAATAATAATAATAATAATAATAATAATAATAATAATAATAATAATAATAATAATAATAATAATAATAATAGTAGGTGCCGGATCTATTGGAACTACTCATTCCCCACCCTCAGGCAAATACAAGCCAATAAGCCTGATGTTGTCCTCCTCGACCACCAAAGTAGAACGATATTCGTCATGGAGTTTTCCGCTCCAGGCGAAATGAATATCGTTCGAAAAGAGGAGGAAAAACGGACAAAATATCGAGATCTTCTCTTTGAACTCCGCAGGTTATATCCGGACCATTCTGTCAAAATGGTGGTTCTGATCATAGGAGTCCTTGGTGGAATGATGGACACACTGCTCTCCAACTTGAAGATAATACCTGCTTGCCGTAATATGGCAGAAATCTTAGCAGCGCAAATGCAGAAGGCCGCCATCCTTGGTTCGCTCCGTCTACTCAGGGCACATGATTCTCGGACCCAATAGTCACTCACCCTACGGACGTAGGGAGTGGTTATTGGGGTTAACGACACCAGCGCGCAATTATTTTCCATTTGCCCCATTATGGTCCACTCTAGTTGAGTTGCAATCGCAATGAGATTATTATCTGAATTTTCGATATTTCCTGTTAGTAGTCGTCCAAATATATCAGCTCCCAATAATAATTCAACTTCGTGCGGTGCATTTTCAACTTCGATTTGATTCAAAATTATTTTTTTTCTTTTCAAATGTTGAATATACGCGGAATTTTCTAATCGAGGAATCTGATTACAAATTTTGTTTTGTTCTAGTACTCGCAAGTTTAATTCGAAATTTCTATTGAGATTTTGAACCACAACATCGTAAATTCCGTGTTTCTGAGGACTTATTTGCAAACCACCCAAAACACCCTGTATAATAGTTTGTTCACTCATCTTGACATAACCCAATTCTTTGACACATTTTGACACTATATATGACTTTTGTGAAGCAGAATCTAATAGTGCTCGTACAATCTTTTCTTTATTATTGTTCAGGAGCCTAACTGGAATGGACTGTAATAATGTATCAGTGCAAACATTTGTTGTTAATACATTATCGAATCTGTTCTCAATAATTTTATTTGAAATAGCGTCTTTCTTTTCGTCAAATTATACATTTTATTAGAGCTCTACAATTTCTACTGGTGTGATTTATTTTCAAGCAAGAAAAACAAGCCCTTTTGCCCGTTACTTTTGCTTTCCTTTCTTCTTATGTAAGAGTTTGTGCTTCCAGGCAATCTTGGCTGGCATGTGATTTTTCGCAAAATAAGAAAATTGGAGTAATCTTACCTCCACTGATTGTCTTGGAATGATGACCTTTTCCACTGGCTGAATAGAGGGGAGATGCTGTAAAAATTTCCAATTCCCCTTCTCTCTGCTGCTTCCCTCTAGCGATGTGTGTGTTTTTTCTTTGACTCTTCTCTCCAGAAAAACTGGTCTGGGCGAGATTGATGCGCTCTTCCGATTCTACCTCTCTTCTCATAAAATCTAACAACATTGATAGAAGATTAGTATTTATAGAATTATTTGCATTTGATTCACCCTGTTGTCCTAGTTTACTCGTATTCATGGCATAAGTACTACGGTTTCTCTCCCAAATTCTTAGTAATTCATCTGGTAAAGTAGAAACGGCTGTGAATGATTTGTTGCCCAAAAAATCTCCTTCAGTTTACGAAAAGGAATTTCACAATTCCGAAGTAACCGATGCCTTACCACACTCCAACTGCAGTCAAAATTTACTTTTCAAACAATTAGACCACTGAGCATAATTTTGTAAACCCAGTCCAAACCACACCAGCTAATTTAATTATAAACGCCCGAGAAACCAGTCGTGTAACAATTAAAGTTTATATTAACTGCACCATCCAAGGCAACAAATAACACCACAATATTCAAAGGTTATTCTTCTTCTTTGTTTAATATCTGAAAATCCCATCCCTCTTGTCCGACGTTTATCTGACAGCTGATGTTACCATTGTTATCAATCTCGAAATTTTTTTAAATGCGTATCGAAATAGAAGCCATTTCGATACGCATAATGACTCAATTTTTGACTGCAAATAGAAAAAAATTTAGTAAGGACACTCACTGTTTAATACAGGATTTATTAATTACGAAATTGTCAACAAAAGTCAAACTTGCGTCTTTCCGATATAAACACGCAATTAATTATCCTCAACTCTCGAACTCATTGCCAACGTCGATCCCATGATCCCCTAGCCACCTCGGACTCAAAGCTCCACTCACACCCTTTATTCGACTTTATTAAAAAGCCGCACATCAGTATTTGGCCGCCAGCAGTGGCGGATTAGAGATTCCTGGTCACAAATGAGCCGGAGGCATTTGAACGTAGCGATGAATAGCAGACGGCACCGGAGTCAAGACCTGCATACTAAAATTCGCCACTTCGTCATGGATGGATGCGATGGCTTAGGATATCCGTTTGCTGCAGATAATCCCGATGGAATTCACTTTGCCACTATTTCCCCACGAGAAACTGTGATGAAACAACTGCCATAGTACGTAGCTACTTGAAATACACGTCAAGAGTCGATCATAAGTGTATAGATAAAAAGCTTGATAATTTATAGACCAGCAGCTAGTGACATGTCCAGCTGTCGTTTAAAAGAATATCTGCCATTGATAAAGGAATTTTGTTTATGTAAAAGATGACGAATAGCACACCAATTGTCACCGGTGGATTTTTCTGAATTTTTGGTATATTTTAGAATATTACTTCCTGAACAAGAGTGTCCATGGCCCAACTCAATCTTATGACTAGTTTTCAAGATACAGAGTGTCAAAGTTGGAGAATGGCCATTTCTTCAAAGTAACATTGTTCGTTGGAAAACATCTTGAATGAAAGAGTCTTGCGCGACAAATATTGCCTACCTATAAGGCAATAATTTTAGACTGGTTTTTAATAAAAACGGGGTGAGTCAAGTATAATTCAAAATGAAATTCTCATTCGACCCTATGAAATGAAGATGTGATCAAACCAAGTAACACACTGAAAGGCCAATCGTTTGGATATGTTAAAATCGACATATTCAAATGTTATACTGGGTGAGTAAAAAAGTCACATTTTATTATTTTCATGCATTTCATAATTAGATATTATAATTATGTTATTATTTCATTCTGGATTTCAATGAATTTTTTTGTAATAGCGTGTTGCCAAGATGTTACACTTATCATAATTCCCCACTTTTATATATTGTATATTTGATTTTATAAACGATTCTACATTTATTTCACATTGTTTTGTCTCTCTCATTCAGTTTCCATAGAAACAATTTAAAATTTTTGAGGTATAATAATCAATGATCTGCGCAATCCGATAACCCCGGAAGAAGTTCAAAGAGCCCTCAAAGGCTCAAAGAACTTTGCTGCTCCAGGACCCGATGGGTTGAATAACTATTGGTGGAAAAAGTTTCCAGCAACCCACCGCCATCTGGCTAGAGTTTTCAACTCATGGCTAGATGGGGAGCAGCAGATTCCGGAGTGGTTTGTCGAGGGGCGAACCGTGCTCATCCCCAAAAACGGAGATTTGTCTGATCCAAAGAATTACAGACCGATAACGTGCTTGAATGCGTGTTATAAGGTGTTTACGCGCATCTTATACACACGCATTCTCTCCGCAGTTGATCCGGTGTATGAACGGATATATGAGCAAAGAGGGTCAAAGAAAGGGGTTGCCGGCTGCAAGGAGAACCTGCTCATCGATAGATGTATCACGCAGGACTCCGTGCAGTACAAGCGTAACCTTTCGATGGCCTGGATCGATTACCGCAAGGCATTTGATACAACATCGCATGAGTTAATCATGCATTTGCTCAGATGCCTTGAGGTACCCGATCAAATAGTGGGATGCATTGGACAACTGATGCCGCTCTGGAGGACTCGCTTCGCTATAAAATCTGGTGGAGACATAGTCCAAACAGAGCAGGTCATCATTAGAAGAGGCGTGTTTCAGGGAGACTCCCTCAGCCCTCTTCTCTTCTGCATCTCACTATTGCCATTGTCCGTTGCACTCAGGAATACCCGTGGGTACAGCTGCGGCACCCCCAGCAACCGGAGGCATACAGTCACCCACCTGTTTTACATGGATGACCTAAAATTATATGCCTCTGGAGAAAGGGACCTACATCAGTCCCTTAGGGTGGTGGAAGGATATACGCATGCTATCGGAATGGAATTTGGGATCGACAAATGTGCCACGGTTCATCTCAAAATAGGACGATGCGAGGAATACGGAGAGGATGTCCAGCTCGTAGACGGAAGCATCCTACATCATCTGGATGCCGGAGAGACTTATACTTACCTAGGGGTGGCGCAACGCCGCTCCCAAGAGGTAATCACAGTTAAGAACTCTCAACGCGGCAAGTATCAGCATAAACTCCGACAGATCTGGTCATCAGAACTGTCGGGGAAGAACAAAGTTGCTGCAACTAATATGCTTGCCGTTCCGATCCTTCTCTACTCCTTCGGAGTGATGAAGTGGACTCAGGAAGAGCTGCGACAACTCGACGTAAAAACTCGCAAAATGATGCATCTCAATAGGAGCTTGCATCCTAAATCGTCTGTTCCACGGTTATACTTTCCCAGACAACGGGGAGGCCGTGGACTTTTGAGTTTGGAGTGTCTGCATAACAGAATGGTTCTGGATGGAGCCTGAAAAGTCATCAGGAGTTCAGATCCCCTTCTCTGCATGGTCCGCGACCATGAAAAAGCAGGGATTGGAGCATTTCTCTTTAAGGCAGCAACCCGTGCAGCCGATGAACTTGGTCTCGTATTCGACACTGAACGGGCTAACCCAAACTCTGTCACCGAGTTGGGACCCGTTCAGCTAAAAGCTCACATTAAAGCTGCGGAGACAGAGGTCCTCCTACAGCTGCATATGGATAAGCCAATGCATGGTGTTTTCTTCAACAACATCGAAGACCTTGGCTTATCCAAAAGCTTGACCTTTGCCTTCCTCAGTTCGAGTGAGCTAAAGTCGGAGACCGAGGGATTCATAATGGCCTGCCAGGATGGTGTCTTCAACACCCTCGTCTACCGTAGTCGCGTGATGGGTATAGACGTCCCTGACACCCGATGCAGGGAATGTCGTGGGGCACCTGAGACCGTAATGCATTTGCTATCAGCATGTCCAGCTTATGCGGTCTCAGCCTATATCCACAGGCATAACGCGGCGCTACGAGTGTTGTACTACCATCTAAGACACTCGTACGGTATAGACGAGACACCGGTGTTGCCTTATGTTCCGGGGGATATTGAGTCCGTGGTGGAGAATGAGAGGTGCCGAATCTATTGGAACTACTCATTCCCCACCCTCAGGCAAATACAAGCCAATAAGCCTGATGTTGTCCTCCTCGACCGTCAAAGTAAAACGATATTCGTCGTGGAGTTTTCCGCTCCAGGCGAGATGAATATCGTTCGGAAAGAGGAGGAAAAACGGACTAAATATCGAGATCTTCTCTTTGAACTCCGCAGGTTGTATCCGGACCATTCTGTCGAAATGGTGGTTCTAATTATAGGAGTCCTTGGTGGAATGATGGACACACTGCTCTCTAATTTGAAGTTGATACCGGCCTGCCGTAATATGGCACAAATCTTAGCCGCTCGAATGCAGAAGGCCGTCATCCTTGGTTCCCTTCGTCTGCTCAGAACACATGACTCTCGGACCCAATAATCACTCACCCTACGGACGTAGGGAGTGGTTATTGAGGTAAACGACACCAGCGCGTCCTCCGGATGGGTCGGAGCACCGGAGACAGGACCTGACTGGTACACTCTTAAAGGAAAAAATAATAATAATAATAATAATAATAATAATAATAATAATAATAATAATAATAATAATAATAATAATAATAGTAGGTGCCGGATCTATTGGAACTACTCATTCCCCACCCTCAGGCAAATACAAGCCAATAAGCCTGATGTTGTCCTCCTCGACCACCAAAGTAGAACGATATTCGTCATGGAGTTTTCCGCTCCAGGCGAAATGAATATCGTTCGAAAAGAGGAGGAAAAACGGACAAAATATCGAGATCTTCTCTTTGAACTCCGCAGGTTATATCCGGACCATTCTGTCAAAATGGTGGTTCTGATCATAGGAGTCCTTGGTGGAATGATGGACACACTGCTCTCCAACTTGAAGATAATACCTGCTTGCCGTAATATGGCAGAAATCTTAGCAGCGCAAATGCAGAAGGCCGCCATCCTTGGTTCGCTCCGTCTACTCAGGGCACATGATTCTCGGACCCAATAGTCACTCACCCTACGGACGTAGGGAGTGGTTATTGGGGTTAACGACACCAGCGCGCCCTCCGGATGTATCGGAGCACCGGAGACAGGGCCTGACTGGTACATTCCCAACGGGAAAAAAAAAAAAAAAAAAAAAAAAAAAAATAATAATAATAATAATAATAATAATAATAATAATAATAATAATAATAATAATAATAATAATAATAATAATAATAATAATAATAATAATAATAATAATAATAATAATAATAATATAATAATAAGTTTATTTACCAAAATGTTATTACAAAATGAACACTAGAATTGTTGAAATGTAAACAAACATGGAAATCCCACTAAAACCAAAGTTGCTTTGCAATATTTAATTTACAATATTCCATATGAATATGATATTAAAATAGAAGATAGTTTGAATTGGTCTCACTTTGTAAATAATAATATTGGTTACTAACATTTTGACACTTAACCTATAACTATGAGATATTTAACTATAAATAAAATAAAACACAAACAATTTGTGAAAGTATTAGAAGTGACAAAGGATATTGATCTTTATATAAATCTACATATAAACTTAACATGAAGGTTTAAAAAGTCTGTTATTCAATGAGAGAGCGAACTAGATCTCGATTCAAATTTATAATATAGTTTTTGATAATTTTTTTCAGCATTTGGCTAGAATTTGTATTTACTATATTCATTTTCTGTTCAGTGGGCAGAAAGTTAAAGATTTTTGGAATGAGGTAAAAGATATTTCGTTGACCGATTTTTGTACTACTCAGGGATGTTTTAACATGATATTCTTTTTTGTTTCTAGTGAAATGTTCGTGGTCAATATTATTTAATAGATATTTGTTTTTGTGGATATGTGTAAGTATGTTATAAAAAAATTTTTGTCTCACGTCGAGTATTCTTGCTTGTGAAAAAAGCAGATTGCTAGAGAAGGTTGGTTCTTTATCATACATTATTTTCAGAAGTCGTTTCTGAACAGTTTCCAATTTTTTCAAATGAGTAGCAGCAACCCCTCCCCAGCTCAATATGGCATATTGGATACGAGATTCCACTAGAGCGAAATAAATTATCTTCAAGTGGTGAGTATCAAGTATTTTACTTAAATATTTGAATTTAAACAGCATACTTCTGAGAGTTTTTGTAACATTCTCAGTGTGAACGTCCCATCTCATATGACTATCCATTGTTACACCTAAATATTTGATGGTATCTGTTCTGGAAATATCAATAACCGAATTGTCGCTATGTATATTGAGGGTGTTGAAATTTGGTAAATGGTTTCTGTAAGCAGTAAAGGTCATAAATTTTGTTTTATCAAAGTTGATTGTTAATAGTTGGTGATTGAACCAGTCAATTATCTGTGACATATCAGACTCTACTTTTTATTTCAGGTCGTGCCAATTTTCATCCTCATACAAAATCACGGTATCATCTGCGAAGCTGATTATAGATCCTGAAGTGTTCAGGGTGAGTAAATTATTGAGATATATTGAAAATAACAGTGGCCCAAGGACAGTGCCTTGTGGCACACCAAACTGGACTAATTCTTCTGAACTCAGTTTATTTTCAATTTGTACGAATTGTTTCCTCTGATGTAGATAACTCTCTAGGAGGTTATAAGGTCTTCCTCGAATTCCTATCTTCCAAGATTTCTAGTAGCTGTGTATGGCTCACAGTATCAAAAGCCTTAGAGAGATCTAAAAATATACAGACTTGGTTTTCCACTATTTATCGCTTTATAAATTTGGGATGTTAAGCCAATTATTGCATCTTTGGTAGATTTGCCTTCCCTGAACCCAAACTGTTTTTCTGATAGCAACTTGTTTTTCTCAATATAACTATTTAGTCTTTTCTTTAGAGCTTTTTCAAAAATTTTCGCGATATTGGATATGAGTGAAATGGGTCTGTAATTGTCAATTAAACATTTTTTTCCTTTCTTGTGGAGTGGTTTGATAACGGCTACTTTGAATATAGAGGGACATACACCAGATTTCATAATTTTGTTGATAAGATATGTCATGGGTTTGGCGATTTCTCTTTGAATTTATTTGAGAGTTTCAGATTTAATTCTATCAATTCCTGGTGATTTATTTGGTTTTAATGAATTTATAATTTGACATATTTCTTCCTCATCTACAGGTGAGAGAAACATTGAATGTGGGAGAGATTTTCTGGGTATTGGCTTAGCAATCGGCTTTTGAATTACGGAGGCCAGTTTTTTTCCCACTTCCGCAAAGTGTTTATTGAATGCATTGGCAATTTTCAGGTCATCGGTCAATACATCATAATCTGTCATAATTTCTTTGATGGTTGATTTTTTCTTCTTACATTCCATACTATTTATTGTATTCCATAGGTGTTTAGAGCTTTTTTTGTTTTTTTCAATCTTTGATTTATAATAGTTCAATTTCGTAATTTCCATCACACGGTTCAGACGATTGCGATAATTCTTAAATTCTTCACTATAAGCCTCTGGGTTCTCTCTGTATTTTTTATATAGTTGGTTTTTTGTATTTATTGATTTTATTAAAGCTTTTGTGACCCAATCTTTCCTTCTTTTATCTTCCTTTTTTCTTTTAATCCTTTTTGTATGTTTTTCTGTCAGTTTACATATGAGTTCAATAAAGAATGAAGTAGCTATATCTATATAAACCATCTCGTAAAATGAATGCCAATCATATTCACTCAATTCCCTCCTTAGTTTCTTGTATTAGTGTATTCATTATAGATTTCTGTTAAAGCTTCAAGAGGTTCTGACTCAATCGGCATTTTCAAGATTTGAGTATAGTGATCTGTGATATGTGAGTGTACAATTATTGGTTTACATTTTTCTTTGAACTCAGGTCTTTTCCATTTCAAGAAAATATGATCAATACATGAAGCAGATGTACCTTGTACTCTAGTATCTTTGTTTATCATAGATTCAAAATTGTTTTCATTCATTATATTCAAATACTCTGATACCATTTCGTCATCCTCGAGTTTAATATTTATGTTCATATCACCGATAATAATATGGTAATCTGCTGTTTTTTGTCTTGATTGTTCCAGGTACCGTTTGAGCTGATCCAGAAATGGTCTTAAGTTCGTGGAAGGAGGTCTATAAAGAGCTGTGATTATTAGTTTATTTTTGTTACGAGTATTGATTTGAGTTTCTATTGCTTTGCATTCACCAATATGAATAATGTTAGAAACGAAATTTGAATTTTCCCTTATATACACAACAACACCATCATTTTTATTGATATTTCCCTCATTGTAAATAATCTCGTATCCATTTTTACTGAAGAAATGAATATCTTGAATCAACCACGTTTCTGTTAGAATGATACAATCGAATACCGTATCTGTTTCGCTCAAATATATATCAAATTCATCAATATTTTTTGCTATGCTTCTGATATTTTGGTGTACCAAAGAAAAGGCGTTGTTATTGCAAGTAGCGACAGGGTAATCCGAAATACTGCACATTTGCTCGAGTTCGATTGTATTGACTGTTTTGAATTCATAATCTCTTATATACTGATCCATAGTTAGGACGAAAAAAAATATAATTATTTAGCCTGAAGTAATATTCATATATAGATAAGGTAAAACTAACGAAAACATATAATAATGATAATGATTTAATTATAATGTTTTTTGGCTATTATTTTTTCCAATATGCAAAGACAAGTTAGAACTTTCTAGAACGAAGTTTCATAATTTTTTCCAGGTTTGCTTGATTTTTCTTGAGTTCGTTTGGTGGGATTGATGTGTTTTCTCTAGAAGCTATGACTGAGGTTCGTGGCTGTTCTTCTGGACTATCAGGCTGCTGGAGCAATTTCTGTGTGGGTGTAGCAGGAGTACTATTTGTCTTCGGTAAGGTTTCGTCTTCTTCGTTTCTCAGTAACTCTTCAACTGTAAACTCATTGCCATTTACCACCAGTTTGTTCCTTCTGATGAAGCAATTTCTTTCTCCTTTCTCCCTTTCTGCTAATAGATATCTTCTCAATATTCTGTTTTCTTCTTGTTCCTTTTTTGTAAGATCGTGTACTATGGAAATTCTAGAACCTTTCAACTTCTATACGTTTTGTAGAACCTTCTTTTTTGTTAAGTTTGAAATGAATTCAATTTTTATAGGACATTCTTTACTTTTCCCTAATTTGTATATGTTATTTATATCTTCGTAAGTTATATTAATCTCAAGACGGTGATTTGCTTTATAGTCCAAGTAATAGGGAAAAGTGCGTGCAAAAATTAATATCCGACAAAAAATTTTAGCGTGTAGGAAATTGAAATTCAGCATGAGTTTCTATTTCATGCGACTCGATCCTGATTACCGAACATAACCTAAAAAATTGACAAAGTTGCGAAAAGCGGTTTTTTGTTGATAACTAAAAAACCACAGCTCCGATCGAAAAAAGTCAAATTAGGCAATTGTAGGTATTGGATATATCTATCAATTGAATGATTTATAATTTTTCGATATCATTGATTCTTTTCGAGTTATATCGGAAAAACCGTGAAAAATCTGGTTTTCTATAACTCGTGAACTGTAACTTATTCAAACTTGTTACTTATCGTTATGTGTAGCCTATGACAAGCCAAAAAAGTTCTTTTTTGAAAAATTGATAAATATTGATTATTTTTCGAATTATATGAAGTTTACTCAAAATAGATGCTCTCTCAATATGGCTACTCATGCTCGGGGAATGATGCTACAGTAACGATTCATGGCTCATTTTTTTCTGTAAGAGTTGTTCTTTCATATTATCGAATAAGTATATTGATTTGTTTAATTTTAAGGGTCAAAAAATTACTTTAAAAAAATTGCACAATTTTTTTACATGTTTTTTCTAATTACATTGCTTAATTTTGTTTTTATATAAATTACTTTTATGGAAATGGATTCCTAGCATGAAATCACGCATTAAAAAAAAATAGAGTTCCTACGATCAGTAGGAGCCGAGATAACTTTTTTATTTCAAAAGAATCTGGAAGACGCAATAATCATCGTATAGCAATCACTTTCATGGATATTAAGGTTGAATACCTATATTTTAAATAAATAAATACTATAGGATATGTCTAGTTCATTTGCAGTATTATTAATTGATGAATAAAGTGAGGCATGCAGGCACGGAGCGCGATAACTGTAGCGGGTGGAGGAGTGGGGATAGCACTGAAAACTCATTTCGTGTCAAAGTGGCTTGCGCTTGAAAAATATTGAGTATATCGGCTTCAACGTACAAAAATCCCTTTGTACTTAGTTTGAGGTAGGTCGTCGAGAAAAACACGAATACCATGTTCACAAAATGATAAAAAACTCTATTATATACAAAACATTCATGAAATAATTACAGAAAAGATATTCATATATTATATTGATACAGATTAACTAATTTTCCTTATTTTAATTGGAGGATTGTCCGCTGAATCATTTGGCTCTTCTTCATTCTCTTCATCTCCTTCTTCCATATTGTGTGTGAGCAGACTATCCTGAAGTTGGGCAATTCTTCATCTATTTCGATGATATGCGAATCAAAATTTTCACATCCACTTGAATCACATAAAATATCACATAGAATACATACTTCTTCATTAGATTCTGCCATTGTATGTCAATATCTAAAAATAAATAAATTGAATTTGAATTAAAAACCGTTATGTTTAATAAAATAAGTACTCACCAGAGGCAATAAAAAAACTTGTAGCTAGTTGTTCACGTACATTTTCTTTTCCAATGTACACTAGTACTTGACTCAATATCCATGAAGGTGACTGCTGTACGATGATTATTGCGTCTTCCAGATTTTTTTGAAATAATAAATTATCTCGGTTCTTAGTGATCGTAGGAATTAATTTTTTTTTAATGCGTGAAATCATGCTAGGAATCTATTTTTATAAAAGTCATTTCTATAAAAACAAAGTTATTTAGTAAAAACATGTAAAAAAATTGTGCAATTTTTTAAAGTAATTTTTGACATTTAAAATAAAAAAAAATCAATATACTTATTCGATAATATGGAAGTACAACTCTTTCAGAAAAAAATAAGCCCTGAATCGTTACTGTAGCATCGTTCCCCGAGCAAGAGTAGCCATATTGAGAGAGCATCTTTTTTGAAAAATTATCAATTTTTCAAAAAAGGCTTTCTTGGCTTGATATAGGCTACACAAAACTGTGAGTACCAATATTCAAAACCTTCCAATTAACGAGTTATAGAAAACCCGATTTTTCACGGTTTTTCCGATATAACTCGAAAAGTATCAATGATATCGGAAAATTATAGGTCAATGATTGATCATTGATAGATCTTTTCAATATCTACAATTTCTTCATTTGACTTTTTTTGATCGGAGCTGTAGTTTTTTAGTTATCAACAAAAAACCGCTTTTCGCATTTTGGCCAATTTTTTAGGTTATATTCGGTAATCAGGGTCGAGTCGCATGATATAGAAACTCATCCTGAATCTGAATTTCCTATACGCTCATATTTTTGTTTTTCGAATATTAATTTTTGCACATTTAACATTGGCCGATTCCTCGTTTCTTGGACTATTACCGATATACGTTCAAAGTGGTTTTGCAAGCAAATAATAGGGGTGATCCGCTTTACCTCAAAGTAAGAGGGAAAATCTTTACAAAATACATAAGAAGTGCGTTACAAAAAAACTAATTGTTGAATTTTCTTTGTTGGCTTGATGGAAAGAAGATTTCTGCGGTACACCGAATTCTACCCGAGGATAGCCTTAACGAATGAATTTCATTTTCAAATATTACTGACATAAGTCGTAGAAAAAGTATAGTATTCTGCTCGCGAGAAATGGCAATTACTCGCTCGAATTACTCATTCCTACGAATAATTGCCACATTTCTCGCTCGATGAATAATATACTGTTTCCATAGGGTGATTGGATAATGAGCGGTATGATTAAAAATAAATAGTATATACTTGTACTTCAAGTAAAAACTTTTACTTCCTAGTATTTTGTAGACTATAGCATTTTACATGAAGTAAATTCTCTGATGGACAGTATTGACTTAGGCTAGAAGTATAAACTAGTCGTAAATACTAAGACGTGTTTAACCCCAAATTGGTTCGATTGTTGAGAATTCTTAAAAATACCTCAATTTCCGTTACATCTGATGAAGGTGCTCCCCTCATCTCAATATAGTTTCCTAAGAACCCTCTAGCTAACCATTCAACACTTTTTGCATCTAAGCCTAAATTACAGTGATTAATAGTAGCAAGCTACCTAAAATAATCGACTTGCCGAAATACTGTTTTACATTGATCCTCCCCATACGTTCTACGTTCACACATTTGCCCTCCTTTTTCTACTATAATTAATGAAAACCTTTTCAATCGAAGATGTGAAGTTGCTCAAAAACTACACCAAACACTCCCAAATGGAGGAAATATTAGACATCAGTAATTTCTGCAGTATTAACTTCTATACAGGGTGTCAATTTGAAAACTTCCCACCCTTAATATCTTCCTTCCAGTAAACAATATGAGTAATCGAAAAAAGAGGTCAATTTTATTGTCAAGGGGGACACTTTCAAGGACTATTTGTAGCCCTCGTGGTTCAACCCCCTAGGAGGGGTAGATGTTACCCTTAGAATTTTAAATGGGAAGGGGGGTCAAGTGGCACATCATTTTGATGGGCGTTCAATTCTTGTTCCAATGGTACCCTGACTTATTATTTTTTGATGAGCATTTTCCGAAAAATTGCGTTCTAAACTAACAGAAGTAATTATTAGAACGCCTATACTGAGATGCATGGTTTGGCCAGAACTGGTTAGAATATTAGGTGGTACCGTTCCAACCCTTTATTAGGGGTAACATTAGCCATTAGCTCCAAACACTTTACATAAAAAAGTAGTCTAATAGTAAAACGTAGATGGTAGTAAAGTTGTGTTTATTAAATGCTGAATTTTTAAGTGTCATCGCAGAAATTGTACAGATAGCCTTCCTTTTTTGCTACTTCTGCTGTAAAAAGTTTCTGTTTTCCGGCAAAAAATTGGTTAGCAAATTTGAACTATGTGGTAGTATTGTGAATACCGTTGTACCTGTTGGGCTGTTTAGGAATTACTTTAATAAGTGTATAAAAGTGTAAAAATGGTTTACATTCTGCAAGACAGAATTGAAATGATTGTAATTTATGGCGAAGTTGGAAAGTGCGCACGAAGGGCGGCATGTCTTTTTAACGAAAGACATCCAAATTGTAATGTAAGTCACCGGTATGTGCTTGATTTGGTGAATAAGTTTTACGAAACTGGTTCAGTGACAAATAAAAAAAGAAATAACCCCAGAGTACTAAATGAAGCAGCTCAAATTGAAGTTTTGGGAACATTTGCTGCAGAGCCCACGAGCTCCTTACGATCAGTATCAGAACAGACGGGAATGTCACGCGAGACTATAAGAAAAGCATTAAAAATGCATAAATTTCATCCATATAAAATGCAGATTCTTCAAGAGCTCCACGAGGATGATTATGATAGAAGAATAGAGTTTTGTGAAATCATGTCTCATCGAGTCAATACCATCCCTAATCTTCTGTTAAACATCTGTTTCAGCGATGAGTGTTCATTTTTTCTGAATGGCAATGTTAATAGACAAAATTGTCGCTATTGGAGTGACGAAAACCCACATATTTTTCGGGAAGGGCATACACAACACCCACAAAAAGTTAATGTTTGGGCTGGTATTCTTGGAAATGCCATTCTTGGTCCATTATTTCTGGAAGAAAACTTGACTGGCAATCTGTACCTTGATATGCTTGAAGAGACTATCGATCCTCTTATAACTCACGAGCTAGAAACTCAAATTGATGCAGAAGGTAATGAACTTTTGCAGGAGGATCTGTTACATTTCCAGCAGGACGGTGCTCCACCTCATTATTTTCTTCCCGTCAGACAGTGGTTAAACGAGAGATTTCCGAGTAGATGGATTGGCAGAAGGGGAGCAGTTGAATGGCCTCCGAGATCACCGGATTTAACACCCTTAGATTTCGTTCTTTGGGGGCATCTTAAATCCGTCGTTTATAAAACTCAACCCTCTGATATTGACGAACTTAAAAGACGAATTACAGCAGCATGCCGGTCAATTCCTAGTGAAGTTTTCCGTAATATTAGAGGGGAGTTCGAAAACAGACTGTTTAGAGCAAAATGGACAACATTTCGAACAGCTAATAAGATAAGCGTAAGTAGATTTTATGTTGGAAATGTCTTTCTCCCAAATTAAATTTTATTGTGTAGAAGGAAAATAACCACCAAATAAAAAATCCCATGCGTAATAAATTTATTCCTGTCATTCAAGGGTTGGAGCGGTGCCACCTACTCTTCTAACCATTTTTATTAAAGGGAGTCAATACAATAATGCATCTCAGTATAGGCGTTCTAATAATTACTTCTGTTAGTTTAGAACGCAATTTTTCGGAAAATGCTCATCACAAAATAATAAGTCAGGGTACCATTGGTACAAGAATTGAACGCCCATCAAAATGATGTGCCACTTGACCCCCCTTCCCATTTAAAATTCTAAGGGTAACATCTACCCCTCCTAGGGGGTTGAACCACGAGGGCTACAAATAGTCCTTGAAAGTGTCCCCCTTGACAATAAAATTGACCTGTTTTTTCGATTACTCATATTGTTTACTGGAAGGAAGATATTAAGGGTGGGAAGTTTTCAAATTGACACCCTGTATATCGAAGTAAATAAAGCAAAGTATGGAGTAATTGCTCCTAGTACTTAGTTAAGTATTACTTTAAGAATTATGTGGAGTACTTCAAGTACGAGATTTTACTTCCTAGTATTTTATAGAGTATAATATTTTACATGAAGTGAATTATTCGATGGCAGGTGTTGACTTAGGTTAAAAGTATAAACTAGTAGTAAATACCAGGACGTGATCAACCACAAATTGGTTCGATTGTTGTTGTTTGTTCTGTGGTACTTAGTAATCCTGAGTGAGAGTGATGATAGTGTTGAACCAAGTGCTGAAGATGCTGAAAATATGGAAGTAGATCTTAAGATGGCATTTGTTATTTTGTTAGAAGATTGTAGAATATTTCCTAAGAACTCTCTAGATTTCCTTTCAATATTGTCTGCATTGAAGCTAAAAGTACAGTGCTTTCACCTAAAATAGCAATCTACCTAAAATAATTGACTTTCCGAAATAATTTTCTATATTGTACCTCGCCACACATTTATGATATTTTCCTCTTTTTCCTACCATAATTCATAAAAAAGCCATAACACCTTTTCAATCGGAAATGTGAAGTTACTCCATGAGTAACTTATTAAATACAACACCAAACACTTCCAAATGGAGGAAATGATAGACAACATTTGCATTTTCTGCAGTATTAACTCCTATATATCGAAGTAAATGAAGCAAAGTATGAAGTCTTTGCTCCCAGTACTTACTCAGATGTTACTTTAAGAATTATATGGAGTAAATGCTACAACATGCGGCATTTACTTGAAGTACAAGCAAATACTCTTTTCAATCATACCGCCCAATGGATATATCTATTTCAAATCATTCAAAATAATCTCTAATCCCTTCAATGAAACGCGGACCGCCTCTGTATCGCAATATACTCCACCACCGTCAACCTGTCATATCTGGGGGCAGTATGTACACACTTTGCCACGAACAATAACCAAGGGATTACCGGGAAATTTGTTGGCGTTATTGGATATTCAAAGAGGGTTCGCAAAATGTATACAATCGCACAATATACTGATGGACGTGGGAAAGACTGGCGAAACTACGTTCAGGGGGCTTTGCAATACTTGTTTCGTTTATTGAATTTGTAGAAGTCAAGATGGGGACGTTTTGTGGCGAAAGGAGACATCAAGGTGGCTAATGTCGCAGAGACGGACTGGGTTTTCGGAAATATGGCAGTATCTCAATCTATCGTTTTAGTTCCATAATCTGTAGGAGATAAAGAGCAATAAAATTATTGTAGTGCATCGTCAGCAGATATACCGTGTGTTTTACGGTGGATGGAACATTAGATGTATCTGAAGAACGGAACGACAGATCATTTGTCTCTCAAAAATATAATAATAATAACAAAGAAATATATAAGACAATTATCGAGATAGGGCGAGATACAATTCATTCTAGAGTCCTGATAAGGGTCCAGAATGTCTGTTGTTGAACCCTTCCCAGCAAATAGATAGACATCTATGGAAAATAATAATAATACTTAAAAGAAAAATTAGGTTACTTAGATAAAGTGTATAATTATTATGTGTCTAGTCATTAGTAAAAACTATCAAGTAGCGAGTTTGTAAACATTCGAGTATTCTTGATTTGAATGAACTAGCATTTGAGAACAAAATTCTTGCTGGCAGCTCATTATACAGAGTGTCTGCCGTAGTGAGCAGTACACCCATCATGTTGAAACCACATGGTCTGTCTGACTTCCAGTAGATGGAATATTTATGGAAATTAAGAATAAACATAAAACGTTCCTGTTTGCTTAGAACGGGAGAATGATGAGATAGGAATTTAATTGGTATAAAAGTTCCAATATCTTATAAATTTTCCACGCTTTCATCGAATACCAGGTTTGTAGCCCTATGTTATCAGAGACGCAAGAAGTGGTGTTAAAAACGTATTCCTTTAAGTTCTTCGAAAACAGATTTTGTTACTTCAGAATAGATAATTATAACCTATAGCCCTTGTTGACTAATAAAAATTCTCTTGATACATAAAGAACCAATATTCTCTTTTTGGAAATAATAACGGAAATGGTGACTATTCGACGAAGAAAATCGGAAGCCAACTTTGCCATTTCTTCAAGCCTATATACCTAGAACGAAACATAAACTTTACAACTATCATTTCCCGAACAAGTAAGTAGTTACTTAACGTGTAGCCTTTGATCTTTTCAGTACCCCGGATTCAATTATGACTTTACGAGAATGTTGCCTTCACGCGAATTGTTCTTTCACGCCTGTTAGACGCATTGTTCATTACTCTCTTTGTGCGCTATTTCTATTCTTATATTTACACGGCATAATTGGCAATTCTTGTTTATTTTTAATTGTTCCCATCGGCATAATGGTTATATAAACTCGCGTTTCCTTCAGAAAGATCAGATTTGGGTCACAAGGAGGGAGGCATGACGCACATTTTTGAAAGACGTTAGATTAGTAACGAACAGTCGTTGCCGACCGATGTTTAATCCTTTGCTCCCATATACACCTAGTGCGTAGGCTAATCATGGCAAGTACCTGTCAGAAAACAACTACTCCCCTGGCTAAGACCACGACGGGTATTGAATTATATCTAACAGATACGTGTGCAATGTTCCTCAATGCATCAGAGGACGCAATTGCAAGTGCCTTTTTGTATTTATTCTTGCAAATAACCACAATATTTGAATAAATTAGGAAAAAACTAATAAGAATTATAGGTAATATGAAATAAACATTAATTTTTTCGAATTTTTTCAATAAACTTTTATGTATTTAACATTGGTTGAGGTATCTATCTATCAATATTTTTAATAAACTTTTAAGTAGTAAACTTTGACGTATCTAATCAAATAAGAAATTAAATAAACAACCAGTCTTCTCTTCTAATATCAAACAAAAGTTTTTTAATACTGAGACAGTTCTTGTATAACAAAACAAGAAGTCAAAAACTAAAATGTAACTCATAAACTAAGTTGAGTTGATTATTAAACTGAGATATTATTATCAATTAAGAAAACTATGCCTTCTCAGAGATCTATTAGAAATTCAAGAAAAGAAAAAGAAACTACCCAAACACCAAAACTGCGTCACAATCACACTCGACGCGCGTTTCGCCAACAAAGTTTAGCATCTTCAGGAGCTAAAAGCTTACGACCAATTCAGAAATTATAGATTAATTAACAAAAAATACCACTTGAATGAAAGGCTTGTTCAGTTCATATCACACGTCATTATTACCAATTGCTTTGAAAGTAGCTCCTTAAGAAGCACTAAAAGTCCAAAGAATCGTCTGCTAAACGGTTTCTCATTTTGCTGGCCAAACAACCAGCCGCTGAGAAGGCCCTTTCGGATTCAACGCCAGTTGGAATTACAGATCTCTGGCAGTCATCCGCGAACTGTAAAAGTTCGCCTTTTTACCCCCAGACTCGTATAAATTCCTTTTTGATTCATTCGTAGTTAGTTTTTTTCTGTCTCTAGGTTCTTTGAACACAACAGTCAATGTTTTTATGATCGAGTGCAATCTTGCGAGATCTCGGCCAATTTTCGGCCAAAATCAATCTCGCTAAAGAGGTCGATATCTTGCGAAATCGAGATCTCGCGAGAACGAGATTGAATTCCCTAGACAGGATGACCACCTGCACAGACTAGTTTTGAGGTTTTTGCCTCTCATCAGTGTAAGGGTAGGTCAACACAGACAGCACTGAAGCCATCTGTTCCTTGTCTGTGTTGACCTACCCTTGCACTGATGAGAAGCAAAACATCGAAACTAGTCTGCAGGTGGTCACCCTGTCCAAATCAAAATATAATTCTACTGGTTGGTCAGGGTAGTTTTGATTTATTCCGGTTAACACATTTTTCGGGGGTTTTGGGGTGCTGAATCCGAATCTGAAGTTTACTAACAAATTTCCAGACGAAACAATGCGAAAAAAATTATAAAAAATATTCTTTCGTGTGGTTCTTCGCTTATAACTCGAGAACTATAAACTTTTAGTAAATAACCATTCTATTCAATATGAAAGTTCATAAAATTTCCCACAAATTTTATTCCCCAGATTTTTTTTTCCGTCAAACCGTTCGGGCTCAAGCGCTAGTAGAAAATTGGCGTATTTCGGCTGACTCAGCAAAAACCTATGATATGAATTACTGAATAATGATGTAGAGGAGATGACGGCGGTGCGGGAAACAGGTTTGAAATCGATTATCGAGTCAAGCAAGAAGAGGACGGATGGTGAGCATGTTCAGCTAAGTAAAAAATTTGCAGTTGAGATTCATGAGCGATGTCATAAAAACTTCAGTAATGAAAGAATGATTGCCGCTCATTTGAAAAAAGTTATGCAAGTAAGCAAGTCAAAAGACATTCTACTGAATCATATACGTTTCATTTTCAAAACGTATTGCTTTATTTGTGTCCTTGTCATAAAACCGGAATTACAACAACAACAACAAAAAATAACAATCAAAATATTGTGTATCAGGAGTTTTGAAAGTGAAGGAAACTATAATAAAAAAGAGCAGACGAAAGTGGTGATGAGTGTGGACAAGCCATAGTCAAACGTCTTTTTACCTGTCTCAGACTTGGTGCTCTCTTATTATCAGTATCACAGTTTGTGAATGAGCAAACTGTACAATCGCCCAAAAACTCAAGAGAAGGGAAGAAGCGGTCAATTCTCCAGTAATGTTGATGCAGCAATGGAAGATGTATACACGTATCTTGATAATAGTGATAGAGGTTGCTATTTTTCGCTCGACGCGTTGATGGGTCAAATCAAGGGTGATTGTCGTCCTGAAAAGACAGTCAAAGCTCATCTTCTCAAAGATATGTTAGCGATATAATAATTACCTCTTCTCTGAATTAGAAGTCGGTTGTGTGTTTCAAAAACACACAAATTTTGAATGATGCTTGGAGCCAGCTGAAGTTGAAAAATTAATTAACAAGAGTAAAGACTCCGGATTGTTAAGACAACTGTTGCAGTTATTGCTGAGAGTATCCAGAGCCAGATTTATGAGACAGAACAATACCCCGAAACGGATCCACCAGAAAGGTTTTTGGAAGGAAATCAGGAACTCATTCATGAAACCCTCCGTACATTTATGGAAATAGTTGTACTGAACAAAAATGTAGGGACCCTGATATTTGGAAAAAGAAGAGCAGAGTGTTGGCAGTGTTTTGTACAAGAAGTACGGCTCAAGGAAATTAGTCGATGTGGTTTCCCCATAAGGGTTTTTTTCGTCACATTCAGATGCTGTTCGCCTTGAATTATCAGCAAACAACGGTGATCCGCTGAAAGATAACCAGCGGAGCTTTCCACAGCCGGTGTGTGATAAAAAAAAAACCTGAAGGTTGGGCTGAAATCAAGATAAAATATCTTGAGAAAATGCATACACTATCTGAAACTGTAATTCCATCTGCGCCTGATTTTCTGTAGCTCTACTCGAAAAGCAGAAACCTTCCTGGCCTCTCCGGAAGGAATGGATGTATGGAAGATGTTACAAAGAACATCCCATATTGTTTGGAAGGTGGACTGTAACTTTAGTCGGATTTCAATGGGTTTTTATTTATAACATTAACAGAGAAAAATGACTTATTACAATACGTTTGAATTCTTGACATCAATCTGACATAATAATTTCTTCTTTTTTTTTACTTCGAAATTTTGGCATCCGTCAGATGTGGGTATTTACAGGATGATATTCACTTGAACACGATATTGAACATGCCCCCCGCCTTGAAAGTAGTCACTAACTTTCAACTATTTCTTCTACAGGTAATGGACACAGACGATTCAATGCTCGTGTGAAAACTCCATCGGAAGTCTTTATTACTGCTACGCGATTAACATCATCAGCACCTGGGATAAGGGTTGTAACTCGTCCCAAACGCCATTTCATTGGAGGCAAATTATTGTCTTTAATAAGCACCATTTGTCCTATTTTTAAACTTCCTTGGCTCTTCTTCCAACGGGTTCGCTGTTGAAGCTCGCTGATATACTCCTTATTCCATCTTTCCCAGAAATGTTGATGTAGTTTTTGGAGATGTTGGAAGCATGAAAGCCGATTATCTGGAAGATGAGTCCCTTGAGATTCTGGCATTGCAAGCAACGGTCGCCCAATCAGGAAATGAGCGGGTGTTAAGGGATGCAGGTCATCTGGATCCGAGGAAAGTGGACACATAGGCCGGGAATTCAATATTGCCTCGATCTGAACGAATAAGGTTTGCAAGTCCTCATAAGTGAAAGATAACGTTCCCATGATTCTTTTGAGGTGAAACTTGACACTTTTGACCCCAGATTCCCATATTCCTCCAAAATTTGGAGAGTTTGGTGGAATGAAATGCCAATTCAAGCCTAAGTTCGATGCTGAATCAGAAATGTTGTTAGAATTGTCAACAATGAAATTATATAACTGTTGTAGTTCTCTATTGGCACCTATGAAGTTTGTTCCGTTGTCAGAGTACACATCAGTTGGTTTTCCGCGACGTGAGACAAATCGCTTCAGTGCTTGAATAAAGGATTCAGTACTCAAAGAACTCACTACTTCTAAATGGATAGCACGAGTAACGAAACAAATAAATAAGGAAAGCCAACATTTAGTGATCTTACAACCACGTCCACGTTTGTCTTTAATCATGAAAGGACCAGCGTAGTCAATACCAGTGGTACTAAATGGCAATGCTGGAATTACTCGAGCCTTTGGTAGTTCGCCCATAATAGGTTGAACAATCAGAGGTGCATGTCTAGCACATATTACGCAATTTCTTACAGTAGATTTTGCTAAATTACGACCAGAAATTAGCCAAAATGTTTCCCTAACATGAGACAATAACAATTGAGGACCAGCATGAAATAAAACCAAATGCGCTTCTTTGAATATTAATTTAGTTAAAATATGACTAGAACTCAATAATATCGGATGCTTTTTACAGAATGAGTAATTTGATAATCTAAGCCTACCTCCTACTCGAATAATTCTATTTTCATCAATGAAAGGATTCAAACTCAGTAATCTACTATTTTTCCTCAAAGGAATGTTTCCTTTCAAATTTGAATAATCCTCAGCGAAACATTCTATTTGAGAAATTTTTATCAGAATCTTGAAACCAAATTCTATCTCTACTGAACTCAAAGTTGAAAAGTTGCGTTGATTCTTTTGTCTGCGACAATTTTCAATAAAACGTAAGGTATATGCAAAAGATCGTTTTAAGCGATTCAAATTTGAGAACCGTTCGAAAGGAAATGATAACTGAGAATGAAAGATCGTGAAATTTTGTTTTCTCATTTCTGTTAAGTCGCATGTAATAAAAGTATTTTGTGGCCATTCAGTGGGATTTTTATTCAACCAGCTTGGGCCATGCCACCATATTTTACAATCTGAAATAACTTCGGGGCGAATGCCTCGAGATAAAAGGTCCGCTGGATTATCATTCGTTGGAACATGTTTCCAAGTAAAATTATTTGCGAGCCTTTGAATTTCAGCCACCCGATGATCAACGAATGGTTTAAGTAGGTGAGGGGAGGTTCTCAGCCAACCCAACACTATGGTAGAATCAGACCAGCAATAAATGCGATCAAATGATACATTGACTGAATCTAATATTTTTGAAATCAATCGAGCCAAAAGTAGTGCTGCACACAATTCTAAACGCGGAATTGTTTGTGTTTTCACAGGAGCTACCTTTGATTTCGCACAAAGTAAATTAGATGACCATTCTTGATTAGAATTTTTACTCCGTATATATAAACATGACCCATACGCACTTTCAGATGCATCCGCGAAACCATGCAATTCGATTTTTGTAGGCGCATGGCAAGTCACCTTTCTAGAAATTTTAAGATTATTCAATTCTTCTAATTTATTAGAAAAATCCATCCAAGTTTGATGAATTTTGTGAGGCAAAGACTCATCCCAAGTAAGATTTTCAGCCCAAAGTTTTTGCAGTATTATTTTGGCAATAATTACACATGGACTAAGTAATCCTAAAGGATCAAAAATGGTTGCAATACGTGAAAGAATATTTCTTTTGGTGACTTTAGTAGTAGAAACTGTTGGTTTCGAAAGTTTGAATGTAAGAAAATCGTCTTTGCAATTCCACGATAAACCTAATATTTTACAAGATTGATCTTTATTCACTGAAAAGTCTAACGGTTCTGTTGAAGATTCAGATTGATCAAGAAAACAAATGATTTCAGGATCGTTTGATCTCCACTTTCTTAATTCAAAACCGCGCTTTTTTAAGGTTTCGTCTAAATTTCTACAAATCCACTTTGCTTCTTCTAATGAATCACTGCCTGTGAGCAAATCATCGACGTACATATCATGATTGATGATTTTTGATATTTTAGGATTTATTTCTTTAATTTCATTTGCAACTTCGTGTAAACTTCGTATGGCTAAAAATGATGCTGCGGTTGTACCATACGTCACAGTATTCAGTTGATAAGTTGACAAAGGATCTTCAGGATTTGCTCTCCAGATGATTTTTTGATATTTTCTATCATTTTCATTGATTAGTACTTGACGGTACATCATTTTTACGTCACTTGAGATAATGATAGGATGAAATCGAAAATTGATGAGTATGGACATTAAATCATTTTGAATTACTGGACCTGTCATTTGAAGATCATTCAATGAAACACCTGTTGTTGTGGGAGATGATGCATTGAACACCACTCGCAATTTGGTTGTGATACTAGACTCTCGAAGCACACCATGATGTGGCATATAATATTCTGGTTTTTCATAACTGTTTATTTTAGTCATATGACCTAATCGCTCGTATTCCGCTAAAAATTCGGTATACAAAGTTCGCAATTTAGAATTTCTCTGAAGTCTTTTTTCTAACTGCAAAAATCGCATGATGGCTATTTCCTTGGAATCGCCTAAACTCGATACATCTCCTTTAAACGGAAAAGAAACTATATAACGACCCTCAGGAGAAATTGACAAATGTTCAGAGAAATGTTTCTCACACATGACTTCTTCGACTGATAATGGTTTTTTATTATGAATCTCTTCAATTTCCCAAAATTTACTGATTTGGTCTTGAATATCTAAATTTCGACCAAAATGACAAATTGATTTCTGTTCAAAATTATTAATAGGACCAGCTACTACCCATCCTAATCTTGTTTTTTGTAACAGTGGTTTTCCAGGACCAATGCATATCTGGCCTATACACAAAAGTGACCAAAATATATCTGCGCCTATAAGTAGATCTATTTTTCCAGGTTTGTAAAACTGAGGATCTGCTAACTGAATGTTGCTAGGCATTTTCCAATGGTTTTTGTTCACGAATGTGTCTGGAATATTTTCCGTTATATTTTCGATCACAAAACATGAAACATCGAAAGAAAATGTATTGTTATTTGAAAATACTTTTTATAATTAGCATAAGATAAACTGTTATTAATGCCTGAAACTGCAAGTTTGGTTTTTTGTTTTGGAATATTGAGTTTTTTACAAAGATGTGAACTAATGAAGCTAGATTGTGATCCAGAATCAAGCAAGGCTCGTGCATTATGTTTGATACCATTTACATCATAAATATTTACCAATGCTGTGGATAAAATTGAGCTATTAGATGTAGAAATTCCACAATGTGAGATTTCCTCTTGATCGAGTATATTTTCTAATGAATTTGAGGATTCTTCCGTACCTGCAAGGGCATTATGAGAAGTACCACCATTTGGTTTTTCTTCATGCAGAATAGTGTTGTGTTTACCTTTACATATTTTACAGCCATTCAGACGACAATCTCGGATTTCATGATTGCTTCGTAAACAATTAATGCATAGCTTTAGTTGGCTGATTTTATACATTCGTTGACTAGCTGGTAATTTTAAAAATTCAGGACAATAAAAAATATTGTGATCTTTTTTACAATAATAACAAGATCTCTGAAATGTTTTTTCTTGTTGAGTAGCATGAAAACCTTTAACTTGACTGCTTTTGAAAAGCTTCTCTCGACTATTTGAAGGCTTGTTATTTTCTAATTTAGCATTAATGGTTTCTAACAAGTCTGCACGATTCTTGAGAAATGATTTGAAATCCTCTAATGTTGGCATATTATTATCTGCCCTTTTCTTTTCCCATTCTTGAATTGAATAATTATCCAATTTACTAGTCATAATATAAAGAATAAGAGTATCCCAATGTTCAATGGGTTGACCTAGCTGTTTGAGACTAATCAAATGTTTTGATACACTATCACTTAATGAACGCAAGTTTTGTGCTGATGCTCTATTGAAGGATTCTAGATTGAACAATGATTTGACGTGATTTTGGATAAGTAACCTTTTATTATTAAAACGTTCGCATAAAATGCTCCAGGCAAGCATATAATTGTCACCTGTGAATTCCAATGATTTTATTACTTGAGCAGCTGTGTTTTCCAACGAGGCCTTCAAATAATGATATTTTTGAATGTTTGAAATTTTTGAATTTTCGTGTATCAATGATTGAAATATGTCACGGAACTCCATCCACTGATCATAGGAGCCGTCAAATTTCGGAAGTTTTATTGTTGGCAATTTAACTCCACCTAGTTGATCTGCTGAGTGTGCAGATGCTATAGAATGTATTTCTGAGTTAGATGTATCTGATTCAACACTGAACTTTTCATAGATTGCTTTGGCTTTGGATATTGAGGAATAAAACTTTGATTCAAAATCGTCTCTTTCATTGTACTGTTCATCCAAATCAACATCTTCCAAAGATTCAATTTCATTTTGTATGTCATCAAAAGAAGAAATTATATTTTCAAATTTGATTATTCTTTCGTTAAGCTCGATTACTTTGAATCTATCTGGAATATTTTCATTGTCTTCTATTTCTTCTGTCAATTTTGAAATGTATCTTTCGAATAATGTTAATTTGGATTTCAGAGATCCACGTTTTCTATTTAATGTACTCATATCTGCAGCCATTTTGCGTTATTTCAAATGAATAACCAAAAAGTATATTGAATACGAAAACAAATTACTGATTACTTGATGATTATGAAACCTGCAAAAGCAAATTCGTTCCTATCGCGACAATAAAAAATGACTAATTAGCCGACCTAAGGACTCACGGACTTGCTCAATTCCTCAAATGAAGGTTTAATTGTAATGTTTATTCCTGCTATCCAGGCGATGAAATGGATTTGTAGCTTCTGTGCTGCTGACTATATCGCTCAGTTGAATGCTTCTTCGTTTAAATTTCAATGGATATTTTCGAACCTTCAATGATTTTTCAACTGTATCGTGGCTCGATGGACCAATGTTTGGAAGGTGGACTGTAACTTTAGTCGGATTTCAATGGGTTTTTATTTATAACATTAACAGAGAAAAATGACTTATTACAATACGTTTGAATTCTTGACATCAATCTGACATAATAATTTCTTCTTTTTTTTTACTTCGAAATTTTGGCATCCGTCAGATGTGGGTATTTACAGGATGATATTCACTTGAACACGATATTGAACACATATGAAGTAACGTTTGTTAGTTATCAGCCAATTTTCAATGCTCCACCAAGAGATTATGATACAATATTAACAACATTGTTGATCGGAATGGAGAGGACTAAGACCAAGTTACCTGTCTAGTGATATTTGACAAGGAACGAGATATTCGTCCAGATGATCCTGCTCTGTCGAATGTTGTTATAAGGCTCGGTGAATTTCATTTATTGATGTCCTTCATAAGGGCACTTGATTACATAATACAAGGTAGTGGATTGACTGAACTTTTTGATATCATATACCTATGTGGCGAACTCAACTGAAAAAAATAATGTCTGGCCACGCCTACGCAAGGGCAGAACGAGCTCATATGTTGGCCATAATCTGTGAATTTTCAACTAGCGCTTGAGCCTGAACGGTTTGTTGGAGAAAAAAACTGCAGGGTACAATTTGAAGAAAATTTTATTTATTGATGTTGTTATCTACGAAAAATTGATAGTTTTCAAGTTGATGTTTCAAAGCAAAAACCTGTTGAAAAGTTAAATTTTTCATGTTTTTTGCATTTTAGACAATGTTCCGTCACGAAAATTTGTTAGCAAACCTCAGATTCAGATTCAGCAACTTTCTTGGTAGAAACACAATTTAATTTGATTATTTGTCCACAAATTCGAAGAACCCATTTTGACTTCATTTATGCAAACATATTCGATCCGCGAACGCCGGCATTTCCATGTAATAAGATTTGTACACTTTTGAGCAGGTGCTTTGCTTTCGTAGGAATTACTGCAAAATCCTGCGAGTAGGGAGAAAATGCCGGGATTTTTAAGCGGCAACGGAAAGCGATACACCTGCAGATATTTCGTAATCACGAGACCCTTGAATATTAAATCAGACCGTTCTCGTATATATCATGAATGTGTTACGTTGTACTGCGGAAAAACAAACCGTACACCGTATCGGATATTCTTTTTGGGATTGGATGTTTTTGTAATGGATAAACCGAAACAAGGTGGAATCTAGGTGAACATTTCTCAACAACTGCCTGTTCGTACGAAAAGGATAATCTTGTAATGTTCAGAGAACATCCTGGAAACCGAGGACTAGGTTTTAGGTAGATTTTTTTTTCTTCAACCAATCCACTTTATTATCCTTTCGACATACATACATATACCGGGTGTCCGCGAAAGGTGGATCGCCCCTATAACTTTTTTGTTTTTGAAGACAATGGAATGAAGTTTGGAGGATCTGCATAAGATGTGAAACTGCGTTTATTGACAAGTAACTCAATTTCATGGAACTTCCGGTTTCACCGGAAGTGACATAAATTTTCGATTTTCAAATGGGACACGCAGTATATTTTCACTTCTTTTGTCTCAACATGATATTCTGAATATAACCATGTATCATTTGTCACTTTGAGTGACCATTTTTATTTTATTTTGAATCTAGAATGCTATTGAAATGTTGAAATCATTAATTCCAGCCCTAAAATTTTGGGTAGAATACAACTTAACTGTTTTCGGTCAAAACGTATGTTCTATGTGAAATTTAATTTTAAAATTAAAATTACATATTTTTTTCAAACGGCAACATGGTGGCTCGTCGGGTTAGGAGTAATTTCATTACGATTCATTTGATACCCCACACTAATAGGTTTTAAACAAAGTTCCGTTAGAAAAACTCAAAAAACTACGTCAGATGTTTTATAAAATAAAGCATATTTTGGTATTACAAAAGATTTTAATGCATCGAGCAATCTTTGACAAACACAATTGATAAAACAAAATCATTAAGGAGGTCGACTTCTTATTTTACATCGTTTCTCCAAAAGTAAATTAAGTGTTTATTTTGTAATTATTTAAAGAACATGTTTATGATAATATCTATAATACTAATTATTTTATTAGCTTTTGGATTATTGATCTTGTTTCATAAGTTGTGTTGGTACAGGTTGCTCGATGCAGAAACTTCTAATTTAATCTTTCAAAGTTTTTTTAAAGAAAGTTTGTTTGAAACCTAATAATGTGTGGTATCAAATCAGTCGTTATCAAAAATGCTCTTTTTTCTTAACCTATAATGCCACTATGTTATACTTCGAAAAAATTGATACTAGAAATTTTAAAATGAAATTTTGCGTAGCAGATACATTTTTATCAAAATCAGTAAAGTTTTCAGAATTTTAGGACTGATTTGAAGATATCCGTAGCCCTCTAGAATAAAGAATAAATTTCGAAACAAAAATAAAATTCGATTACAAAAAGTGACAAATAACACATGGTTGTATTCAGTATGCCATATTTATTAAATAAAGAACCACGTATTAAGACAATTTTAATTTGAATTTTCATTATAGAACAAAAATAAATTGATTTTTGGAGGTGCCTTCGATGTTCTGTTATCGGTCACAGAAAATTCACAGATGGCACTATCGGAGAAGCAGGAACAAACTGGTTTATCTGAAAAATTTTTAGGAAGAATTTTGAAGCATAATGAATTCCGTGCAGACAAACCAAAATTCATTCACCCTTACTCGATAGAGATTTCGAATCCCGCTTAGAATTTTCATCGTGGATAAAAAAAAAATTGTTAAAATTGTTATTTCCGTCAACCGAAGTCGGAGACCGAGGGATTCATAATGGCCTGCCAAGATGGTGTCTTCAATACCTTGGTCTACCGAAGCCACGTGATGGGTAAAGAGGTCCCTGATATTAGATGCAGGGCCTGGCGTCAGGCGCCTGAGACCATTATGCATTTGCTGTCAGCATGTCCAGCATATGCGGTCTCAGCCTATATCCACAGACATAGCGCGGCTCTACGAGTGTTATATTACCACCTACGACACTCGTACGGTATAGACGAGACACAAGTGTTGCCTTACGCTCCGGGGGATATTGAGTCCGTGGTGGAGAATGAGAAGTGCCGGATCTACTGGAACTACTCATTTCCCACCCTCACGCAAATACAGGCCTATAGCCTGATGTAGTACTCCTCGACCATGGAAGTTAAGACGATTTTCGTCATTGAGTTTTCGGCTCCTGGCGAAACGAATATCGTCTGAAAGGAGGAGGAGAAATATCGAGATTTACTCTTCGAACTCCGCAGGCTCTACCCAGACCATTCTGTAAAAATGGTTGTTCTGATAATAGGGTCCCTTGGCGGTGTGATGGATTCGTTACTCTCGAACCTGAAAATCATACCGGCATGTCGGAAGATGTCAGAAATTATAGCCGGAAGAATGCAGAAGGTTGTCATCCTCGGTTCATTACGTCTGCTCAGGGCACACGATTCCCGGACCCAATAGCTGCTTACCCCATAGTTTGGGGAGTGGTTATTGGGGTAATGATATTGTCAGCGCGCCCTCCGAATGTATCGGAGCATCGGAGACAGGGCCCGACTGGAGAATTTTAATTCAAACCAAATAATAGTAATAATAATAATAATAATAATAATAATAATAATAATAATAATAATAATAATAATAATAATAATAATAATAATAATAATAATAATAATAATAATAATAATAATAATAATAATAATAATAATAATAATAATAATAATAATAATAATAATAATAATAATAATAATAATAATAATAATAATAATAATAATAATAATAATAATAATAATAATAATAATAATAATAATAATAATAATAATAATAATAATAATAATAATAATAATAATAATAATAATAAAATAATAATAATAATAATAATAATAATAATAATAATAATAATAGGTCGAGTGAGCTAAAGTCGGAGACCGAGGGATTCATAATGGCCTGCCAGGATGGTGTCTTCAACACCCTTGTCTACCGTAGTCGCGTGATGGGTATAGACGTCCCTGACACCCGATGCAGGGCATGTCGTGGGGCACCTGAGACCGTAATGCATTTGCTATCAGCATGCCCATCTTATGCGGTCTCAGCCTATATCCACAGGCATAACGCGGCGCTACGAGTGTTGTACTACCACCTACGACACTCGTACGGTATAGACGAGACACCGGTGTTGCCTTATGCTCCGGGGGATATTGAGTCCGTGGTAGAGAATGAGAGATGCCGAATCTATTGGAACTACTCATTCCCCACCCTCAGGCAAATACAAGCCAATAAGCCTGATGTTGTCCTCCTCGACCACCAAAGTAGAAAGATATTCGTCATGGAGTTTTCCGCTCCAGGCGAAATGAATATCGTTCGAAAAGAGGAGGAAAAACGGACTAAATATCGAGATCTTCTCTTTGAACTCCGCAGGTTATATCCGGACCATTCTGTCAAAATGGTGGTTCTGATTATAGGAGTCCTTGGTGGAATGATGGACACACTGCTCTCTAACTTGAAAATAATACCGGCTTGCCGTAATATGGCAGAAATCTTAGCAGCAAGAATGCAGAAGGCCGTTATACTTGGTACGCTCCGTCTACTCAGGGCACACGATTCTCGGACCCAATAATTACTCACCCTACGGACGTAGGGAGTGGTTATTGGGGTTAACGACACCAGCGCGCCCTCCGGATGGGTCGGAGCACCGGAGACAGGGCCTGACTGGTACACTCCTGAGGAGAAAAAAAAAATAATAATAATAATAATAATAATAATAATAAAACGGAGATTTGTCTGATCCAAAGAATTACAGGCCGATAACATGCTTGAATGCGTGTCATAAGGTCATCTTATACACGCGCATTCTCTCCGCAGTTGATCAGGTGTACGAACGGATTTATGAGAAAAGAGGGTCAAAGAAAGGGGTCGCCGGCTGCAAGGAGAACCTGCTCATCGATAGATGTATCACGCAGGACTCCGTGCAGTATAAGCGTAACCTTTCGATGGCCTGGATCGATTACCGCAAGGCATTTGATACAACATCGCATGAGTTAATCATGCATTTGCTCAGATGCCTTGAGGTACCCGATCAAATAGTGCGATGCATTGGACAACTGATGCCACTCTGGAGGACTCGCTTCACCATAAGATCTGGTAGAGACACAGTCCAAACAGAGTAGGTCATCATTAGAAGAGGCGTGTTTCAGGGAGACTCCCTCAGCCCTCTTCTCTTCTGCATCTCACTATTGCCATTGTCCGTTGTACTCAGGAATACCCGTGGGTACAACTGCGGCACCCCCAGCAACCGGAGGCATAAAGTCACCTATCTGTTTTACATGGATGACCTCAAATTATATGCCTCTGGAGAAAGGGACCTACATCAGTCCCTTAGGGTGGTGGAAGAGTACACGCATGCTATCGGAATGGAATTTGGGATCGACAAATGTGCCACGGTTCATCTCAAAAGAGGACGATGCGAGGAATACGGAGAGGATGTCCAGCTCGTAGATGGAAGCATCCTACATCATCTGGATGCCGGAGAGACGTATACTTACCTAGGGGTGGAGCAACGCCGCTCCCAAGAGGTATTCACAGTTAAGAACTCTCTCCGCGGCAAGTATCAGCATAAACTCCGACAGATCTGGTCATCAGAACTGTCGGGGAAGAACAAAGTTGCTGCAACCAATATGCTTGCCGTTCCGATCCTTCTCTACTCTTTCGGAGTGATGAAGTGGACTAAGGAAGAGCTGCGACAACTCGACGTTAAAACTCGCAAAGTGATGCATCTCAATAGGAGCTTGCATCCTAAATCGTCCGTTCCACGGTTATACTTTCCCAGACAACGGGGAGGCCGTGGACTTTTGAGTTTGAAGTGTCTGCATAACAGACTGGTTCTGGATGGGGCCTGTAAAGTCATCAGGAGTTCAGATCCCATTCTCTGCATGGTACGCGATCATGAAAAAGCAGGGATTGGAGCATTTCTCTTTAAGGCAGCAACCCGTGCGGCCGATGAACTCGGTCTCGTATTCGACACTGAACGGGCTAACCCAAACTCTGTCACCGAGCTGGTACTCGTTCAGCAAAAAGCTCACATCAAAACTGCGGAGACAGAGGTCCTGCTACAGCAACATATGGATAAGCCAATGCACGGTGTTTTCTTTCACAACATCGAAGACCTTGGCTTATCCAAAAGCTTGACCTTTGCCTTCCTCAGAACGAGTGAGCTAAAGTCGGAGACCGAGGGATTCATAATGGCCTGCCAGGGTGGTGTCTTCAACACCCTTGTCTACCGCAGTCGCGTGATGGGTATAGACGCCCCTGACACATGATGCAGGGCATGTCGTGGGGAAGCTGAGACCGTAATGCATTTGCTATCAGCATGTCCATCTTATGCGGTATCAGCCTATATCCACAGGCATAACGCGGCGCTACGAGTGTTGTTCTACCATCTACGACACTCGCACGGTATAGACGAGACACCGGTGTTGCCTTATGTTCCGGGGGATATTGAGTCCGTGGTGTAGAATGAAAGATGCCGGATCTATTGGAACTACTCATTCCCCACCCTCAGGCAAATACAAGCCAATAAGCCTGATGTTGTCCTCCTCGACCACCAAAGTAGAACGATGTTCGTCATGGAGTTTTCCGCTCCAGGCGAAATGAATATCGTTCGAAAAGAGGAGGAGACTAAATATCGAGATCTTCTCTTTGATCTCCGCAGGTTGTATCCGGACCATTCTGTCAAAATGGTGGTTCTGATTATAGGAGTCCTTGGTGGAATGATGGACACACTGCTCTCTAACTTGAAGGTAATACCGGCTTGCCATAATATGGCAGAAATCTTAGCAGCACGAATGAAGAAGGCCGTTATCCTTGGTTCGCTCCGTCTACTCATGGTACATGATTCTCGGACCCAATAGTCACTCACCCTACGGTCGCAGGGAGTGGTTATTGTCGTTAACGACACCAGCGCGCCCTCCGGATGTATCGGAGCACCGTAGATATTGCCTGACTGGTACATTCCTTACAGGAAGACAAATAATAATAATAATACCAAAACAACAAACTTACAAACTAGGTAAAAGAATCATGAATGATGAGTTGGCGGAGTATCAGCAAGAGATGTTTTTGAACTCAACCACAAATATATTCATTTACAAAAGCAGTAAACATACCCTACTAAAAATTATAAAAAATGTATAGAAATAAAAGTGAAAATGAGAAATCCAAGAAAATTAAATATATAATAAACAGATAACATTATTTAACTCATTTGAAATTCGTAAATACTATCACAATATGAAAATTTAGAAAATATCAGACTCACAAAGTTTCATTTTTAGTTTTGTGGAGAGTATATCACGATTTGGATATAGCTGCCTCAGGGCAGGTTTGGCACATGTGGTTAACATGTCTCGTGAATCTTAGATAGGAATCGAAGTTGTAAAACTGTAAAATTGTTATTTCCGTCAACCGATTGCGCCCCTACGCGGAACCCTCGGAAGTCTTCGAGAGACTTGTGTGAGCTAGGGAAGACGCAGCTCTTACCTTTTAACGTGTGATGCCATGCACGAAGGATAGTCCTAGATTCTTAGTTTTCTCAAGTATTGGCAGTTTATTATTATCGATGCATATTTCAAATGTTCCGGGTGATACTTTTCTCACTGTTTTGGGACCGAAAAGTATGACTACAGACTTATTTGCATTGAGTTTTAGCATATGGACAGAAGAGATGTCAGATATAGATTTAAGATCTCTGTTAATATTAAATTGGGCTTCTTGCGAAGTGTTACCATGAAAAGAGAAATATATTTGAGTACTATCTGCATAATGAAGTATCGTACTTTTGTTTATTGATTTATAAAAGTCAGAAATATATATATACTGTACAGTAGTGGTCCAAGAATGGATCCTTGTGGTACACCTTTTGACATAAGTACGGCATTTGATACATCTCCGTCTATAATAACACGTTGGCTACGGTTGCGTAAATAGTCCTCAATTAATCAAGTAGCCATGCTAGAGAAACCAAAGTATCGTAGTTTTCGAGTATTTTGTGATCTAGATTATCGAAGGCCTTACTGTAGTCCGACAATACTAAGCATGTCAGTTTGCTTTCATCTGTAGCTTTGAATATGTCGTCATATAAAAGGGCTGTTGTGGTACTGTGATCTTGTCTGAAACCAGACTGAACGATGTAATGATCTTGTTTTCATATACATAGGAGGTTATTTGATATTTCATTACTTTTTCTGCAACTTTAGACAAAGATGGTAAAATGCTGATGGGCCGAAGGTCAGACAAAACTAATGGGATGGGGAATAACCAAGAAGTTTTTCCAGGCCTGAGGAAACATGTTATTTATTATATAAGTGATATGTTTAAGTAAGTAGTCATTTATCAAATGGAGCATACGAAGTGAAATTTGATCTGTACCTGTCGCATTGCTTTTGATGTCGTAAATGTACTTTTTTACCGTACTATCAGTAACACGAGAGAAAATGAATGAATCTTTAGTGGTTGGTAAAAAATCGTATTTATCAAGTAGTAAATAGTTGATCTTCGAAAGGTATAAGCTGAGGAATGCTATTGAAATGGTTATTGATAAGATCCTTATTTTTTAGGTCGGGAGGTTTTTCGGTATTATTTTTTTCTCTCAATAAATCAAGCGACCGGAGTGCATTCCATGTAGATTTCGAAACAAAATATTTATTATTTTATAATAGAATGGAGACATTGCTGTGGCAGTTGACATTCCCGAATGAAATCCATGTTGTTATTTGCTTATTACTTGATACCTTTCTAGGAATGGTAACAACCGATGGAGGAAGGCATGCTCAACATTTTTTGAAAAGCCTTAAGGTAGGTACTGTTTCTGGTCGGTAGTTTTCCAGCATTGTTGAATATTTTTTTTTTGAAGGAGAAAAACTTTTCCTGTTTTTATTTTCTGTGGAAAGGCACCACACTCGAAAGACATATTAATTAAATATGTTGAAGGTTTGATAATAACATCGATAACACTATTCAATAAACATGAGGGAACTTCGTCTAGACTGGCTGATGTCTTATTTTTCAATTCATTTTTCAACAACGAGTGAAGTTTGATCCCTGTATATGGATTCAGGAACGTAGTGATATTGTTGAACTGATTTTTGGGTATAAAAAATTCACTGTCAGCTATTTTTTGAGTCGGAGCCTCTATGAAAAAATCACTGATCTCTTTTGCTATTATATCCGGATCTTCTACTATTTGACCATCACTATTGAGGGAAATATTTTTAATTGATACAGTTTTTTTGTCAGTTTTACGGAAGACGATCCCTCACTTCTTTACGTGTGATGCCATGCAATGTAAACAACTCAGACAATGGAAGTTCTGCTATGAGACAGTTCTCTGTTAAAATTAAATCTTTCTCTGTTAGCAACACCTGCCTGTGTGGCCAGACCTTCACAACTATCGTACGAAGAAATCGATTCCGCAGTGTCAAGAACACTGCGACAAAGTCTGCATGTAGATTAAAGAGAAAATCTTCCAGAACTGAGAGCAATTACCGGAATGTAAATTGGTACGTATAATAAACTGAGAATAATCCGGGCTTTATCACAGCAGAAGTTCAAAACGACCTCGTTTAGGAGGATAGTACGCCGAGTTCATCATAACCGCTGGATGTGAAGCGATTACACTCTATGGCGATGGCGACGTGGAAGTTAGACGGGGAGTTTTGCTTCGTTCTTGGTCATTTCTTGGATTTTTCGAATTATAATCGACTGGTGGTGTGAAGAGGAGGAGCTGACAGTAAACCCTCATAAAACCACAATAGTTACATTCACACGAAAAAAGTACTGGAAGGACTCAAATCACCTGTACTGAACAGGATATAAATTCCATTGTCCCAGAGGCAAAATAATCCTAGTCAGTTAACAAGGAATCAACACCTACAAAAAGCAGTACCCTTCAATCTATGAAGGAGAATGTGCAGAAAAAATTGGGGGCCACAACCAAAAATTACTACGTATGACTCTATGCCAGAGTTATCAGATCCATGATAACTTACGGGTCGGTGGTATGGTGGCCAAAGACCACGCTGGTAGGAGTGGTTCGACTGCTGGGAGAAATGCAAAAGACTAGCATGTCTGCGTGCCACCGGGGCCATGAGAACCACCCCAACTGCCCACTAGAGGTCTTGGTCAACTTGCACCCACTAAACTTACATATCCAAGGCGAAGTCAGGTCAGTCAAGGACAAGCACCTATAAGCAATATGCTCGGGAGTGAGTACATCAAGCTAGACGAAGAGTTGGAAAATAATCCTCTTATAAAGGTTTCCTCAAACCAACGCGGAAACGCGGGAGCGAGAGCGGGAACGAGATGAATCCGAGACTAAATTCTATAGTAGGACATACCGGTGTGAATATTCGTATTCCGAAATGCATACAAGCAGCGAAATATATATGGTTTGCTACGTGTACTGGTTTTCAAGCAATTCGCACGGTTCCAAAGTTCCGTTCCCGCTCTCGCTCCCGCTCCCGTGTTCCCGCTTTGGTTTGACGGAACCTTAAGAATGTCATCAGATGGCATACTTCCCTGATAGCTTTGACAAATCTTTCAAGTCAAGTATAACAGACAGGGATGCGTGAAAGGGTGGAACTCCCATCAACGTGGAAATTGCTGTATACACGGATAGCTCAAAAACTGATGAAGGTTCAGGAGCCGGCATTTATGAAACCAAGCCGAAGATAAAAATCTCATTGGGCTTAGGCAAATATGCGACGATATTCCAAGTGGAAATTGTCGCAATAGCCCATTGCGTTCAAGAGATAATAAGACATGATTTTTCAGAACATTGTCATTTACTCGACAGCCAAGCTGCGATGAAAGCAATAAATCTCTCAGGGAAAATCATTACTGTTACTACAAAATTCAGTTTAGTATGTTTTATCAATATCTATTGTCAGTAAACTATCATCAAGCAAGTTAACTATGGTGTCAATATCTTTCCTTGGATGAGATATTACATCTTCTCAGGTTGTTCCATCAATTAATAACACTGAATCATCAGCAAATGAGATCATATTGCCAGAAATATCAGTGGATAATATATCATTCAAATATAGTGTGAACAGTATTGTCCCCAAGACGGTACCTTGGGGAACTCCATATTTGATATATAATGGCTCGCTCAATACGCCGTCTATTGTAACCATTTGTGTCCTTTCATTTAGGTAGTTTTTGATAAGATCATTCGCCAGAACTCTGATACCAAGATTATTCAATTTCGACAGTAATTTTTCATGACTAATGGTATCAAAGGCCTTGGCCAAATCGATAAATGCCCAGGCGGGGTCGGTTTTTATCTAAATGATGATATATTTGGGTGACTATGTTGACTATGGCATCAGAAGTTGATCTCCCATTTTGAAATCTAAATTGGAAATCTGAAATTATGTGATGTCTCTCTGTGCAAGCCATCAAACGTTTTTTGAAAATTTTTTCAAATAATTTTGTAAGATTGGATATTATGCTTATTGGACGGTTATAGTTTACTTTGTTTTTTGTACCCGACTTAAATACATGTTTAACAATTATTATTTTGAAGTTTGAAGGGCAAATGCCTATGACAAAAATAGCGTTTATCAAAGTACATAAAGGTTGCGCTATTTGATCAGCTAATGTTTTAATAACTTTCTCAGAAATTCTATTATACCCCGGTGCAGTTTAAAACATTTCAGCCAGGTGTCAAGAAAATTGTATCGCCCACAGCGATCACATTTTGTGGTATTATCACCTATGTTTCTTGTCTGATATTTTGTGCCATTTTTCCACCAACGGTTGAATAATGGTTAACAAATACATTATCGATATCAAGTTTGTTAGTGATCATTGAATTATCTTCTGTTTTCATTTTTTTTAATTTCGACAGTTTGACACTTCTTATGTTTTCCGGAAAATTCATTGACTGTGGACCATAGAACTTTCGGGTTATTTCTATTTGGTAATACTATCTTCTTGTAGTATTTGTATTTTTCATTTGTAATTGTATTTGTACCTTTATTGCTCTGGACTTTATAGTTTTTGAACAGTTCTTCATTGTTAGGATATTTCTTATGTTCTTTAAATAGTTTGTCCCTTGTTGGTGTTAGAGTAGTTTTTGAATCTATGTGTAGTTTCCTCTCAGATCATTCAAAATATTCCATTCTTGTGCGGAAAGCAGCTACTTTCTGCCCGCTCGTAGTACTGTAATACAGGCCGGACCTGTCGCCTCTACACATGAACAAGCTTGATATCCGAAGGAATGTTCGAGAATCTTTGACTCGCGACATCTAGATGCGAATAGATGCATGAGGCGGCTCGAGAACCTTTTGGTGAGATTCTCTGCTGGTATAAATGCCGCTATGTCTCGCGGCGAAGAACAGAAGTAGAGAATTGGAAAGTTAGTGAGGAAGTACACTTCAGTTTCAAATAAAATAGATATGATTGTCATATTGTAGTTGTTTGTGAAATAAATGAATTTAACATAATTAAGACGATAAAAATATATTACATTGATGTCAGAAGTGCGATTTTAAAATAAAATACAGAGTGTTCGTGTAAGTAGACAGTTTGTGTATTTCGGACAATTGTTTTCGCGAAAAATAGACAGTGACTGATAAACATTTTTCATGAAGTGGACTGTTGTGTGCATTAACGGACTAAGAACTTATTATAATAAACTGGTGGCCCGTGAAATACACTGTGTGAAACAGACTAAGACAAAATGTGTAGGAGAGGGAACCTGACACAAAAGCCACGCTTCAGACAAGACTTGCTGAAGGATTATTCCAGGAGGGTGAGGAAACGGAAACATTTTTATTCGAAGTTTCTGGAATTGACTTTGGTACGATAGTGAATAATCTCCAGAAAAACTTCTGGAAAATTCGAATATTTCAGAAGTAGAACTTCAAGAAAATTCGAAAAATCTGGAAGAGAAGCTGCTGGAAAGTTCGAATAGTTTGAAGGAAGAATTTCAAGAAAGTTCGAGGAATTTGAGAGAAGATATTCTAGAAAATTCTAAGGGTTTGAGGAAAGTGCTTCTAGAAAACTCGAAGAATAACTTTGAAGCTTGGCGAACCGATTAGAATAAAGAATGGGGACTGTCGAGACAAAGATGGAGAAAATCAAAGATGAAATTGAGGAAGAGATGGGAAAATTGAAGAATCAATCAGAAGCAGAATCGAAGAAGAAATCAGCAAAGTGAAGGAAATAAGTGAATTGAAAATAGATAAGACTTTTAAAAATATATAACAGTACCTACCGATTGTTTGTCGCCATTCCGCGATCGAACTCCTCACCTACAGACTCTGCGGCGACACGACAATTCGAGCATCCTCGCAATCTCGCGAGCCATCTCCGGAGGGGTTGGCGTCTTCTTTTCACACCATTTCCGCGCATCCGCCATGTTTTATCCCCCCAGCTGGTCCGCCTAATGCTCGTCGCCGACTAATTATCATTAAACCATCTAAATGCTAATTAATGGGGGCTATATTCGCTTCGCGATTGTGCCCTGCGGACGGAATGCTAATGAACTCCTCTCTTTTTGCCGTGCTTCGCCTTCACCGTTTATCCGCCCCCCGATGGGTAGGGGGTGGCGGCGGCCGCTCGGTGACGAGCTGTCCGCACTCTAGTTTTTGTTATTTCTTTCATTCGCGACAATTAAATGGGACTTGTTCTATCAATTCAGTGTTTGGAACGGTGTCGAATCACTCTGTATCGAAGTGTTTTATTCGGTGTGGACCCTAATGTTTGGAAACTACTCAAAATATCTGTTAAAAAAAAATTCCAATCAATAAAAAATAGCTTTTTCAACATCTCCTTTGAAAATTGACTTTTCCATCCTAGTTTTAGGGTTGAAAGTGGCACTTTTCATCCCTAGTGAGGAAAAGTTACGTCCATCAATATATAAATTTATTAAACTCAGTATCAAGTGGATATAGACGTCAAAAACACAATCAAAATGTTTGATTTTTATTAGATATACCTATAGATAGATAATATAAATAGAAAAGTTATTGGGTATAACCCTCAAATTGTTGTGCAACCGTAGACACGTGTTTCGAGTTTAAGCTCTCGTCAGTACGGTAAAATCAAGTGCGAAAATTCACAACACTTGGATGTAAAAATAGAAACAAAGGAAGTCAACAAAAGGAAGCCACATTTGTGGCTTCGATTAGAAGACCTTGAGCTTTCAAGGCAACAACTAGCGTCACCACGAAGGCAGCTATCCTACCCTGGAAAATACAAATCAGGATGGATTTGTCGAGGGGCACAACAATTTGAGGGTTATACCCAATAACTTTTCTATCTATAATTTCATATATTGCCCTCTATTAATCCATCCATCCATTTGTATTTTCCTGGAAAGGACTGTCACGCTGGTAGCTATAGCTGCCTCCGTGGCGACGTTAGTTGTTGCCTTGGAAGCTCAAGGACTTCTAACCGAAGCCAAAAATGTGTGGTTGGCTTCCTGTTGTTGACTTCCTATGTTTATATTTTTACATCCAAGTGTTGTACATTTTCGCACTTGATTTTACCATACTGCTGGAGCTTAAGCTCGAAACACGCGTCTACGGTTACACAACAATTTGAGGGTTATACCCAATAACTTTTCTGTTTATATTTCCATATATTGCCCCTCAAGAAATCATTCCTGATTTATAGATAGATAAATAAACATCATTGTCCAAATGTTAGTTGTTTACATATTAGCATTCATAAGAAGTCTTGGGAGAAAATCTCTATAAAGATATCAATTAAAATTTTAGTACAAAAAGTACCTACATAAATAAAATAACATGTAAAATATATTATGGTTCCAAAGTATATAATATTAAATATATAATATAAAATATAGAACTAATAGAGTGCATATGCAAGATACTCCTCTAAAGTGTAGAAGCGTTTCCCTATCAGAAATGTTCTAACTGATTTTTGGAAATGCTTCATGTCGCTAATGTCTCTGATTTGATTAGGTAAATGATTATAAATGTGCTTGCCTCTATAAATCCAAGACTTTTTCATAAGAGTTGAAGAGTGGGAGTTAATGAATTTCTTTCTGTATTTGTGCATCAAGCAAGCTGTCTCCGAAATGAAAATTTCATAAAGCGTTCGTATTTTTACTGACGAAAATTGGTCTCCATGATTCAGGCATCTTTACTTTGAAGATAAATTTAATAGCTTTTTTTTTGAGGACGAAAATACTTTGGAACAAAACTTGACTGAAAGAACCTCAGAATGGAATTGCATACCGCAGGCGGGACTTGATAAATGAGTAGTATACAGTAAAGGAAGGTGATATTCCAAGTCCCCCTTTTTTTTGGAACCTTTATATGAGTTTCGAACTTCAGATTGTTGTCAATTTGTACACCAAGAAATTTTGTTTCGGGCTTGCTTTTAATTAGTTGAGAATCTGAAGGTATACTTGTACACCAAGCAATAGAGCATAAAATGCGTGAGTTTTTAACAAAAATATTAGTAGGAAACCGACTATGCCATCACATGGGGAACAGTCCGTAGTTATATTCTGATATGTTTTCGACTCGCAACTATCATTTATTAATTTGTTATATACATTTAAATAACAAAAAACGTGTTTTTTTACAATTGTATTGCTTATAAAATGAAAACTAATAGAGCAATCCGGTTGCTCCAATGAAAAGAATTGTAGATAATTGAAATACAAACAAAATGGGATATTTTATGACCTGGTCGGATCAATAGCAACGGAGAAAAACTGAAAAAACCGGAAAATTTTTCAAGAAGTAGGATTGGCCTTTCTCCTGAAAGTATTGAAACATGTGTAGTAGTAATATTTGTGCACAAAACAGGCGCTGTCGGATCATTAGTTTTGGCACAATTGCAGTTTAAATTTTTTTTGCACCATCTTTCAGCGTGCCTGGATGCTCTAGTGATAGCCCAATTTCAATTCCTCAAACAGATTATGAAAGTAGAAATATACTACTACAAAACGTATATTCTCATTTTGCGCTACAATGGTGCGAAATGGGTGAAAAATGCATGCATACATGACTGAAAACGACCAAGCCCCCGTTAGCTGCCTAGTGGCAGGAGAGAGGGGAATTCTTCTAATGAACGGGTTAAGGTTTCCTCAAACCAACGCAGGAACGCGGGAGCGGGAGCGGGAACGAGATGAATCCGAGACTAAATTCTATAGTGGGACATACCGGTGTGATTATTCGTATTCCGTAAAGCATACAAGCAACGAAATATATGTGGTTTACTACGTTTATTGTTTTTCTAGCAATTCGCACGGTTCCAAAGTTCCGTTCCCGCTCCCGCGTTCCCGCTTTGGTTTGATGAAACCTTTACGTGATAATACGCTTCCCCTCATCTCCCGCTCTCTCCATCCTCTCGACCGCTTCTACCAGCTCAGCCGTTTCGAGTCATGTTTGCAAGCTTTTTTCACCCATTTCGCAGCATTTTAGCTCAAAATGAGAATAACGTGTTTGTGTTACTGTACTTCTACTTTCAAAATCTGTTCTAGGAATTGAAATCGAACTATCACTAGAGCATCCAGGCACGCTGCAAGATAGTGCAAAAAAAATCAAATTGCAATTGTGCCAAAACGAATGATCCGTCAGAGCCTGTATTATGCACACATAAAGTACACATGATTCAATACTTTCATAAGAAGGGCCAACCCTATTTCTTGAAAAATGGCGGAGTTACGAATTTTTTGAAAAATACTCAAATTTTCCGGTTTTTCTGGTTTTCCTCCGTTACTAATGATCCGATCGGGTCGTACAACATTCCCTTCGGTTTGTATTTCAATTATCTACAATTATTTCCATTGGAGCAACCATACTGCTTTATTAGTTTTCATTTTATGAGCAGAACAATTTAAAAAACACGTTTTTTGTTATTTAAATTAATAAATGACATTTGCGAGTCGAAAACATAATAGAATATAAGAACGAAATGTCTTCCATGTGATAGTATAGTCGGTATTCTAGTATTTTTGTTAGGAAAAAATGCTCTATTGATTGGCCTATTGTTCTAACTGATTTCTTCTTATTTTTGTGATATGTGGAATTTTATTTCTTGTTTCATTTTTGTTGTTGATAATCGTATTCCCAAAAGTTATAATTGTCCAAGATAAGGTTGTTCACCACGGGTATATCTAAAACGATAATAGAAACAGTTGCGGTTGAAAGCGAAAAAAGTTGGGTAACAGAAGGGCCACATATATCGAAGAATAAAATATTCCAAAATATTTTTCATTTTCGAATTATGTTGAAACCCAAAATTTTTTGATTACGTAAATAATTTCTTTCTTTGTGGTGTCATCGTTAGAGCTGGAACAAGATAAAAAATACTTCCTCACAAAAACTGTTTACAAGCTTTCTTATGATGAAATCAGTATTATTTTCAGACGTTTCTTAATCGAACAGCCATCATCAACTTCCTATTTTTTCATTCTCAATCCAATGATATATCACACATTGCAGTTTCATTATGTGTCAGATCATCTCAAATTTCTGAGAAAAATGTAGAGAGGGTACGGGCCAGATTAGGAAAAAAAATCAGATATCCCACATCTGAAGAAAATCAATAGTTAGATTTGTCATGCTAAATAATTGGTGAAAATTCCTACAAAAAACTTTGATGTTGGTTGGGAAGGTTCCGAAACTTATTAAACCACCATGACTGATACATCATCAGATTAAGAAAGAAAAAAACTGTAGTATTCGAAACAGAGCTGTATTTAAAAAAATATGTTGATGGTTATTCGATAACGAAACGTTGCGACGAACAGTAAAACTGATGTCATCATAAGAAACCTTATGAAGAGTTCCTATGAAGAAGGATTTTTAACCTTATTCTACCTCTGGCGATTACACCACAAAAAGTTTAAATAAGAAATCGAAAAATTCAGTTTCGAGAATAAATTTCTCATTGTTCCTAAAATGAGTCCTTGCATTCTTACTCAAAATATCCATCAATCGTGATCGAAAGCTCTGAGAATCATGCCAATACCTAGTTATGTTTTATTATCTTCTAGGTGGTCCATCACACCCAATCCATTCTTTTTATCACTATCTTGTGTTAGTTGTTGTCTACCGTATACACATTTTCTACCTTACCTATCCCTTTACACTCATTCTAACATCTGTCAGCCATTCGAAATTATTTCCCCATCGAGAGTATTGAGGATGTCGAGGACACTGAATGCACAATGCAGGATAAAAGGATAAAAAAGTCGAAGCTTCCATACATTTACCTAAAACCCTTAGCGAATGTCACGTAGAGACAATAAAATATCGGAACAAAGTGTAGCTCCTACTCGACACATCTATTTAAACTAATAAAATCCACATTGAAGAACTTTGGTTATACAGGGTGGTCTACCTCAACTGAAAAACAATGAATGAAATTTCGAATTTTCGAAATGAAACTACACAAGTGTAGCTGACCGCAAGTCTATACCTCCAGAGTGTCTCTCAGAAAATAAATATTTGGCTGGTTCAATAAAAAACTTAAGAAAATTGATGACCGAAATTGTGACGTTTTCAGCTAGATTTTTAATCTCTCGTCAAATTGACATTAACATTTCAATAATACAGTGTAAAATATCGGAAACATTAGGCAAATAGAAAAAATATTCAACAACGAGATAAATATTTCTCGGTTTAGTATCACCACTACACCAAGAACTTTGGAAAGACTGTTAGGGAACTAGGTATGAGGGTGGTATTGAATACAAGTCAAACACGATTTTCCGAAAAGTGAAAAACTCAAAAATACGACAAACCGATGATCGAAACTAAATTTCGAAAAATGCAAAGGGTGGAACAGAATATATGCAAAGTATTCTTCACGAAAATGATCGGAAGACTGGGAAAACTCGAGAAAACTGAAAATAAAATTGAATTTTGAAACACATGAAATATCTCAGTATCTGTCGATTTTTCTTTAATTTACAAAACAATATTTTTTGTTCGCCTTTAGAAAATCTACAAAAAATATCTAAACGTTTTTTCCGTAAAATTAATAGTCTGGGAAATATTTCAAAAAAATAGAATATCGAGATTTTATTCTATAAAAATTGCTTTGGGTACGTCTCCGCAAGCGTCACTGAAAAAAAATAAAAAATTTGAAAACCTAAAAGTAAACCAGATATTGGAAAACTTTATGTAGACAGTTTTATTGTCCTTGGACAGATCTACACAAAGTGAAGGAAAACTTTTCCATATTTTTGAAAGTTGTAATTTTTTTAATAAAAACCCAAAGATGGCAACAGATTTTTAAATTTCTTAGGTTACATTTTTGACCGTCTTCTAAAAATGTACAAAAAATATAACTTTTTTCCGTAATATAAATATTCTGGAAAATATTTAACGAAAGCGAAAAATTATGGACTTTTTTCATTTTATTTCTAAAAACACGAAAATTTGTATTGACTCCAAGAAGGTAATCTCAAAGATAGCGAAAAATTTCGAAATTTCATAAGATCCAGTTCTTGATCGTCCACACATTTTTTTCCGTAATAAAATTTTTGATTTTTTTCTCTCTTTCCTCTCCTAGCCCTCAAATTTTTGTTATTCGCCCCCTTTCCCCACAAAATCTTCTGGGTGCTTCTAGCCCAGATTGTCATTTCCGTCCCCCTCCCTCATCCTCAAAAATTTTCGGTCGCTTTGCACCCAAATTTTTTATCACTCCCCCCCCCCCCCCCATTCCCCAAAATTTTCCGAGGGCTTCGCTCCTGGAAATTTGATAATTTACCTTCTCTTTCCCCCTCCTCATTTTTTTTCAAACGCATTAAAGTCGTTGTATCCATATTATTTGTGTCCAATTAGGGTTTTAAACGCATTGAAGTACCTACTCATATTAATGGTATCCAATTATAGTTTCAAATGCATTAAAGTCGTTCATTCATATTATTGGTGTCCATTTAATGTATAGTTTTGAATGCGTCAAAGTCGTTATATTCATGTTATTGGTGTCCAATTAGTTTTGAATACATTTTTGTCGTTGTATTCATATTACTGGTGTCTAATTATTATAGTTTTGAACGCATTATAGTCATTGTATTCATATTATTGATGTCCAGTTTTAAACGCACTGAAGTCGTTGTATTCATATTAATGGTTTTCAATTATAGTTTTAAATGCATTAAAGTAGTTGTATTCATGTTATTGGTGTCCAACTATGGTTTTGAACGCATTGAAGTTGCTGTTTTCATATTGTTGGTGTCCAATTATAGTTTTAAATCCATCGAAGTCATTGCATTCTCATTATTGTTGTCCAGTTATAAGTTTGAACGCATTGAAGTCTTCTTATTCAACTTATTGGTGTCCAATTATAGTATTGAATGCATTAAAGTCGATGTACTGATATTAATGGTATCCAATTATAGTTTCAAACACATTAAAGACGCTGTATTCATATTATTGATGTCCAATTATAGTTTTGAAAGCATTAAAATCGTAGTGTTCATATTATTGGTGTCCAATTAAATTATAAATTTAAAAGTCGTTGTATTTATGTTATTGGTATCCAATTATGGTTTTAAACACATTTTTGCCGTTGTATTCAAATTACTGGTGTACAATTATTATGGTTTTGAACACGTTCAATTCGTATTATTCAGCTTCTAAGCCCTTCAACTTCCGACCTTTGCGCACAGTGTTCGCGCGAAGCGAACGTATACTTCAGCTATATAGCTATCATCTGTCTCGTTTTTATCTAAAAATTGTTAAAATTGATTTTTCCGTTAACCAGCGGACGTCCCCTTACGAACGGCAGCCCTCAGAAATCGAAACTTGTGCGAGCCAAGGATTAACGAGGTCTTACCTTTTTACGTGCGATTCCTAGCACTTTCTCGGGCCATCAAAAAACCGGCAGCCAAAGTGATTGAACAATGTCGCTTCAACCACTCGGCTACCTGGCCCCTGCATACACGTTTTTATCACTTTCTATCGGGCGTTCATTTGTTTTGACAGATAGCAGATCAGACAGAAGAAGTAGGAGATTCGTTGCAGAAGGAGTAGAACTCAAAACTGGAAAGATACAGCCTACTTTCTCTGATAACGGTAACTGTCGAAAATCGACCCTGTCCTGTTTCGCGGGACCGCCCTGTACATGGGTTTCGAGTCGTGGTAAAGAGAGCTTATGGTTATGGTAATCTCCGCTCGTACGGCCACCCACAATTCCAGCTGAATGAAGAACATTCTTGAGGCTTAGCGTTCGCCCCATGGTGTTGATGGCAGTGATAAACAAGGTATTATTCGAAACCTTCAGGTATCCGATGACATAAAAAATACTTGTTTGTATTGCCATACACACACTGTATGATTAATGGCGTCGTTAACAATGGTGAATAGGACATTCCCTGCCATTACGAATGCCCGGTTAACTGTACGAAAGTGGTGTGTCTTGCGAAGAATGGTGTGGAGAATCGGCTGACAAAACAATTTGGAAGCATCGCAAGGTCTCCTTTCAGTTAGTCGATTGTTTCAATGAATGCTGGTAGACCACGACAAAGATCAGTCAAAACGTGTTCAGATGTAGTTCAATGTCCAGCGAGGCTTTATCTGGGGAAGTAGTTGTTTTCTGTTAGATATCATAAAAAATAGCTCCTTTTTTATAGCAGTTTTTTTTTTCCAGAGGAGTCATGTTTCTTTCAATTTTTAGTTGAGAATGTTTCCCTTTCCAACGTCTTCTTATAAGAGGAATACAACAATAGCCAAAATATGAAAATAAACTATACGCTTTTTTCCAAATTTTCGGTAATTTTATGCACTTGAACAACTATTATACCGAATATTTCCGTCATACAGTGTGACCCACTTTAGGCCGGAGCAACCTTATACAATCTACATTTTCCAACCGATTGGAATGATTTTTTTCATTGAGTAGGCATTCAAAAAGTCTACTAGGGCACTAAATTTCATGAATAAATTTCAATTTCCAGGGCCAACTAATCTGATTTTTCATGGTCGTAAAAAATTACTAGTAATTTTTTTTAGAAAAATTCCAACTACGCCACCATATTGGCGACTTTTTCGAAAGGTTCATATGGATATTACGTTGAAATGCGCCAATCAATAAAAAAGTTATAAGGGAATAAAATTTTAAAAATATGCTGTTTAATAAACCCACCAATTCAATTTCAAAACTATTATTATCAGAACTTGGACTACATCACCGGATTCAGGGAGTCTCGAAATATCACTGACTGAAAGTTCTGATAAAAGTTTTGAAATTGAATTGGTGTGTTGATTAAACGGCAAACTTTTCAAATTTCATTCCATCACAACTTGTTTATTGATTGACGCATTCCAACGTTATTAACATAAGAACAATTTGAAAATGTCGCAAATCCAGTGGTGTCGTTAGAATTTTTCTAAAAAAATCCGCTAGTAATTTTTTTAGATTTTTGACAAAAATCAGATTAGTTGGCCGTGGAAATGGAGATTCATTCATGGTGTCCTAGTAGACTTTTTGAACGTCTACCTAATGAAAACAAAAACATTCGAATCAATTGAAAAATGTAGATATTACAAAGGTGCTCCGGTCTTAAGTGGGTCACACTGTATATAATAATTCTTATGGGAGGAATGTGATTATAAAAAATCAAAGAAGTAATTGCACTGCGGAGCTATAATTGCACTACGAAAACATCCTGTCGAAATTCTGAAAAATGTCAGATAAACTTCAAAAACTGAAGAAATGTTGCGTGTCCAACACAATTTTATTCTCTTCTTTCGGACACGTGTTCTTTCGCTAAAATATGAAAATAAACTCAACTGCAATTTTTAGATAGCACGCTTTCTTGCAAAATTATCGGTAATTTTTATGCACTTGTGCAATTATAGAGAAGACCAAGTACATGGTAATAAGTACAGGAAAACGACTCAGACGCTTTTGTAACCAAAATTTTGAGATAAAGCTTGGACCTTATAATGTGGAAAGGGTCAACCAAATTAAATATCTCGGGGTTCATGTGGACAGGGGATTACAGTTAAAAGAACATGCCAACTTCATTATGAAGACATCATTTAAAATAAAAAATGTATCTAGTTGTGCCCTATATTTGACAAGGTGGACAAAAATTTTACTGTACAATTCATTAGTGCTTCCTCATTTTACTTATTGTTCTACAATTCTGTATCTGCTAAAAACAGAATGAATTAGCTCGTTTACAGAAACACCAAAGTAGAGCTATGCACATAATTTTAAATTTCAAAAGAATAACACCAATGAGATATATGTTGAAGTAACTAGAATGGTTACCAATTCATTCTTTTCTCCTTCACCAAAACATGAATCTTAATTTTCAAAACAAAAAATAAAATTTTAACAAAATATTTTCATGAAAAAGTTATGTACAGTGACCAAATCCATGGATACAATACAAGATCGAGACCTGACTTTCATATTTAATAAGTGACATTTACACATTCACAAAATTTCGTTTTTTTCAAGGGACTTTATACCTATAATAATCTGCCAGAAGAGATCAAACGTATAACATCTTTAACATCCTTCAAGACAAAGTTAAAATCATATTTTCCTAATCAATAAAAACCTAGTAGACACTTTTGATTAGTTCATTTAATATTTAGCTATGACTGGAGTACATATTATGTTTTAGTATGTTTAACGTATTTTGTGTATTTATCAAATATTTTTTAGAATGTGTATAGGTGTATAGATGTATGTGTGTGCATATGGATGTATTAGGTGTTTATAAGTATGTGCGTATCTGTGTTGTATACATGTGTATATATATATATATACATATATTTTTATTTCTTTGTGACAAGGGTGCGAATGCCCAATATGTGAGAATATGTTGTATTGTTCATTTTTGAAAGTTAAGCAATTACTTGAAAATGTATGTTTTCACACCACACTTTGTTTTTGGTTTCGTTACCATGACAATCCAAAAAGTTTCGGGAAATCGTTACTGACTAATAAAACAGCATTTTTTTCTTGCCGATACTTCCAAAAACGACTACTGATAATTCAGATATTTTTAATAAACACTCGGAAACTTTAGTTTCTACGATAACCATTCAATTTAGATATACCCATTTCATCAATCATTCCAATGTTTTCTTGTGTCTAGAAAATAATTGGATAGATTTACGCCTATTAAAAAAAATATCGTACTAGGTGTGAATGAAAACTTCCAAAATTAAGTGCTCACTGCAAACAGACGTATATTCACTGATTGGTTTCCCGATTTTCATTCTTACTTCCTCATGTTTTGGCTAATATCGGGTGCATGTACACATTTGCGTATCCTTGCACTGTGGCACTGAACATATTTTCAATTCTCTACTCATATCAAAGCCATGCTGTATGCATTAAATCAGAAAAATGTAATCCAAATATAATACTACAAAGAAATAATCAACAATTTATTAATACGAGATTTTTGTTTTCCTGGAGTTTTTCGTACAAATTTCAAAATGTAGATGTCGCCCACTCCGTGGTGATCGCGAATACTGTTTTATCGGCATTGGCATATAATTTCTCGCCTGATTACCATGATCACCCTATAATGGCTTACAACTTAATCCTTGCTTTGACTAATCTTTTAATCTGTTTAAGGCCCACAATGTACTGTATTGAAATCCAGAAAGATACTAGATTTACCTGATCATTCAGTAGATTCCAACCGTATTGTTTGTGGATTTTTAACGATTATAAATAATCAAGATTCATTCACACATTGATAAAAATTGGTATTGATGGTTATAAACATTTTGAAATTGAAATTTTCTCAACCTCGCCCAAATCCGATTCATACCTACAAATCTTACGCCCCTGGTAATATTTCTTTATGGAACCACCTTTGTATATTCATAACTTCAGACGTATCGTAAATTTACCTCACCTGAAAGGTGCCACCATGTCTTTGGGGATTTCTTTGGGACTTGTCTCTTTTATTAAAGTCTATTTTGTCACAAATTCCCACCTGTTGTGTTGGAATATGTGTTTTATCAACTAGTTTTTATTCAACTCCTACCTTTTGACAGGACACAAGAAGATGATTTATATTGTTTCGAGTTGTGAGAATTCGGGTAATAAAAACAAACATTGGGAGATGAAATCCAGAGGTGTTCTTTGACATGTAGGATCGTAAAAGGTCTCTTATTTTAACTTACTGTCGTACTTTTTGAATATTATATTGGTATGAATTGTTATTTTTAACAGTTTTAGTTTTATTAGATTTACATTGTCTTGTCTTGCACAATACAGTGTGGTCCATATTCTGTTTTCATCATATGGGAAAAAATATCATCAGAGTTACAAAACTACTTCAAAGGAGATCGTTTCTGCATATTGAAAATCCTCATGATCGATTTTGACATACGTTATCTGACCACCAATTTTAGTCTTTGTCAGTACTATGAAATTTCTAAGAAAAAAATCAATATTTCTTCATTCTTATAAAAACTGCACTTGGTTAGAGTTTCATATTTTCTCTCTTCGCCAAAATATGGAAAAAACTTGCAATTTTCTTCATTTATAAAATTTCTCATAACAGGAATGCAATCGAAAAATTACAGAGGAGCGATAATTGCACTGCGTAAACATGCCAACGCCATGACACTACAAGCAATACTGAAAAATAACTTTCAAAATGTGGGGAAATGGCGCGTGTCTCTCATAATGTTATTTATACTATTTGTCAGTACTATGATATTTCACGAAATAATACACGCCTATTCCATGAACCAATGAGATTTCTTCAATTTCTTAAAGTCGACCAATTACTTACTTACTTACTTACTTACTTACTTTAGTTAAATTCTCAGTCTACAGATTTAAATTTGTAAAACCAGGTGGGTTTGTTGACAGTGTCGCGGGCATCCACCCCGTAGCCCCGAGTTCAATTCTTATCTCCGACAATTTTGATTTTTTTTGAAAAATATTTTAAATAATTTTTTGAAAATTTTTCAACTTCTGTTTCACCTGGATCTGAGAATCAGGAGGTACAAAAATCCCGTATTTCGAGTCTTTGCCTTGCATTTAGGAAATCTTAACAAAATCTTTCATTTACTAAAATTCTATTTTCAAGTCAAATTTCCTTTTAAACAAAAATCCTCCCAGAGTCGATGCCGTTTCCAACCTAAAAGGCTGACTAGAGTCAGCTATCAGTGTCACACTAGAGTGTGACGAGTCTGATTTAAAAAAAAAAACAATTAAAAAATTATTGAAGACGAGATTTGAACTCGGAGCTGCGGGGTGGGAGCCCACGACACTGTCAACAAACCCACCTGACTTAACAAAACTGTGGAAATAATTTGTGAATATTTCAATATGTTTTCTATTGATTTGAAATTCTTCCTCCTTCCTCAATTGAATTTTCTATTTCAATCTAAATTGTCTTTATAATTAAGTTTTGTATTAATCTCTCTAAATACATTCGATACAATTTTTTACAGATAAAAACATTTCAAATCGTATTCAAATTTTATTGTCAGTTGGCAAAAAATCTCGAATCAAAGGAAGTAGAAAAAATCGTTCGAGCAAGCTCTCGCTATTTTTTCACTCCCTTGATTCTTGATTTTTTGCCATGACAATAAAACTTTCATACAAATAAACATGTTTTATTGATAAAAAATTATCTATTATGTATGTACCACCGAAAAAAAATCAATATAAAAAATGAGCAGATAATTTTACATTCATATACAAAAAATGCCCTCGTTATCTTCATACCTTCATTCCTTAGCACTCGGGCTCTCCCGCCAAAATATGAAAATAAACTCGTGCTGTTTTTAAGATAACTCGCTTTCTAGCAAAATTATCGGGAATATTTATGAACTTGTGCAATTATTATCGAAAATTTCACAAACCCACAACCCAAAATTTCACAAACCCACAACCCAAAATTTCACAAACCCACAACCCAAAAAATTTCTAGAAATTTTCATCGTACAGGGAAATAATATTAGATAATACCACGAGTCAATAATGATCATATTCACGACTAATTTATTTATTTTAGATTTTTGAAGAAAAACTTTATTTGTCAATAACATTTACCTTGGTTATTTTTTAAAAAATTGTTGAAATTGTTATTTCCGTCAACCAATGGCACCCCTACGCGCAACCCTCGGAAGTCTTCGAAAGACTTGTGTGAGCTAGGGAAGACCTTACCTTTTAACGTGTGATGCCATGCACGAAATAGTAAAATCAATAAACTAAATTGGTCGTAAATAATCATTAACTTTGGAAAAACTTTGTCAATAAATTTCCTAATTTGTTCCGGGGTCAGAGTGGAAGACATTTTTGCAGAAATCCTTCAGATTTTCTTTAAAATACGCTCGTAGTTTGTTATATTTTTTAGATCAACGTCATGGTTTATCCTCTACATAGATTTAATAATTGAATAGAATGACCATCATGAAGATGGCTTGAATTTTGCACCCAATTTAGCGAAATAGGCCAGTAGAACATATTCGTGAAATGAGTTTGCGTTGTTTCGAAGACGCCATCCGTTGAAGGTTGATTATACATGGCTTTCGATGTTTTTGGTATTAAATTAGATGTTGTTCCTGCAGCTCGTACAATTTCTGGAGGTGTACAAGTAAAAGATTCTTAATTTTCATTCATCTCAATACAAATACACAAACAATACGCGTTTGACACTAATACTTTTGAGTTTGGATATTGTTTCCATTGTATTATTTAATTCGAGAAATGTTATAGATATTAAAGAGGGAATACATTTTAAACATTGATATAAAACAATCATGATTCAACTGTGTAAAATTCATTACGAATGGGCGAAATTTCATGCCTATATAAGCCAATGTTTATATGCACCTTTCAAGGACGACTTGCTGTAAGACTTCGGCATGAGGATTCGAGGAAAAATAAAAGATCAACCTGATTTCCAAGACACATTCTTTTTCGGAATAATCCACGATCACAATAAATGGCGTTGTCTTCCAAAAATTGCAGTGGTAGGACGAAAATCCAAATTTTATCTATGAAAATAAAAACCAGTATTACCTAAAAAACACACGTGTGGTGCGGTATTATTAACGACAAACTAATAGGTCCCTTTTATTTTTCATTAAAACCGGATGAAACATTTACAGTTTTTGGAAATCGAACTGAGGGATTTTTTGGATAAGATGAGTTCACATGAACGACATAAATTATGGTTTGAACATGATGAATGACCCGCTCATTCTGCTACAATTGTTTCTGGATGGTTGAAAGAGGAATTTGGTGATAAATTATTAGGACGAAAAACCGACCCACGGTGGCCTCCTCGTTAGCCAGATTTCATCCCATTAGATTTTTTTATGGGGGTATTTAAAGCATTAAGTTCACAAGAACTGATCATTCAATATAGTTGAGCGGCTTGAAAATCGATACGACTTCATTGCAGAATAATTCCAGCAAGTATATTGCGATCTACTTTTAGTGAATTCATTATCGGACAATTAGATGCATTGAACAAGATGGTGTACATACAGAGATGCGCCGATAATCTTGTCTTAGATAATTATATTTTTTCTACATTTCAATTATTTTTGTTCTAATTTATTTTGAATTGTAAATTGTTGACTTATAATAAAAATAAGCCAATAAAGATTGGCAAAACCATGGGCACCACATTTAAATACGTTTAAAAACATACATTGTCTTTTAATAATAATATTAAATAATGTTAACATTCAACCCTCGTTTGTTTTGTTCCATGGGTTTCTGCGATTGTTTTACTAGGATTTCATTTTCGCCTATACTTTGTCCAATTTTTAATTTGTAAAAAACAATTAAACATTAATAGTAAAAAAGTCGTTTCAAATGAGATTTTTTTAATATGCCATTATCATTACTAATGTTTCACCTTGTTATAAATTATGTTTGCAAAATTATAAAGTTACTTTTAATATCGATGCAACAAACATGAAGTTTTAATTCTCTAAAAAAAATTTAAATCCAAGTTAATTTCATAAATATGCTTCAATTTGAACAAAGTTATGCGCAATTGATATGATGGTGATTGATTTATGAAAGTGTTTATGGTGAATATAAAAATAAAAAAAATTTGGGAAACTATTGATGTTTAAAAAAATTTTTAGGAGGCCTTGTTTTGGTATGTACGCATAACTTTCAATTGTAAACAACTTTGACTAAAAACATACTGCTGAATTTTCTGAAAGAAGGGTACTTCAGTCCTGTAGAATTTTTAAATTTTTTGACCTACCCTCTATGCTGATTCTAAGTACTCCTAATACGATTATCAAACATACACCAACTTTTGGGCAATATTTGAAGTTTGGTTGTGCAATTAAGTGGTCATACGCGCTATCAAAACGGTTCGTCGTATCGATTTCAAACAAGGGCAAGATACTAGAGGACGTCCGATTCTAGGTACGTGCTGTTATGGAAATTGAAATTTCAATCCACTTTTTCTCAAAAAAAATCTCAAAAATGTCCCAAAAATGCAGTTACTTTGAAGCAATTTTTTGGGTAGGTGAGCAAATAATTTTTAAAAACATTACAGCACGTACGTACATCAACATTTTACCTTTCTTTTGATACCAAATTAATTTTTAATGGATAAAGATTGCTTCAAATTTTAATCAAAGAGGAATAACATTGCAGCTACATCGATTATCTGTGAAAAGCATCATGAGGTGCTGCCGCAGACGTATGCACATAGAATCGACCGTTCTCTATAAGACTGTCCTTATTTGAAATCGATCTGAAGAACCGTTTTTAGGTTATCGACTCTTTTACCAAAAAAACGTCCCAAATATGATCGCGCTCATGGCCTCTTAATAAATAAAAAATTCCCATATGTTGCATACTTAAACGGCCGCCACACTGTATACATTATTCGAACCAACAATAATGTCCTTGAGTAATTTCTCGCCCAAATCTAAGGGTGACTGTTTCGACCTTAGAGGTGCTAAATTCGAAGTAACTGACACTCAAGTTACCTCAACGGTCAATTAAAGTCATATTCATTCTGTGGTTCAACACAATGGATTTGTTATGAATAACAAAAACACAAGGCGTTCTAGTTTCTAGAAAAGGGAGAAAGGCCCTTCTTTGGTGGGCTAGAGATCCTCTTCTCCTAATAGATGTCACCATTATAAACAGGATGAAATTTATGGGGTTTCTACAACTGCGATTGTTATTCGGTCTGAGCCTGGTTCGTAATGTATACTTTGTCACTATCGGGAGTGGCCCAGTCAGGTAGCCGCGGTGAACTCTTGGAATCGACGTTCAGTAATCGTCGGGTCCGGTCTGGAGTCATGCTCCACCTGGACCATTTCTAAAGAGCAATTCACACGGTTATCGTCCTCGTGCCTTCTTCATGACCACAACATATTTGTATCATTCTGCTCTTGGATTTGATTGAATGGATTTTAATGAATGTCTTGATGGACGTCCTTCGAGAAATGTGATTTGAAGAGAACGCGAAAAGAGAGTGCTTTTTCGTGTTGAAGGTGACGTGTCTGAAATGTGCGTGCTTTGATCGTTACAACTTTTCTTTAGTACGAATATTATTGATAGTAATTTCAATGTTTTGTAATGACAATAGTTTATACAAAAACAAATTAAATTTAAGTCTCTGACATTTAGACTTTTATACAGTAAAGTTATAAAGTTTTGGGTTGGCAGATAACTTCCCCCAGTTGATGAAAAATTACTTAAAAGATAGATCATCAATTGTGAAGCATAATGGAAACACTTCTACAAAATTTTCAGTTAACTCAGGTGTTCTAACTTGGGGCCCCTTTTATTCATTATGTTCATTGATGACTTGCCGTCTATAGTGAAAAATTCAGATTGTCTGCTCTTCGCGGATGACCTGAAAATATTTCAAATTATTAAAAACGTAAGGATTGTGTGAAATCACAAATGGATATAGACCATGTTCATAAATGGAGCTGTGATAAATTATATTTTAACAACAAAACATGCTGCACTATGTCAATTACTAGCGCAAAAAACAATTGAATTTGAATATGAAATGAATGGGAAAGTTCTTGAGAGATGCCATGAGGTTAAAGACATGAGGGTTACATATAGTGACACGCTATCATTCTCAAACCATATCCAAGGTATTGTGCGTTCTGCATACCGTTTACTGGGATTCATAATAAGACAAACCAGAGATTTGATGACATAGAATCAATAATACTCCTCTAGTATACACTAGTCAGACTTACATCGGAGTATGCATCGACAATTTGGTGGAGACAGTCAAAATTTACTGCAGAAAATTAAAAACAAATTTCTTAGAGACCTGTACTTTAAGAAATTTCATAGAAGAGCTGACTGTAATACAATAAGAACAACATACTTAAGAAATGAGTTCAAAGTGGTATCGTTAGGAAATAGACATATCATGTCCATGTTACTCTTTTTATTCAAAATCATCAACTAAAAAATTAATACTATAGCCATAATCAGGTTCAATGTCCCGCCACGTAGAACCCGCACATCTGCTATGTTCAATATCCCTATGCTATCTACCACAACCAAATCACCACTTGTATCTATGTTTCGACTAGCCAATAATTTCAATTTACTCATCGGTCTAGATTTGACCCTCTCAATGAATACTTTTAGGCGTATTGTACTACAACATATTCTAGACATGTATGTGATAGATTCTGCGAATCGTTCAATTTTCACATTGATAATAAAGTGTGATTTACAGTACTTGATGATAATATGTAATATAATATTATTTATCCATATAATACCTCTGAGTTCTCTTTGGATATAAAATGAATATATAAATAAATAAAATCATCTTCACGGCAATAAAATACATCATATAAGTAATAATTCGAAAAATGTTCAGTTAGTTTTAAAATAAGAATTGAATTAAAATAATATCAGTACGAACATGAAACAGTGTAGAATAAATGTTGATAGGACAATTTTTTTCCTACATGTGATGAAACAGAGCAAGATGGACAAATTGCACAAATATCAAATTAAATTTTATTCTGGCCTACGGATAAGGAGATTGAAGGAATTATTGAATAATTTGAAATTCACAAAGCTCCTGGATTTGATGAAATTAATTCTGAGACGCTGAAAGAAACATTTCCGCTCACTTGACTTACCTGATGAACAAATGTTTGCTGAAAGGAATTTTCACAAACACACTCAAATTAACAGTAATATCGCCAATATACAAGGCTGAAAATAAACTGGAGATGACCAATTACAGGCCAATATCTTTGATTACTAACTGATAAGGTTTTTGAGAAACTATTGAAAGTAAGAATATTTACTTTTTTGAAAAAGTACAATATTTTGTCTCCAAAAGCAGTTTGGATTCAGGGAAGACATTTCGACCCAAGATGCTATAGTATGTTAATTTATGACCAGGATGTTCATAAAATCAGATGTCGAATCATCTGCGACTGAAAGGAAAACTTTAGTCGCTAATTTTCATCATTCAAGATAACCTCTCTTGAAAGGTATTCACGTTGATAACGGAAAAATTCTCAATTGAAAATTGACTCAAACATGACTCTGGAAATGGAAATAAAACCTATCTAAAAATCAAGTTACTTTTTTGTAATATCTAACAGAAAACAACTACTTTCCCGGCTTAAGCCGCGCTGGACGTTGAAAATTTGATTTCATTTAGATAATAGTTGAAATGAGAAAAAGTAATTTTTTTTAAATAACTTCTTTTCAAATTTTTCTTTGGGTTACATTCAATTTGGGCCAATTTATGCATCATCGTCATCATCATAGTCATAATCACAATCACTGTCTTAATCATAAAATCAAATTAAAACTGTACGTTTCAGTAGAAGCATTCATGCAATTTCTTTTGTTTAGTCTCAATCATAATCATAAGAATTTGACCTCCAAAGTTGGCAATTTTCAATTTTTATGCTTATGATTAGGACAACATGCACAATGCGCATGTGCGTCGATACCAATTTGACAAATCACATAAATAATTATTTGTTTTGATTTGTTATCCTTGTTATTTGTAATTTCCACACATTTGGGATAAAATGACACTGATGACAGTGTCCTCATCTGTCAATTTTTGATTTTCAAACTTTGTAATGACTGTGATGCATAAATATTAAAATTTCTTAAGACAAGGACTAAGACTAGGACTATGATAGTGGTTAAGACTATGATAATGAAATTGGCCCTTAATTACTGATTAAATTTTATGGTTTTTAATAGAAACTCTATAAATGAAACCAATTTAGGCGGAGTTGAGCTTGAAATATGGAATTGTTCCTATAATTTTGTCAACCTTTTCGTTGCAGTAAAAAGTATGAAGACGTGCGCAGTAGTTACAAAAAAGGCTGAAATGTACGAGCCCTTTTAGACCCAATAATTGATAATTATGCTTCACGTCTACTTTGCTTATCCTGATGATTTTCATTATTTTGTATATTCGGTGTGTTACCTATTCTATTTTTTTTTCAAATATCAGTTGAAATATTTTATTTGTAGTTGAAATGTCAGCACCTATTGTATGTTATATAAGTATAATCATTTTATTTTCAAATATTTGTAGAAATGTTTGCTTTGGAATTGAAATATTAGTAAGAATGCTTAATACAGTAGGTACTAATTTAGATGGATCGGTTCAATAATATTGCCTGGTTTCCTCAGTTATTTCAACATTGGCCATTAAAAAACAATCACCCAGTACATAAACAAACATCCTTCACCGAATTCCTGAATTGGGCATTGAAAACAAACAATATTTCTATAAGCTGTGTGGAATATGTGGATAACTAAGTTAGTCTTAGCTGGAAACATTCTACACCTTGTAGAGAATAAACTGTCCATTTTTCAAGGCTGGGTCTATGAATACTTTTGATCAACTCGACTTGAACTACATCATATCAAAAACTAAGCGAATTTCACCGGGACCCATTTTCCAAAAGAATGGTACGTGGTACTTTCCTATTTTTATTTGAAAAGTTTTGTTTTAAAAAGAGTTAATCTAGAGTTCTAAGTTTGACAGAAAAAGTGATAAATGTCCAATATAAAATTAATATTTGTGAATTAGAATATTCATAAGTAATGTTTATAGTCCATGAAGAAACCATCAAAAAATATTCACTAAGAAGAATAGCGCGAAGATATCAATTAAAATGATTCAGATGTAATTAAACAAATTTCAAGATGTTATTAACATTCACTTTACCGTAACCAATTAATATTATTTGATGTGAAAGCTGGTATGCCTCAGATAATCAACTCTCAATCAATTCATTCGTTCACAGAATTTTATTTGTTTGAAATTTCGGCGGTATCCATATTGTCATTGATGTATAGTTCATTGAAATTGAATTGATTCAAATTGCTCGAAAAGCATGATAATCAGTAAATTTGTGACGGGAAAGTTGTGGGGTAGTTTTGATTTCTTCCGTTCTACACGTTTTTTGGGGTGCTGAATCCGAATCTAAAGTTTCTTGGCGTTTTTTCGCTTATAACTAGAGAACTATCAACTTTTCGTAATAACCATCCTATTCAATATGAAAGTACATAAAATTTTGAAGTTCATGAGCGATGTCATAAAAACTACAGTAATGAAAGAATGATTTCCCCTCATTTGGAGAAAGTGAAGCAAAGTAGAAAGCAAGTCAAAAGACGTTCTACTGAAGTATACGTTTCAGTTTCAAAACGCACTGCTTTATATGTGTGACCTGGTCATAAAATCCGAATTACAACAATAAGAAAAAAATAGCAATCGAAATATTGTAGATATATCAGGTTAGAGTTTTGAAAGTGAAGGTAATTATCATAAAAAAAGCAGGAGAACGAGCTGATGAGTATGGACAAGCCATAGTTAAATGTCTTTTTACCTATCTCAGACGTGGTGATCTCTTATTTTCAGTATCACAGTTCATGTATAAGAAAAATGTACAATCGCCCAACTCAAGAGAAGGAAAAAAGTGGTCAATTCTTCAATAATGTTGCTGCAGCAATGGGAGATGTCTAAACACTTATCTTGATAGTAGTAATGGAGATTGCCATTTTTCGCTCGACGAGTTGATGTGCCAAATCAAGGATGGTTGTTGTCCTGAAAAGACAGTCAAAGCTCATCTTCTCAAAAAATATGGTAGCAATATAATATTTACCTCTTTTCCCAACTAGAAGTCAGTTGTGCGTTCCCAACACAATTTTTTTTTTAATGATGCTTGGTACCAGCAGGAGTTGAAAAATGAATAAGAGTAAAGACTCCGGATTGTTAAGACGGCTGTTGCAATTATTGCTGAAGATATCCCGAGCCAGGTTTATGAAACATATTGTTCTGTTAGGGTTCTCTTAGGGTTGGCAGTATACAAGAAGTACGGCTCAATATAGTCGAAGTGGTTTCCTCACAAGGCTTTTTTTCTTCTCATTCAGGAGATGTTCTCTTAAAGTTAACCAGCTGTGCTTTCCACAGCAGGTGTACGATAACGCTGATTTTAACGAACATATCGACCGATACAACTCCTTTCACGTCATTGGTGGCATTTCCCGTATTACGCCAAAACATCACACAATCGATTGATTACTCGGTTGAAAGATCATACCCCACCTGAGGTTTCTAGAAATTATGGAGCTGTTCAACTAATCCATTTTGAAAGGACAAAACCTGAGGGATTGACTGAAATAAAGATACAAAACTAAGTGCATGCATTTTACTAAAAAAAGGGAACTTGCACCACCAAATCTCTACTGTTAGTCAGCATCCAGTATATCATAACACCTTTTCGAACCGTTTTTGCAACTTATATGAAAACCGAAGAAGGCTGACACACCATTTCTATCAGAGGATCAATAAGTTCAGCTCCGAATTGAATGTTTCTTTCCCTGCTATACTCCCCAATAACAACTCGGACACACCGCCTTGGCTTATTGCCTTACCTATACCTCTCCAAATTCAACAAATCTAAAATCATCCCTATTTTGCATCACAGTCACTTGCACTCATTACTTATCTAGTAAATATCGAGATTTCACTCATATCTATCCAGACGCTTCCAAATCTAATCATGGAGTTACATCAGCCTTTTTGAGTCCGATTACATCAAATGGCTTCAAACTACCTTCACAATGCAGCATTTATAGCGGTAAGCTTTTTTCAATTCTTCAAGCGATCAAATACTCAGCCGGTGAAGAATTCCAGAATACTTTAATTATAAGAGACTCGTTAAACTCGTTATAAGGTCTACGTCTCATATACTTAGATAATTCTCTGACAAGGCAAATTAAAGAATATGTTCACTCAATCAGGGAATAATCCAGACGATTTGAATTCATGTGGGTCTCGTCACATGTTGGGATCTCTGGCAATGAGCGGGTTAAAAAAATTGCAAGTGAAACCATGAATGAACCAACCATTCAAAAGCAAGAGGGAGTACCGTATACTGATCTGAACAAATATATGAAATATGTGGTCTCTAAATACTGGACATTTTTGTGGACAGAATCTGGAATGAAACTGAGAGAAATCAAAGATGACTTCAAGCTTTGGAGAAACATCCCTAACCAACGAAGACACCTAATAAAAATCACCCGTTTGCGTACTGGACATACAAAGTAAATACCCATGAACATTTGCTGACAGGGAAAGAAGAGAAAATATGTGATATGTGTAAGGTGCCAGGTAGCCGAGTGGTTAAAGCGTCAATGTTCAAATCACTTACGCTGCCGGTCGCTGGTTCAAACCACAGCGACTGCAGAATTTTTCTGATGGCCCGAGAAAGTGGTATCGTAAGATACAATGGGCATCTGCCTACGTGTCATCGGGTCAGCCTTGGGTGGCTGGACGAGCCTACCACGCACGAGGTGGAGTGTTTAGTGGGTATACCTGAGGGGGATTCAATTCGGACTCAGGGGACTCCCACACTACCTTATGGGATGTGTGAAACAGGCTGGATAAGATGCACATAAAGGGTTTCAACCACCTCGTTCAAATAAAAAAAAGAAAAGGTGCCAATGCCAGTGAAACATTTCATGGTGGAGTGTCCGAGATTCGCGGAACAATGCCAGACGTACAATAAATATAAGTGCAGATTTAAAAATAACTCTTGGTGCGAACTGCAATTTTGAAAACACAATCGGATTCCTTTCCGAAATAGGTTTAGTCAGCAAACTGTGAAAAATTGTATGTACCATCCGATATTCATCATTCATGATCTCTAGCTTGTTGATATCTTCAAATTTATTTTATGTCATTGTAACGTTACCAGCCACAATATTATTTTATGTCACTGTTATGTTGCTAATAGCCCTAGTGGTGGATGCAACAATAATTTTCTAAATAAATGAATAAAAAAAAGACAAAATATCTCAAGAAAATGCATACAGTATCTGAAACTGTAATTCCATCAGTGCCTGATATTTTGTGGCTCTACTCGAAAAGCAGAAAGCTTTCTGGCCTCTCCGAATGGAATGGATTTATGGAAGATGTTACAAATACATCCCATATGAACTAACGTTTGTTAGTTATCGACCAATTATCAATGCTCACCCAAGTGATTATGATACAATATTCACACCATTGTTGATCGGAGTAGAGAGGACTAAAACCAAGTTACCTGTCTGGTGACATTTGACAAGGCTCGGAGGATTTCATTTACTGATGTCGTTTATGGGGGCACTTGATTGCATAATGCAAGGTAGTGGATTTACTGATGTTTTCGATACCATATATGCGGCGAACTCAACTGAAAAAATCAGGTCTGGCCATGTCTACGCAAGGGAAGTACGAGCTCGTATGTTGGCCAAAATACGCCAATTTTTAAGTAACGGTTTTTCGAAGAAAAAACCTGAATTTGAAGGAAATTTTATGATCTTCAATTTTTCATGAAAAGGTTATAATAATAATAAATCGTCTTTATTCATCATTAAGTATTAAATATAATAATAAAAGTACAACATAATCATGCATAATGATGAAAGGCGGAGTGTCAGCGTGAGCTGTTTTTAAACTCAACCATATATACCTGAAGGGAGAGAAATATAAACAAAATATTACCTATAATATATTTATGTAATAGTAAAGATAGGAGAAATGTATGAATATAACAACAAGTAAAGGTAAAAGCTCTCAGAATAAATATTAGCGCTATGAGAGATAACTATATACCGGGTATCAACGAATCTATTAGAAAAGTCATATCTTCTAGACCATTAAGTGTATCAAAATGAGATTTGGTATAGGTAAATGGTATGTGAAGAGGAGAGTTTTCACATATTTTTCACTTTCCGGTTTTACCGGAAATGGCTCCGGTTCTAAATTTTTAAATGGAACACCCTGTATATTGTAACATTTTTGGATTTCTGAGACAATTCAAGATCAGAATGTGACATTTTCGAAAGTTTTTATGTCTACCTAATTTTTTTGGAGTCACTTTTGAAATTACATCTAGGTGGCCTTGATCGGAAGTAAACTAATCTAAGGACCTAAGGATATCAGAATATTACAATCGCGAAGTTTTAGTGACTAGTATGATTGTTGTTGAAATTGTTTTTTCCGTTAACCAGCTGTCGTCCCCTTACGAACATCAGACCTCAGAAGTCGAAACTTGTGCGAGCTAAGGATTAACGAGGTCTTACCTTTTTACGTGCGATTGCTAGCACTTTCTCGGGCCATCAGAAAAAGTTCTGCAGTCGCTAGCGTTCGAACCTTTGGCTGGTAGCCAAAAGTGATTAAAACAATGTCGCTTTAACCACTCGGCTACCTGGCCTCGATGAATAAGACAAGTTGGCAAATTTTCGTGTCTAACTATTATTTTTCAAATGGCGACCATTTTTTGACACGCACTTTCCGAAAAAAGGATATTTTGACGAATCTAACGATACTAATTTATTTGCGATTGGATTACAAATAAGAACATAAATTAAATATTACTGAGGAAAATACTTCATAATAATTTATTTACTTTTGTCAAGTGTGCCGAGGATAGGCATGATGCATAATATTTTGCAGTTATTTCGATCAAATCTCCTTTGGAGAACAAAACACTCACTTAGGTTATGACTGAAATAAGCTTTAAGAGCAGAAGGTAAAATTTTCTTGATTTTTGTTAAATTTTAGTTCAATTGTTCGTCAAAATAATGTATACTCAAAGTGAAAAAGTGGATATATTGTTATTGTTTGGAGAATGTCACAGAAATTCAAGGAATGCTGCTGAGTTGTATGCTCAGAGATATCCCAATCGGCAACATCCATCCCATCAGTATTTTCCGTATGTTGAGAATCGTTTTAGGCAAGAGGGAAATCGAGAGGCAGAACAGAGGTGTTGGAAAATACGTACCCAGTACAACATTCCGTTATATTTTTTTGTGCCTTCTTGTATATTTTTGAATTGATGTGATGTCAAGTCTTGTCATAATAATTATTTAGATATTGTCATTGAGTCTTTTGGAAAAGTAAAGTTTTTTACTGAAATCGTCCCCACTAAGCACGGTAAGTTACACTAGTTTGCGATAAGGTTACAAAATGCATCATTGGAGAACTTGTTTGTGCGGACATTCCATGTATTTTCTGTCAAGAATCATTTGAAAGTATCCCAGTAAATACTTACTGTTACCTTACAATTGCAATATTGCCCGTGCAACTTATTTGTTTATTTCCAATTGTAACGTTGCCGGAATTTGACACATGCAAACTTAAACCAGGAAGATTGTCATCCATTTGCAAATTTTCACTATCAAGGAGTTTACAAGAAATAGTTCGCCACAAACTTTTGAAACAACGTTACCCAATCAGATTTGCTGAAGAGTTTTGAATATTATTAATCATGAATATTACATTCACAAGCCTGCGGTCGAGTACATATCTACGGAAATATTTAGAAGTTCATGATGTCAATCCTGTACCTATTTATAAAAATATGTGTTATGGGTATAATAATAATAATAATAATTTATTTGCCCAAAAATACAATTAAAAGGGTAGTTACATTATATATAAAATTCAGGATATGGCAAATAAACAAGGGAAACGCCCATAAAAAGGTAAAACCTTGTGCATGGGGTGGGAAAGTAAAAGGAGGGTTAATATTTTAAAATTCAAGAATATGCCTAATCTACACATATACAATAATTATATAGTTATATTATAATATTAACATTTTTATTCTATGCATATAATTAGTTGTAAATAAACAGAGAACTCCATTTTAACCGTGAGGTTGTGCATGAATGTTCAAAGTATTTTTTACCTATATACTATATCAGTTGAGAATATCCTCTTGTATACAATAAAGGTAAAATGTAATCTATTGGTGGTTATTTAAAATCGAAAGTATATATTTAATTCAATGAGGAGCATATGAACCTATACGTATGAAAAAAGAAACAAATTTCACAATGCATACGAAATTTCAAGCGTAGGTATGTAAATACCCACCACCTGCTGGAAGGATAAAAGCAGTGGATATAAATATACATTTTCTAGAACTCCCGATAAATTTGAAATCTCCCAATAAACATTTTGATTTATCCTAACATAACAACTTTGAAACCACGTGATCAAACTCTTCATTTCTGTCACAAATATTTAAAGTAGTGATTTAAATTTGGCGCTCACTCTGTCGCCACTGCCAATCGTATAGCTTTTGTTCGTGACCGATCGCATCAGGTCGTTTCCAATGGCAGCGAAAGACGGAGTGAGGAGTGACAGAGATAGGTTAGTGTCTAGTAAGTGTCAGTTGTGTGTTATTTCGAGTTTTTGGAATGTTGGGATAACCCAAAACGAAAAAGGATATGTGTCGAAAGTGGGTACAATCATGTGAATCTTTGAACGGGTGATTTTGTCTCACAATAAGAATATTTCGTGAGTAGGTATATTTAATTGATAAAATGGTGAGTTTACTAGTTTTCTCTTACAGTATTGAGTTCAAGATGGCGTCAACCCACGTCAACCTCAACGGCCGCATCGTCAAATCTATGAAGTTTAATATAGAGTTGATGTCAAAACAAAAGGTGCATTTATAGGTTATCCCTCGGACAAATGAGAAAAGATCAAATATGTGTACATTATCAAAAAAATCAATATTAAAATAGACAAAAAAATCAATCTATTGTTTAACTTGCATCCTTGAATATTAGTGTCAGCCATCTGTTTTCACAAGTCGTATTGAAGGAGAAAGTACCTAGTTTCCTGAAGTGTGTGAAGAACATCACGAAACTCATATAATTCAAACTAGGTTAGTATAAGAAATGCTTTCCAGCTTGTATTTCACTTCGTCTAGAAAGTTTTGAAACTGAAAATGATATTTGTAATGCAAATCTACGACAGAAGTGAGTGAACTTTGGGCAAGTGTCTGAAGATTAATTTACTAGCAGTTAGCTTTTGTAACTATATTTTAAACCTACAACGGAAGTAAGTTAATTGCTGAAAGTAAGTTAATTGTTGAAAGTCACTATCTAACTCACTCAAATTTCTGACAAGTTTGCAAATGATACCTTTACAAATGTAAATCCATGAGGGGGAAGATCTGCTGTTTGCAGGGTACTTGCTGAACGTTCGCTGCAAAGGTCGTAACAACTTTACAGTTGCTCTTGATTTTTGAAAACTTTATGCAACCTCACCTTGCTTAGTGGGTCGCCTATTCATATATTTTCAACCTTTAAATAAACTTCGAGCCCTTGATTCATTCAATACACCGGTTAGGTGACTTGTTTGCTACAAGAGGTTTATCATAAATGAGGAGACTGAGATTAACGTTCTTGCTATGGTTGTGGTTGACAAAACGGTTTCTTTAAGAGAAATTAGTCGAGAAATGCAAATAAGTCACGAATCAGCAAGAAAAATATTGAAAAAGCACGGATATCGAGCATTTAAATATCAGTTACATCAACATTTGTAACCTGACGATGGCGATAGACGAGTAGTGTTTTGTGATTGGCTGCTTCAAAATCATAGAGTTAACCCAAATTTCATCAACTTTATTCTATTTTCCGACGAATCACGATTTACAAATAATGGCTTGTTTAATAAGCAAAATTCTCGGTACCTACTGGGCCCAACAAAATCAACATGCAATGAGAGAGGGCAATTTTCAAGAAAGGTTTGGCGTCAATGTCTGGGCTGGTATCGTTGGAAACAGAATAATTGGACCAATATTATTTCAAGGTCAGTTAACAGGGGCTACTTAGGTTTTCTTCAATATGAAATCGAGGATCATCTTAATAATCTACCTTTAGCAGTTTTACGGCATATTTACTTCCAACAAGATAGAGCACCCTCTCATAATACCAGATACGTTCTTGATTACTTAATAGAGCATTTCAATAATCAAGTTATTGCAACCAATGGTCCAGTACGGTGGCCTGCCCGCCCACCGGATCTGACTGTGCTAGATTCCTTCATTTGGGGATATGTTAAAGAAAGGGTCTACTATGCAACAGCCCCAGTCACTTTCGAAATCTTAGAAGAAATGATTCTACAGGCATTTAGAAGTATAATACCACAAATGTTACGAAACGTGTTGAGAGAAACAATGGAACGAGCTGAAATGTGTCTTCATCAAGGAGGAATTTACTATAGTGAAAATTTTAAGAAATTATGATATTGAAAAAAATGTAAGTGCATCTCTGAAATTATTATTAATTTTGTTAAATTTGTTGATCCAATCGCAAATAAATTAGTATCGTTAGATTCGTCAAAATATCCTTTTTTCGGAAAGTGTTTGTCAAAAAATGGTCGCAATTTGAAAAATAATAGAAACGAAAATGTAATTTTGCCATATCTATCATACTATCATACTAGTCACTAAAACTTCGCGATTCACCTGAGGTCCTTAGATTAGTTTACTTCCGATCATGGCCACCTAGATGTAATTTCAAAAGTGACTCCGAAAAAATTAAGTAGGTATAAAAACATTCGAAAATGTCATATTCTGATCTAGAATTGTCTCAGAAATCCAAAAATGTTACTATATACAGGGTGTTCCGTTTAAAAATTTAGAACCGGAGCCATTTCCGGTGAGGCGTCTGAAATTACTCCGTCTAGGATTACCTTTTGGGAGCGACCATACAAATAATGTTTTAAAAAGCGTGCCACAACCTGGTTATCTACGAAAAGTTGATAGTTTTCAAGTTAGAAGCGAAAAACCGAAGAAAAGTGAGGTTTTAAAGGTTTTTTTGCATTTTTACAATGTTCCGTCACGAAAATTTATTAGTAAAGCTCAAATTCGGATTCAGCACCCCAAAAAACATAAAGAATGAAAGTAATGAAAACTACCTCACAATTTTCTTGGTAGAAACACAATTTTATTAGATTATGATCATACATTGTATTACTAGTCTTTTGGCAAATGAAAGCAAAACATTGGTTGATAGATTCGATAACCAATCAAATATGTTCAGAATTCTCATAGGAGCGGTTCTTTCTCTCTGATCTTTGAATCGTTCATGAGAGATGAACATCTCGCTTCGTGCCTTCCATTAATAAATATTTATAATTCATAGTTCGTTTACTGACGTGAAGAATGTCCAGGAAGTTCGTGTTTTACGCACAAGCAAAGTAACAATTCTATTTCACATGATTTTGATTAATATCTCAGAGAAAGACAAGATAAATATTATTTATATATCCGCAAAGCTACGTGGCTTTTCTTTTAATTGAGCAATTAGTTATTCGTAATGAAAATCAATCATAATAAGATGCTGTGAAGTATTAATGTAATTTGAAGATAAATAGCCATAGAGACGAGGTGGCCATTCGAAATTATTTGAACTTAGGTACACGCGAGGACTTTGTTTGAGCTTCTTACGGGTATGTCCAATGGGCAGAGTCAAATAGTTCCAATGTTCCAAATAACTCACAATTTTTGGAACAAAAATGTATGTCCGATGTTTGAACTACTGGCATATGTCAAATGTCAATTTTCTTGACCCTGGAAATATTTAAAAATGGTGGTATGTCATGCATGTTACTAAAATATTTTGGAGAATAAATAATTTACAATTTTTTTTCAAAAATTTTCACTTATAATTTCCGAAGTGATTGAATTATTGCCGGAAATTTTTCGAGTATTTATTTGCACCTTAGTTATTCAAGTTTTGGCATATTCTTCGATATACATGAAAATAAGTATTCAAATAGTGTTACCACTACTTCTTAGAAAAACTAAACGTATTACCAATTCCAGATGGAGTTATCCTGGTGAGTTTTGATTGAGAAAGCTTGTTTACAAATGTGACAATCGTAAAACTTTCAAAATTGGAAAGAGACATATTGAATACCAGAACAAAAATTAAAGCCAATTCCATCATAGAACTCCTAAAACTCTGTTGTGAAAAATATATTTCCAGTACAAAAATTATTTCTATCAATAAGATTTTGGGGTGGCTTCTCCATTATCTCCCGTTTTGAGTAATATCTTCATAGAGCATTTGAAGAACGTTTCGTTGAAACTTGCTGGAATGGTCCCAGGGTATGAATGGCGGAGATATGTTGATGATGGGTTTGCCATTTTGAATCAAATTAGAGTTGACTTGAACCTTTTCTAAGATCATATTGATAAACAAGACGAGTCAATAAAATTCAATTTATATAGAAACAGAAGCAAAATTGCTCAAAACTAAAAACAAATTCTCATTACCATGAGTATCCTATACTAGGAATGGAAACCTTTCGTATAACCCGAAACAAACACAAGACAAGTTCAACGATCCCCGACGTACCTGATGATAATATTTTATAACCACTTGCCAGAGATGATGAGAAATCTTAAAAAAATATTCATAAGCAGAATGAAGTCAATACTTTCGTCCAAATGGCTAGGTAGGTGATATAGCATTGAGGAATTTACGTCAGACCAATCTGTTCGATGTCTTGAGTCACCATTTGTAAATATTACGTTGTTGATACTACAAAAAGTCGTATTTCAAAAATGTTCAGTGTTGGGATGTCATTTAATTCGTAATCAAAATGAGCAATTCTAAGGTTCTGAAAGACGAAAAAAGTTGCAAAAGTAAAAATAATACCTATTTTGTTGTTTTTTACGAGAGTCAAACATAAAAAGTTAAATACAAAATAAACTTGAAATAATTTTTTGGCGCCACTGAAAATCAAGTATCACTTGACATACGACTTTTTGCAATATCAACAACGTTATGTCTTTATACCCCTCATGTTATATACTTGAACAGTGATTTTATATTATGTGTATGTCCTATACAACTTTTGACTTTGTCAATACATTTTGTCAATGTCTGAATGGGCCAATAAAATATTATTATTAATCACGCAGCCATTCGTAGATGTTTTGATAAAAAAGTCAACATCTCGAGTCAATACCATTGTTTATCGAAAGGAAACACACCAACAGATTTCTTCACTATACCTCTTTAACCATCACATCAGCGTAAAGACGGGAATTGTGAAAATGTCTTCACAATAGAACACAAATAGTTTGCAGTGCAAACCAGGATCAGAAAAAAGAATTGGATCTTATAAAGTCTGTTGCATGGAAAACAAACAATCAATTGTATTGACGTGAAAAAATACCTGATTTTTTCGCGAAAGATGCACTAGTGCATGTTTTTTCATGAAAATTTCATGTCATGAGTGCATTTGTACCCCAAAAATATCAAGTTTTGATTGTCAAACGCATTGGATAACTTTGAAAAACGAATTGCTGCGAATATTTTTATTTGAATAAATTGCCACAAACGATAAGATCATTACCAAATAATATATTCAAAACCAATTTTTTTTTCTTGAAAAATCCTCCTATAGTACTGAAGAATTGTTACACTGTGATATGGTCTTTCCAAAGTCATCAGTTGAATATATTTACATTCGACTCATCACAAAGTTCGTTCGAATTGATATATAAGAATGAAGTGAATAATGAAGGAAAATAAAAAATTAAATAATGGTAAATAATGATGGTCGGTGGCTGAGAACAAAGCAGCCAATTCTACTATATGTCTACTATATGTCATTCAGTTTTTTTGGTTCCTTCAACTGACTTTGGAAAGACTAGGTATAACCTTCAACTATATATTTTTGATAACACTGTTATTGAGAAAGTTACTTCGATCAAAGATCATAGATTTTCTTCGCAGTACATCTGTATAATAGAGCAATCAAGTAGTAGGGTTCCATGAAGAGACATTCCATAGATTTTGTTCATATGGGTACAGTGAAAATCTTATTCGTGTCATTGTTTAGATCTCATCTTGAATATGCTTCCATCATTTGGTGCCCTTATGTCCAAGTACCACTTCAAAAAATTGAAAAGAGTTCAACGCAGTTTTCTTATGTACTTCTCATTTAGGCTGAACATTTCCTTGGTTGCATATCGATCAAATTATGGTGCAAACATATATAGGGTAGACCGGGGACAAATGTAACAGGGTACAATAGTAACAGACTCTCTAACTTTCGTACCATAGTGGCAACCCTGCGTTTTATGCGTTATGGCGATGCGTCTGATCCATATTCACATATAGTCTAGTTACTAGCCAGCTTTGACACGGTTCGGGTGGTGCGCCAAATGAAACGTATTTTCGGGTGTGAAAAGTAAATATTCACGTAAGTACACAAACCTAAAAATGTGCTATCCTATGAGAGTTTCTTTAATATTCTCCTAATATAATTATTAATGGATTAGTACTCTACATTTTAGTCTATGTGCGGATCAAAAACCTTTTGACTAGGTCCTAAAAATGGTGTTTGATTTTACAAATTGCTTTCGGGGATGATTGTAACAGCAGCGCCAGTTGTAACGTGTTACAACCGTCCCCGGTGTTAAGATTATTATACCCAACAAATGCATATCATGTGTTTTTCGTTTCAGGATGCCTCGCATTAGACAAAGGAAGACAGAAAGAGGCAAGAAGGATATCTCCATTTACAAGCAAGCTTACAGTGAAGTAGGAGATGGTGGTTTGTCTATTCGTGCTGCTGCCAAAAAATACGATCTTTGTCACGTTTCACTCATGCGATATGGTCGGAAAATAAATCAAAGAAGCCAAAGTTACTATGGGGTACAAAAGCTGTAATCGCATATTCAGCACAGAACAAGAAAAAATCATGGTGAATTATATCATAAGAACAGCAGAAATTTATTATGGGTATTCACCAAAAGAAATAAGGAAGTTAGCATACGAACTAGCTGTGAAGTATAATATAAAAAGGCCTACCAATTGGGACATGAATAATATGGCAGGAGAAGATTGGTTTAGATCGTTTATGAAACGGAACAAAGAATTGTCAATTCGGTGTGCTCAACCAGTCTATCGAGGGCTACCAGTTTCAATGCCGCCAATGTCAAGTTGTTTTTTGATAACTTGGAAAAAGTTTTAGACAGGGATCAATTTGACGCCAAAGATATTTACAACGTCGATGAAACAGGGATTACATCGGTTCAAAAACCTAGTCGAGTAGTCGCCAGGAAGGGTATAAGGCAAGTGGGAGCGATGACATCGGCTGAACAAGGATCTCTTGTCACAGTTACGATAGCAGTGAATGCCATTGGAAATTCAACACCACCGATGTTCATATTTCCTAAAATTCGTTATCATGACCATTTCATTCGGGACGGCCCCATCGGATCAATAGGAGCGGGTAACTCTAGTGGCTGGATGCAGGAAAAAGAGTTTTTACAGTTTCTAGAACATTTCCAAAGACACACTCATTCTTCAAACACACAAAAAGTTCTTCTGTTACTGGATAACCATTTTTCCCACATCTCTATACAGGCTTTGGATTTTTGCAAAAACAATGGCATTGTTGTACTTTCTTTTCCACCCCATTGTTCTCATAAGCTTCAGCCACTGGATCGCTCTGTATATGGCCCCTTTAAAAAAAGATTAACCGCTTTTTTTAAGGGGCATGCATGCGACAACTGACTTAGAAATAATCCTGGAAAGACTATGACTGTTTACAATATCCCATCAGAAGTTGTAAGGCTCTCATTACATTTGGCACTTACACAAACTAATATTCAAGCTGGCTTCAGTGCTACCTGCATCGTACCATTTAACCGAAACAAGTTTACAGAAATTGATTTTTTTCATTCCTATGTAACAGACCGACCGGAACCTATTGCAGCAGTGGATAATGCCAGAGCAGTAAACGAAAATCACTCAACTCCTACAGACAGACATAAGACGCCAGAACCAGTACCCTCAACAAGCACCAATATTCAGATTCCAGATTCAAAACCCTCAACCAGTGCCCAAACAAATTGTGGCCAAATATTCATAATTCAGATGCATCAGACAATACAAGGCATATTGAAATTGGTTTCTCACCTGATAGTGTAAGACCTCTGCCTAAAGCTCATCCGAGAAAAAAAACGTTTAATTGTAGAAAAAAACGAAAGTCCACTATCTATACAGACACTCCAGAGAAAGAGGCCATAAGAATGGAAGTGGAAAATAAAAAACAGAAACAGGTTAAGAAAAATTTAAATTCTGCAACAAAAGGTAAAAAAAATGGACATGTAGAAAATACAACTATAAAAGAAACTAAAAATAAAAAGCAAGTCAGAATTGAACCAGGATCAGAGACAAGCAGCGACGAAGAGGAATGCTACTGCCTAGTATGTTTAGAGGCCTTCAGCTCAAGTAAAGCAGGAGAACAGTGGGTGCAATGCCGTGAATGTAAGGGTTGGTCTCACGAAGAATGTACAAGCGGTGACACTTTTTATACTTGAAGGGCTCGGGGGAAGAGGGTAATAAGCCACATTTACTAACAATTTAGTTTAAACGCATAATCATCATTATAAGAAAGGGAGCAAGCCACAAACTTGTTTTCACAGAAATTAAACACAATATGGCAACACTGTGCAATGAATTCCTTATTAGCTTTTAATATTTTATGCGCATATCTGCAGCAAGAAGGTAACAAGCCACCCATAAATCAACATGGCCGCCTTAAGTTCAGCAGGTGTTAAGCGAAAAGTGTTCGAAAACAGTGTTCGAAAAGTGTTCGAAAACACTCGTCCTGAAGGACTCGTGGTGTTACCAAGCAATTTGATCTCGTTGATTTCTGACAGAATTACTATCGATGGTATTGCGAGCACTCGTGGTAGGTATTTATTACCCCCGACAGGCAATGTTTACAATGTTCACTGAAAATTTTTCCGCCTTATGCTCTGGCAAAAGAAGAGAGCTACACTATGTAGCTCAAGTTTTCAGCTTAAAGCCTTCATTCAATTTTTTTTTGTTTTTGTCCATTTAGTGTATAAAACTGTCTTTAGGTATACCTTTCCAACCATAGGTATACTTATATTTCATTATCTGTACATTTGGAATTGAAATATGCATTACCCTATTTTAATATTAGGATGTAGGTATTATAAAACAAAAATACAAAGTAGAACATTATTTTTACAATTCAGATATAGATTAAGCTTAATTAGCCCAGCTTAGCTCATCTGTGTATGTATCTATTTATATGTAATTATATGAAAAGCCAGATTAGAACTTAGATATTCTCGACCTAAGTAGAAGAATATCCGTGGGGATGCAGTCAGACAAAAAAAACTTGGTAGGAAAACTCTTTGCTAAATTGTCAAACTTTCGAAAAACTTTACTTTCATTCTCAATACATTAACGTGAGGATAGTTTGAAGAAAATAGCTGATGCTTCTCCCTTGGTCATAATCTATGTAAAAGTTTTTTTTTAAAAGATCAGGAGATAGGGACGAAGATATTTAAACACTGTATAAAAAGCATGTTATCTCGGCAGAGACAACTGCAGTAAAAGATCAGAAAAGTGAAATATTACTAAGGATTCACTTAGCTTAACATTATTTGATCTTTCTGATCTTTTACTGCAGTTGTCTCTGCCGAGATAGGTAACATGCTTTTTATACTGTTCCTATCTTCTCATCTTTCAAAAAAACTTGTGTTTACATAATGACCAAGGAAAAAACATCATCTACTTCTTTCAAACTATCCTTACGTTAATGTCTTGGGAATGAAAATAAAGTTTTTCGAAAACTTGACAATTTAGCAAAGAGTTTTCCTACCAAGGTTGATAATATCTGCGTTCTAATCTGGCTTTTTCAACTAGTCTATATATTCATGAAACTCGTACATTGAACTGAAATTAATTATTTCGTAACAGACTAGCAAATTAGTCAATAAATACAAATCACTGATACAACTGCTTCAGTCATTTCAGAAGGGGGTCAGTAACAACACTAACTTGAGCGAGAAAATAGACACTCATCCCAGCTATGTATCCATCTCCCCCACTATCAGAAACGACAAGGTGTATCGGACAGATCGAAAGCGTATAATACAATTAACACGATCCAACTTACAACAAAAGCCAGGTCACTCCCTGCCCATACAACAGGATAATGCTACATAGTATGACAACCAGGATAATAGGCAGCCATAGCCGGATTACGCTCGCCCCCGGTGACCAGTGGGTGGCCTTCCAAGTGATATCAAGTGGTCTGTCTACATAGCATGTCGCCACCGTTACCACAGCTTTCTGATTGATAGCTCCAGTCACGCGAAGCTGATAGCAGACCACACGCGACGCCCCGCCCGAAACGGGCCCCGCCCCTAGCTTGGCTCCGCCCGCCAGTCACCGGGGCAAGCGACGTCAACCGCTCTCGCCTGCTAGACCGAGCGGGTGAGTTAGTTGAAGAGTGGGCAGCACTTGTACTGGACATGTGTTAATAGCTTTGACGGTTGTGGTGATACTGGTGATTTGTGACTGTGTTGTGATGTTGCTGGGAGTAATGCCTGAAGATAACGTCCCTGCAGGACTCCTCGTGCCGACGGCCAAGAGCCAGAGGGCGACGGACTTTTCGATCGCCGCGATTATGGCCAGAGGCGCGTCTCCGCCGGACGGTGAGAGTTTCCTGGCTAGGGAAATGCACGCCGACGGTAAGTTGACAGGTCATTACCGAAATTTTTCTTCATTTCCTTGTTGGGTTAGGCGAGAAGTTGTAAGCCACTTCCAAATTACTTTCAGATCGCAACTGAATTCGTTTCTTGTTGAAAAGTAAATGGGGCATTTTTCAACCCAAAAGGGACCAAGGCACCTTATTGTTTCGTTGTATATGTTTGATATGAAAAGTGGATAGGACATTTTTTAACCCAAAAGGGGGCAGAGCACAGTGAAAACTATCAATTAATATACCTTCATGATTACTTTCAAAACTCTTTCAAATCGCAACTGATGTTCATGTCTTATTGAAACGTGAATGGGGCATTTTTCAACCCAAACGGGAGAAAAGCACAGTGAAAACAATGAATGAATATTCCTCCATGATTACTTTCAAAACACTTTCAGATCGCAATAGATGTTCATGTCTTATTGAAAAGTAAACGGGGCATTTTTCAACCCAAAAAGAAGTAAATCACAGTGAAAACAATGAACTGACAGAAATCTATCTGAAACTGATTTCTTTGTAAATAGTGAACAGGGCAATATAAATTAGTAACTAATAATCATCCCCTCCCGCAAGTTGTTTAGTTTAATTGTTTATATGAGTTGAATCATGACTTGCATATTTAAAACTTTCTTTTCCTCAAACTCATAGTTCCACATATCATAATCCCAATAAGGAGGAAAGATTATTCAAAAAGAAATAATGGCAAAGTTTGTGATGTGTGTGATAATTACCGAAATTTTTATCTCTGTTCTAGATGAGTCATGCAAGAAGTTAGAGGCTTTTTCCAAATTTCTTTCAGATCACAACTGATGATGTTCATATTTCGTTGAAAAATAAATGGGGCATTTTTTAAACCAAAAGTGAGCAATGCACATTGAAAAGAATGAATGATATGGATATTTCTGAGAAAAATCTAACTGAAACTGATATCTCTGTAAATAGTATATAGAGCAATATAAATTAGTTACTAATAATTATTACCTACCGCAACTTCTTTTGTCCTATTTTTAGGTATATAAATTGAGTCATGACTTGGAAATGTATTACTTTTCCTCAAACTCATAGTTTTATACTTCATTTTCCCAATAAGGAGGAAAGATTACTCAAAAAGAAATAGAAACAATATTTGCGATGTGATTTAAAAGATAGCCCGTTACCAAAATTTTTCTTCATGTTCTTGTTGAGTCATGCGGGAAGTTATAGGCCACTTCCAAATTTCTTTTACATCGCAACTGATATTCATGGATTATTGTAAAGTAAATGGGGCATTTTTCAACCCAAAAAGGAGCGCGGTACATTGAAAACAATGAATGAATATACCTCCTTGGTAGAGCATATTTCTGACATAAATCTAACTGAAATTGATATATTTGTAAATAGTAAATAGAGCCATATAAATTAGTAACTGATAATCATCACCTCCCGTAATCTGTTTTGTCTAATTGTTTATGTAAGTTGAATCATAACTTTTAATACTTTCCGTCAAACTCATAGTTCCATATACACTTCATAATCCCAATAGGGAGAAAAGATTAATCAAAAAGAGTTAAAACCAAAATTTGTGATGTGATTCAGAAAATGGCTCTCAGTATTTGACTTGAAAAAGCAGGACACACCATTCTCTTTCCTGGTGCTAAGAGTATAATCATTAGATATATGGGATTTTTTCGATGAATATGCACCAATGTTGTTCATATACTATGATGGGAGCGGTGAAAACAGTGATTCTTGAAGAAATATCAGATATAGTTGTTCTTATCTCAATTAGAATTATGGTTACAGTCTATGACAGAAACTTTTTTACTTCGCTTCAATAGAAGAATATGAACGGCACCGACAAACTTCAGTCTGCACATGAACAGCCAAGTCAAATACCTAGAAAATGTTTAGACGTTTTGAAAATCAAGCTCAGAAATGAATTTTGCTATTTACCTACTTCATACTAGTCCATATCGTTGATCTTTTTAAATGCGTATTTCTTTTTCATATTCAAACGAATTCACTTGCAGTTTTGGATCATTGGAATTTGTTCGATCGGCGTTTAGATATGAAATTCTGTCATTGGGATATATGTAACTTTTCGGAATACTTGCATAAAATAACCATATAAGCTGTCTGTATTAAGGTTATATAACCTAGTACTCAGATACCATTCTTTTGTACTAGCAAAATGCAAGATGGGCAAATAACGTGAAATTGATCATTTTCACAAGTAGGCAATTGTCTCACTTCAGCAAGATTCTTCTGAAAATGTCGAAGTGACAGTGGAAGTTCTGTCTATAAAAGAAATGCTGAATATTAATCTAATTCGAAATACTGAATCGGATTACTGTATTATGACCATTAGTTGAAGGCCAGTCCAATTAAGAGGCAGTTACAGCACTTTTTTGCAATCACCAGAATATGCAACAATATTTATTTGATGTAAGAAGAAAAAAAAATATGAAGTGAATATACCTATACATATATTCTGTATTCGTTAGGATATCGGTTACTTTTGATAAATTCATGTAAATGATGACCGAATATAATAAAGTTATTTGGGTGTTGAATAAAACTTGATGGTACTGAAACCGGTAAAAGTAGTAAATTATCATCCTCCATTGTTAATTTGGCTTCTGTTCGGAAGCGATGAAGTGGCTGCCATTGTTTCAAAATCAGCTTTTTTAATTAATTCATTTCACTCCATCTATATGCTATTAAATTAGCAACCTGGCTATAACAACATTTTCTAGTGATTATCTCTTTAATTCTCCATTTTTCCTAATTAAAAAACCAATTTTCTCTAATGTGGTAGGTAGGTACTTGATAGTCTACTGAAGAAGAAAACGAAATTTATTCAACGAGATATTCAAACATAGTTGATCTTCGAAATCTCTTCTCACGAAACTCTGGCCTAGGATTGCCAGTATCGAGGGGCCCACAGTAAAATTCTATCCTATATTGATAATAATAATGCTTATAAATGCCCCCAATGGTATACTTACAGACAAAGCCAGTGTGGGCAGAGCTATAATAGTGGACAAGTAGTAGGTATTATTTCGGTGTAACTATGAATCGAGAAAAGAACATAAACTAGCAGTAAAATTTTTCGATTCCAATCAGATAAATATGTTGTGAAATGTTCATAAATTCTTCCCCCCATTAGCTTTGCTGGAAACTTCCATATTGAAGATGAACTGAATAGAAAGTTTTCCAACTCGATATCATTTAGGCAGATTTTCTATAGAGCACAGTTGAATTGATGAAATGAGGTAGATTGTATAACAATTAGTGATGGAGAACAGTTCATGGAGTTACCCAATTAGGATATCTGATAGCTGTAATACCACAAATGGTGTAACGCAAAGAACAGTGCTTGGCCCATTTCACTTTTTATTGTAGAAAAATGACACAACACCTATTGATATCTAAAGCGATTTCACATTGTACGCTGATGTTTCAACAAATCTTCGAATATTTGGAGATATCTTGAAGGAAATCATTTTTCAAGAACTGGACACAAATGTGAATTCCTTCTAAACTGTACCACCGGCACCGTTCAGAAAAATTATATTGAATAATGGAATTTTCATTAATAATACCCCGATAAAATGCAGAATTTTTGAAAAAAACCTTGCTATCACGAAAACTGTGTTGCTTAGAAACACCACGAGAGCTTGCTCGAGAGGTGTTTTTATAGCAGCATAGTTTGAGCGACAATTTTGAAAATTCTGCATTTTGAAGGGCTATTCGATCAGACAATTTCAAGAATAAATAGACGAAGTTGTACTTTACCGTCATTTTGTTGTATTTTTGGAAATGTATAGAAGTCAGGAAACACCGATTTTAAAATACCACAAGCTGGTAACATAGTTTTCAGAAAGTCTTGTTATCATTTGGTTTATATTTGAGAAAATTATGACATTTGATTGGTTTATGTACTTAATATGAAGAAATTTATCACCACAATATATAGCATTGAATGTGGGTATTGTTAGTTCAAAGAGAGGTAGTCATTTTGTTATTTTATGGAAATAAATGATATGAACATTCAAGAGAACGCATCATTTTATGAAAGAAGTCGAAACATCTTTTCAACGTCACGCAAGAGTTCCTGTTTTATATTTTTGATATATTTTAAACGATTAAACACAATTAATTTCCGGAACGTTTGTAACTCTTCTATTACTGCTTTCATTTTCATTATTTTTCGAATATAGGTATAAATGTAGATGGATGTGCTGAAGAGGGCGGTTCCGGGACACTTTCTAACCCTTGTATCCAAAAAATTCCCCAGATACATGAAAAATCACATATCACTTTTTATGCCAATGATAACTATTATTATTGTTTTATCATTCACAAGTCGAATCATGGCTAACTGGGAAACTGTTAAATCCTGTTCATCCACTTAACCTACCTAGATATTTTCGCAATTCTTAACATAATTAATGGATACAAGGTAATGTAATTTAAATAATTGAAATACGTTTTCCAGAGGTGAGCTTTTGCCTTTTCTTTAAATACTTACGTAATTTTTAACACAAACGGGAGAATTGTAAATTGAAAATTATTGTGAATAATAAAATACTTCAAAGTACCTTTTTACCTAATACTCATTATTTGGACATCTGTTATGAATGTTACCATTTCGTACATGTATACGGGAGAGTTGTGATTGATTTTATTTTATGGAATAAACATGATGTGTGAAGTAATCTTCTTGTATTCATGTAGAGCCTTGATTCACTCAATTTATGTGAAATTGCATTCCGCCGTCTTATACCGTGTACAGTCTCAAATAGGAATGGGAATTACGTCTATTCGTTATAAAAACGGCTCGCCACGTTATACTTGTAGAAACTTTGTATTGTTTGATTAAATGTTTGTACTATTCGACACTTTTTTCGGGATTAAATACAGTATTAGTTTCTCTATATTTATTGACACTTGGTTTTGGGCGCCACACTATTCTGGGCGAGGTAAGTAGGTACGGGTGAACTAAACAGATAATAAACTCATGGTATTATTGACTATTTCACGCATCTGTCAAATGAACCAATCAGGTGCTCAGTCCGTCTTTTATTTCTGAACTCAACTGAATTACTTCGAGAAAACACCTCGAGTCCGCAGGACAGTTTCGTTCAGAAATTAATCGACAGACTTATCGCGAAAACTCAATCACTTGTGGTATTACTATATATTGACAACACAGTTCACTCTTATCCGAATTTGATGTTATTAATAAATATTTTTATTACTCTGAAATATACCGAGTAATTATGGACATCTATCAAGTATCGGTCAAATCAATCAAAATATTTTTATTGCTGTACAGCAAAAAAAAGTATCCCATTTTTGTCTGGATGACCGTTTTATTTGGATCCATATTATAAAATATTTGAAATAAAATGTGTAAATTCTGTCACTCCTAATGCTTTGTATAACATAAACTATAATGTATGATTATATATTTTTGCATTTGTGGAAAGGTACTTCATTAGTTTATTTAGTTAAGTTCAATGCTATTGATGATAAGTTTTATACGATGCAAACAAATTGTTGAAACGATGGAAATGTTTAAACTAATTTGCAATTGTGTGTCAAAATACTAGCGCTGATCCTTTGGATGAATATAGACTTTTTATTAATAGAATTCTTCTGGGCTTCCATTGTCTAGAAACAAAGAAAATAAATTCTTTGCATATGTTTGATTCACGACGTTTCAACAGTTAACATCTACTGTCGTTATCAAGCGTGTGAATGCGACAAGATATCTCTGATACTTATTATATTATTATAACAATGTCAATTAATGTAATGAGATTTCAATAAAAACTCTGTGTCAAGACCTGTCAAGATTGGTCATCAATAATAACACTCACTTTAATTAACATTGATGATCTGACAGAGACCCCACGAAGAATGATTACCTTTATAGCAGGTACATTAGTTGCATGCTATATAATAATTATCCGAGATGTTAACTGTTGAAACGTCGTGACTCATACATATGCAAAGAATTTATTTTCTTTGTTTCTAGACAATGGAAGTCCAGAAGAATTCTACAAACATTAATACATTGTCAACCACTTTAAAACATAGACTATATACTTAGAAAATTATATTAATTAGATTTGTATTTCTGCTTCTGATGTTTCAGCACAAGTTCTATTCCATTATATTCCGTCTCATAACAATTTTAATGATTTTTTAAAGGTCGCCTATCGCGTTCAACCTGTCCGGACATTGACGATGCGCTAGAAGACGACGACGTAGAAGTCGACGTCGAAGAATGCTCTGACAGTGAATCTTCGCGACAAACGAAACCGAAGTTGAGAAGAGACAGTCCCGCGATTTCCGACTGCGGTTCCGAAACGGTGGACTTCGACCGGGAGTCGCCGGATATCGTTACTGGCAAGGTAGCCACTGCCAAAACGCAGAAGATTCTGTGCAACTGCGAGGAGCTGCTCAACGTGGAATGCCACTTGGAGACTAAGGACCTCTGGGATAAGTTCCACGATCTCGGCACGGAGATGATAATCACGAAAACGGGAAGGTAAGTGCAATAATAAAATAGATGATAGAGATGGTTTGACGATAAAAACTATAAAAAATGTACGCATGCGTAAGAATGAAGCAATTCTGCGATGATGAAACCATCTTTTCTATTTTTGACAGTACATATTCTAAGTAAGGTGACCATGTAGTTGGTACTTATTAAACGATTGATGCATTCGGCAATCCAAAGGTCTGTTAAACGGATGACTATGGCAGTAATAGTAATATATGTTACCTATTACTAATGAAGCATTAACTCAAAAATGATTTTTTATTTTGAAAGCACAGAGTCTAAGTTTTGTGTTAATAATAGATAACATATAGTGTTCTTCAACTAAAATATCGTGTAGAACAAAAGATGTATTTGTGTTCTGATTGATTATGGGGGTCGGAACAACTGATTTTGGATTTTACGGCGTACCGATAATATTAAACCATCTGTCTTCAGGTGAGGAAAATTGTTTGTGCGTTTTGAAACCAATTTTTGAAGGTTCAATTATTGCCAGTGCAGAAACATATCCAGAGAAGTGTAGGGGGAGGAAGACTTGTTTAAATCTAATCACAATGCAACCGTTGATAATCAGCAATATCATAGATTTGATGTTATATAGATATAGTTTGAGGTTATCTGCAAAGAGTAGGCTAAACATTCGAAAAAGAATCAGCCCCAAATTAGAACCTTGCGGAACTCCGGACACGGACATAACTACATTGTTTTCTATCAAGAACATAACGGATCTGATCAAAAGCCTTTATAAAATCTGAAGAGGCATCATCGCCTTGATTTTTGTAAGAAACAGTATTGAATACTAAAAATAACTTTCAGAATAAGAGAATTCATATACGGGGTATTCCTCAATGATATACGAATATTTGACTGTGTGATTCTACATGTGAAATTATTGATGGTTTGATTTGTAAACTATGGCCCAAAAATGTCCCGTGACGAAAATACGGGGTGTTAAAGTTTAATGGAAAAAAGAGATATTCATTATTATTTTTGAAACTGCCTGGGATAATTCAATGAGACTCGGTAGGTAGTAATATTCAATGATGGCAATGTTTTTCCATACAACATTATATTCAGCTTCAACAGTGACGTGCGTAAAAGCACTGACTTTGATATTTTTGTAGACAAAACTAGTACGTCAATGGTTTTTTTCAAAATATTTTATTAAATCTCCTATTCAAGTTTTATTGAATACCACCATCTGCTGCATATAACTTGAATATTTCATGCGGTTTCGAAAATATTGAATGGTTTCTCTATTTTTCCTTCAACTTCACCTCCTCGTATTTTCACAAGGGTACATTTTTGGGCCATAGTTCATAATATCATTGATTTCCATGTAAAATCACACCCTTAAGAGCTACCATCATCAAAAAGTCGAATTTCTTCCTCATCTCTTCCAGCTAAGGTTTGTTGGGATACTTATCAAGAATGGGGGTGAAGATAATGAACTCGATGAACACTGGCAACACAGCATCTGTCCATTCTCGATTACAGCGCCAATCAGATATAAATTTTCCGATCGTAGAATCCGTTTCTTGCAAAATTCATTGATTTCATTAAAGAGATATTTTTTGTATGGGATCGGTGGTCTCATAAGAATTCCGGAACCTATCAATTTTTTTGATTCATCATTTCATTTAATTTCACTGAAGTTCCGGAATTAACAAAAAAACATTGGGTAATGCAAAAAAATTAAAAAATTCTCAAACAAATACTGTGGTCTCAAAAGGGATTCCCGTTTTACCAAGGTAGTGTTTGCTCTTAAGTATTAGCATATCATTAAGGAACACCCTGTATATCTCCAAGAGTTTGGAAACATTGTATGAAATAGATAATTACCTACCACTTAATAGTCCTCCACAAGTTTTTAAATTTAGCTGAACATTTTGATACTATTTTTGACAACCGACCTAGAAATATTGTAAATATCTGCTGTAAGTTTATTTAATTTTTTTTGAATAAGTATCAATATCGGTGTCAGATAATATATAAATCAAAATGAAACATGTTAGAAGATTGTATGTCTGTCTTTTTGCACGACTTACACGCATGAAGTGCAAACTTTTTCAATCACATCAAAAACTAGTTAACCACCCCATTCCAAATGAAACGATTTATAACACGGTTTTCATAGACTCAGCGTCAATGGGGAAACCAAATTTATGGGCTAGCTCTGGTTCAATATCAATTCCGGAAGTCAATAAAATCGAATGTTTCCTATTATAATAATATCTCGATTTCGGTGTTACTGATGATTGTAATCTAATACAAGTATTGTGTATTTCAATTGTAACACACCCTCTGTACTTGCTGCACGTGATGAGAGGGAATCGAATAATATTGAGGGGAGTGCCTGTCTGCAAGCATATAATTGACACTTTCGCTGGTATTCTGGATTCGTTGCAGTCAATGAATACATATAGATTGAATATTTTCTAGATGATGATAATGGAAAAAAAGTTGTTTTGATACAATCCCGTTTGTAGGATTTGGTCTGCGCTGGTCTATTTTGTTAATTTCTTGCAGACATTGTATTTTCCTGTATTCTTGTTATTGCTCCTCATAATCATTAAATTTTCCATCCTTTTTGCTATAAATATCCCCATAAAATATCTTATGGGGTGAGATCTGGCGAAAGAGGAGGCCACCGTGGATAGGTATTTCGTCCGTACCATTTATCACCAAATTCCCCGTTCAATCATTCAGAAAAAATTGTTGCGGAATGATCGGGACATCACGCCGCAGCGTGTTTAAATCGAACTTTCAAAAACGCGCGTGTTTTAAAGTTACCATGGTAACATCAACAACTCGAGAAATGTTAAGTCTAGATGACAACTTTTGATTATTGATCTGACAGCTGTAACTTGTAACGTCAAGTAAACAACTCGTTCATTTATATCTGTTCTTGGACAGATTTTCTTTTTCATACGCATCATTAGATTTTTGCCATATTAACCGCGATTCTGCTTTACCATTCAAAGAATCGATTTTATAATTCATTTTTAGGCATATTACTAGACACTTTATTTTTTATGTTATTTCGCTTCTATTATTTTCAATTATTGGAACCCAAAGAGTTTTCATCTCGTTTTTTGTTACTTATGTTACATTTTTCACAGCAATCGAATCATTATGCAGCAGTGCATATGTACTTAAAATATTTCGAATAAGTTGTGAAACATCTTGTAATGTGCATTTCTCATAGTATATGTTCGAGTGTAGACAATCCTGCATTCTAAATTAACAGTGCTGCTTCTAAGGTAGCGAGCGCAATAAGAGACCTTATTTGATGAAAATGTACTTTTGTCGTTGAAAAGCTCATAATGGATGAATGTTCTTCTATTCGTCACTGTACCCAAAAATCAGAATACTGCCGATTATCATAATCTCGTTCTTGCAGCTTGTGGATATTCAGTTGGCTAATTTCTCGAAGAGAAGTTCTTGGATTATCGACAAGAGTTTGCATTACCGGCAGTTGACGTTCGTTATAATTTTTCCAATGAGGTTTCTTGAACTCATTTTCGACGCTGCCTATACTTCTAAATTTTTTCAAAATCTTGCTCACAGTGGAGTATTTAATATATTTTTGTTAGGATGCCGTTTGTTGAATATCATCGCTTCTTCCCTGGGCGTCTTATAATTTTCAACAACTAGAACAATCTCTATTTTGTTTTCGTTGTTCACCTTATCGATAATTTTTTCGAATATTCGGAAAATAAAAAGAAAACGGAATCACCTATTGAAAAAATCAAGAACGAATTTTCAAACAATATTTTTTCCATTTTTTGAGTTCCTTGAATGTCAGTGTGTAAGGACCGTATAAACAAATCTTCATCCAAGTAATCAAAAAGTACTTATCTATCTTCACAAAGGTTCAGATGTACTTGTGATATCAAATTCATTTTCTCACTATATATATGTGTCCTTTTCTTGGGCTATTACTTCATGATTGCCCTCGTAATAAAAAATTCTTCGTCTCATTCCCACGCATTTTTTCCACTGTCTGAGAGCTTCGAATATAGGCTTCAAGTTTTTCTCAAAAATACATCCACCATTTTGGCAGTTCAAGAACGTGGTAGTACTCTTCTCATGTATTCACAAGTTGCTGAAGCCCTGGCTACGAGGGGGTGTTGATAATCAAACTGAAAATGCCAGTCAAAAATCAGAATAACTTACTCCAAAATGTCAATCATAAAAGCTGCTTATAAGTATTTTCTTGGTCATTATCAATCCAAATGTCAGAAAATATGTAGAATTGAAAATATAAATAAATTCGACTTCCGGCAGCGGTAGAGGTCAGATGGCGGCCTCGTGGTGGAAGTCAGGTTAATGTGTTGTAATGTCTGCCGTCTAAAGAACGTGCATTCACCCAAGATTTAAATGTTTGTGAAGTCCGCCGTAAAACCATAGCGTAAAGGTTATGGTTAAAACGTGCCAGCAAAAATATAAAAAAACTGCCAATATAATATGGGATGCAGCATTGCCTAGAGTAAGACTCTGCATTTCCCTGATACAGCGTCGCTGTCTACGCCGGTTAAAGGCCGGATGGGAACGGACTTCTCGCAGCGAGGCATGTCCATATAGCGCCGAAAGGAAGGTCACGGACAAACATTAAGAGAGAGAGAAGTATTTTCTTGTGAATATGATTTCACTCAACGCATGTTTCGTGGAGAAAGAGAGCATCATCAGGAGCTGTAAGCTTACTGTTTCCCAAGAAATAATATATGAATTTAAAGCTCTAGGTAATCACTGATTATACCTACACCATATTTCTCTGATAATTTTTCAAAGAACCAGTGCGTTCACATTGTCAGCTTTTCCATTTTACCTTTCACCACTACAAACTTTCGTGCATGAATTTCCGACGGTTACCCAACTCATTCGAATTTTAATTCTGGGATAATTATGACGGATGAGTATATTTAAGTTGTGCACTATCCATTTAAAGTTGATGAGAAACTCTCTTACGTGGAATTTCAAGCTCGTAATTTCATAACCGTCTTTTATGTAAATTACCGCATCCACTGTGATGGTTCTATCGGTTCTACCACTATAATTCAATCATGACGACTCGATGTTCACGCCACGCAAAATGTGATTGTTCAATATACGGGGTGATCAATTTCAAAGGATTATACGATCGTAAAGTCGATATTCAAACCCCTGACGGACATCCCAAAATGTGCCTGGACATTTGCTCACCTGATATTCTTGAGTTATGGATGCAATAAATTTCCAATGGTTCCATAGTAGATGTCAGGTCTGCAGATCTAAGTGGCCTATCGGTGGGGCCTCTTCTGCCAAGCCACTGTTCTGGATAGTGGCCATCTGGCTACAGTCTTCTTTGAAGTGCATTTTGGAGAAAACCCCTCGTCTTGTTGAAAACGATGTGAATTCTGAAATAAGCTGTGATTTCGATTGTAATTTCATACTTTTTGACACTTTCTAACTGAAGAAGATATTTGAGATATTATATTAATAAATATTAATTCATTGGAATGATAATTTCACAATGATATAGGAATCGTCAGCTTGAACGCAATATATTAATTACTAACATAAACACAATACATGATAGTAAGTGGATCTACTGAAAATAAATGAACACTCGAAATATTCGTCAGTGATATAAAAAAACCCTCCGAAAGATACTATCTGACCTTCTGTTTGAAGGTAGAAAGTAAACTAATACTCTTTATTTCTGGATGTAGGCAATTGAACATCAGCTTCGAACTTATTGAAAAGGGTGACTTTTGAAACAACGTTGTCCGATGTTGTTGTATTTTGATGAGATTTCCATTTCTTGATGGATTGTTGTAACACTTGGAGTTGGGTTCGAACTCGGACTTGCGCTTTTTTTTACATAAAGCAAACCTGTAAATGTAAATGATGATTATGGTAAGATGGGCATTAATCCGAAACGAATAACAGTCGTAAAAATTTGCTTCGAAGCTGTGAAAGCTTGAGTTATGTTATTTTCGTTACCCCTCAGAAGTATATCATATGAGAGAACTGAATTTACTATTACGTTGTAAACATCTAATAGAATTTCCTAATTCAGGACTTTCTTGAGTTGTAACAGAGCAAAAAACTGCTGATGATCGTCTTTTACATACATATCGACGTGAAATTTCCATTTTAAATCAGAATCAATGTGAATTACTGAAAATTGCTTGTTCACTGGTTGGTGTATCACCGCACCTCATGGAATTTAAGATTTATTGTTGCTCAAGTGTTTTTTTTTCAAATTTGAATCAGCACTATTTTATATCCGCGTTTATAGGATGTCTATTGAGAAATTTTTACGTATCGTGTTGAATTTGGCTTGAAGTCTATCAGCTTCTGCTGAAATGAAGGTATCATCGGCTAAAGGAGATAATGAGGTTGTGCCTATATGTTGTGATAAGTCATTGATATAAATAGAAAAGAGATAAGTTCCAAAAACTGATCCCTGTGGAACACCAACGTCCACATTGAATAAGTCTGAGTTCGTCCCATCCCATTTCACATAAATTCTCCTAAAATTCATATAGGATATAACTCATGCATTTGTATTTATTCCCATTTTTTCTGTTTTTCTATATCTGACTGTATTTATTCCTTCATCAAGCGTAATTGAAGAATGTCGTCTGATTTATTAATATCCTCTGTCTATCATGCTGTCTATCATCAGTTTCTAATTCTATTTATAATAGTAACAACAACAGATCCTCACTATTCAAATCTACAGTTCTTCCCTAAGTTTCACTTATTTCTTCGTGTTTTGTTCCTTGGTAATTTTTGGTATTTTCTTCAATAATTAGTTTGTTTTACCACAAAGTTCAGCTTTCATTCTTATTTTTGTTTTTCGCACATTTCTATTTAATTCGCTACCAGGTAATAGTGATTTCTGCTTACGAATATCCTTTATCCTTACCCTTTATTACTGCTCTATTTCTGCTGCTTTCTCTTCCATGTTATGATGTATTTTATTCTAATAACTCTTTTTTTTCTTGTCATTTCACGATGGAAGTCACATCTAGTACTTGTCAAGTTTTGCGGATTTCCCAATGGCTGAAAAGTGAATGCAACACGGCAAATAATAATATTCGCCCTTTACCAGCACAGTGAGTACATTTATACGAGTATTTATTTCTTAGTGGACACAAATGCATCTGACAAAATTCTGGACATAAATCAGTGTAAATAGACATTAACGTATTATGAAATAAGAAGCCTTTAAAGCATGCGTAACGAGTTGCAAGTGCTTTAAAGGCAATTGTTCATAAAAGTTCATCATACCGACTCACATGAAAAGATTCACTCATTTTATAATTCATATTTCATAACGCATAACTTTGAAGATCCCAACTTCCGATTTCTTAACCCTTAATTGTACTCAAAATTTATGGTCTAGTGTTAACATCAAAATCTCTATATATAAGTTTGTAGGAGGTTATTTTTATCCAAGAAACCTAGAAGCATATTCTTGCATATGAGACCGCAAACAAGGATAAGAAATATAAAACTGTCACTTATCAAGTACTTACCTGTGCTTATGAATTAAAGAAGTAGTAAACCACGTTCTTTGTTATCTGTTATACGCTAATGAAGTTCAAATATTTATGAATTATGCATATGCAATCCGCCTTACATCAATTTTCACAAAATAAACAAGTCATTAATCACGGTAGATTATTCATTTACTTTTTTCCATACCTTCCAATTAATACAAGAGGTAATCGATGGCACCAATAAATCCCCAATGGTATCTTTGATCATCTACTCATAAAACAGCTGCCTCTTACATAATTTCATTCAATAACGGAAGATAAACTTGGGATATATCAACAAAAGCATATTTTATAGTTCGAACTGGACTGTCCAAACGTAAACTTTCACTCCACCTCGTTTCTATCGAATTAACATATACCTACCCAAATTCTTCGAAAGCGAGTAGTCCCAAAACTGAAAATGATATATGACATACGTCAGATTAGGATCAAGCTTGATATGCAGGTGCTTTGCCTTTTGTAAGAGATCCGATAAAAGCTCAGTTCGACTAACGCGAGTTGATTTTGTGGAAAAATTCGGAATTAACTTTTCTACAGGTGTTTCACGCTAGAGAACACTTTTTAATCGATACGGCAAACATTTCATGCTCCTGGTATTTTTGAGGAGAACATAAATCGATGTAATTTGATAGATGAGCTTGATTAGGATAGTGCCTTGTATGTTTACTTTTCTAATACATGTTGGGGTTTCACAACAGGGGCAAATCTGAAGGATTGAATATCGAAAAAAAAAAGAGCGATCATTGCTAAAAAATTAAGATATAGAAGTGTATTGCAGACAAAATGCAGCATCAGAGGTACTTAATGCCACTGTACCTATTTGTAATGAAAGAAGCAGCATCAGTGTTATCAGACTGAAGCAGACAGTAAACTTAAAACTAGAAAAATCTGATCGGATATCTAAGGGATGCATCAGTGTGGCACACTGATGAATCCAAGAGTGGACGTGACAGGGCCAATTTTCAAGATCTCAAAACCTTTTGTACCCAACCATCTTCAGTAGGAGCCCCTCAGGGAACCGTCTTAGGGCCTGTATTATTTCTAATATATCAACAATATTGGTTGCAACAATATTGGGTGTTTAAGAAAAACAACAAGACTCGTCACATCATACGCAGAAGATACATCAGCTATAACTTTTATACGCATGATTTTTGGGAAAAGAAGTTTACAGAACTACAGAAATATAGCTAAAAATTCCACCCAGCGCCATCTGTCTAGAGTAATTGTAATATATCCTCTCTCAAAAAGTGGTAACGGTAATATAATTCAAAATATTTTTGGTCCCATTGTTCCACATCAAATCGTTCAAAATCGAGATGAGCACTTATCTTAATATTTCGAGTGCATATGGTAAAAAAAATATGAGCGTAATCAGAAAAATTTAAATGGTGGAAAACAGAATTGAATTCTCGCCAACCTGTCTATAACATTTCCTTTGTATACAAAACATCCAGCACAACAATGTTTATACTACTATGGACCGAAATTAGTCAATAAATTACTATTACATCTTGAAACTCAGCAGAATAAATAAAAAGTTGAAAAAAATTAAAATAAATATTGATATGAATTATGAAACATTCAAACAACTATTTGACTATGTGTCCTTTTTTCCTCAAATGTATTCTGCAAATCCTAACATGTGAAACTGTGTAAAACTAAGACTATATTCTTCATTAATTTATTATTATTCTGTTGTTGTTTTTTGGTGTTTTGGCATCGACTGCTATGGTCATTAGTCAATATACTGTTGTTATTATCATTTATTATCATTTTCTTCAAACAGGGTTAAAACTGAACATGTATTTATACCAGGATGACAATACAAGCAATGCTTAGGTGAAATAGATAAACATTTATCTGAATTATAATCAATAAATGAATATTTTGGAACCTCTGGTGTGAATATAATTCAAGAAATAGAAGCTACCCAAACACCAAAACTACGTCACAATCACACTCGATGCTCGTTTCTCCAACAAAGTTAGCATCTTCAGGAGCTAAAATCTTACCAAACTACTCTACCACTATTTCTTAATGGACGTCAAATTATCTAACATTTGGAATCTATCTACTTTATCTTCTACTTATCTGAGTGGCAACCGCACTCATCATCAAATGTAGGTTGAAAACATTTTCAGCAAAATAATTGTTTTTATGATTTGGGGGAACTTGTTGATTACAATGTTTTACTTAGTTTCATTTCTTGGAAAGATTCAACTGTTTTATTTGTTCTATGTTCTATTTATAAGAAATTTTATACCTGCGCTTATATTATATATTATATTATATTACTCTTCCAATCTTTTGAACTATGGGAAAAAGGATTAAATAAATTTGAATTCTGACGATTTTTCATAAAATCCGGAATTTAATTCTTGAAAATGGACGTAAAATGTAGTAGAAACAATTATGGGCATTCCTTCAAAGTGAAGTGCATTTCCTGCCTCGTAGTTAGGGAAGTGGCGAGCATTCCAGAATATGATAAGCACAAGTTTCACGTCGAGGTGGATTGCAGTTTAGATCACTACGAATTGATTTGGTCCAGTCAATTGATGTCCTATGTCGCTGCGTTTCCGCGAAACAGTGGGTTGAAGTTGCTAAAAAAGGGGGGGGGGTATATTAAATCATTTGCACATGTCTGCCTCTGGGGTTCATGGTCACAATCATCATCATGGAAACGACGAAAATCGAAGAGGCAGACATTCAGGGCTCTGCATTATCGCGGGACGGAGTTGTAAAGATGTAAAAAAGCTCTATTGAGTTATTTGCACACGGTTCTCATTGCACCTATTCGATTCATTATGACTACCTGGATACGAAGAAATATTTGACAGACACTTTGCTCACTGATTTTCAGATGTACAATTGTTTAAATTTCACGGAATCAAGGGAAAGCGGGTATTGAATTGGATTATTGTGATTCTTCATAGTTTTACTATCACTATTTTGTTTAATATTATTCGCTGAACTTACGATTCCAGTTCTGGACCTTTAATCTATGGAATAATATTTTTTTTAAATGCTAACCACAAACGAACTGTGTTTGGAACTTTCATTAGAGAGTAATTTTTTTTCAAAGTAAAGTAAGCTTCGTCATCGCTAGCATCCAAAAAACCTTGCCGATCATTCAAGTCTCCTACCTCGTCCAAAAAATATTAAAATGGTCTTCCTTTGGAATATCACAGGCCTGGATGTCTGCCTCATCAATTTTTTTGGTTTTTATCAGAAATCTAATCATTATTTCAAGAGGTAGACATGTGCGCATAATATAGCACATCTTTTTTATATTTTTGAAGCGCTGTCCATAGACAACGCAGAGGCGACAGGCGTAGAGGCTGGTAGACTATTTTTTCATGATCTTTCTCATTGTTTTCAATCGAACAATTCAGGTCTGCCAAGTTTGCTCGTAATATACAGATTTTTAAACTATATAAATAACTCAAAAATTGAATACTACTTCAGTCAGAGCCCTGGATGTCTACCTCTTCGATTTTCTGTGTTTACAGGATGATTGTGACCATCAGCCCCAGAGGCAGACATGTGCGCATATTATAGCACACCTTTTTTAACATTTTTTGAAACGCTGTCAATTGACAACGCAGTGGCACCATGGTGGCAGACGCGGTCTTTAATATTTCTAAGGGTATAATTATTGCTATTAATAACGTCTGCCTTGTGTGCCGATTATATCGAAATTTTGCTCGCCTCCTCCCTAACTATTGGAACTAAATGCCCACTGCCCCGCTTCAGGTATCGAACCATCCGCGGGAAGAAAAGACGCATTTTTTCTCCTTGGCATATAAATAAATATTATCTGCCTTCAATAAACTTTGTTTTTCTTTTTCTGTATTGAACCAGATCCCGATTGAGACTCTTGCAGTACCCCTTCCAATCTTTCATGAATGCTCTTCGTACGAAAATTCGTTGGTATGCAAATATCTGCCTCCAATTATACATATAACTCAGGCGACTACCGCCGAACAATAAATTAACTTTATTGTCGTTAATTTCGGAACGAGGCGGCGGTGCATTGCGCACAACTAACAAATTACCGATCAGCCCTACAATTAGGGCAAGGTAAATGAATTATGTAAACCTTTAATTAGGTAAAAGCTGCGCCGCATTCCGGATGATTTAGTGTATTTAGCGAGAGAGATAGTTGACAGTAACGCGTCCCAGTGGAATATGACAGTTCGATAGCATATCGACGAATAGAATGGTGACAGGTGGCCTGGTACGGTTTTCATCGTTGATTGAGGGTATTGATAGACCGGCGGTTGGGTGCAGTTTATGGCAGGTTCATACTGATATACAGGGTGATTCACGTCGAATTGTACATATTCCAACCATAAGTACTATGGACCAAGGCCATTTCATATCTGGTATGAAAAATGCGGATGGTACTAACCGAAATAAAAAAAACCTGTTAAGCATAGAAAAATCTTTTACGTTTGAAAACAGTGCAAATGTATGTTTTTCTACTATGGCTAATACCTACAGCTATACATGGGAAACAACATTTGTTTAAAAACGATATTACAGGAACTAACTTACTCTTTTTAATGATTTAATTGGTTTTGTTAAAACGATACCCTGTCACCTTGGAGGATGGCTAATACTTGAGCAAAATTAATTAAAGAAGATCAACGTAAAATATTCAAAAACTAATTGATTTCTATTCTGCAAGTTAAACAAAACCTTGGATGTCGTATCCAATAAAGATAGCAGACGACCAAATGCATAAGATGGAGCTAAACTCCGTTTTATTTTTCTACAGGACAATTTTCAAAGCTTGCTGCTGACCATCACCATAAGAATTAGATGAAAATGTTTCACAGTCAACTTCCACAACTATTATTGTGAAAGATGGAACGGAGAGAAAGTGCAATTACAGACATACAGATCGACAAGCGTAAGGATGCATCTGAGATGCGCAAACGATAGAAAGCGTGAGTAGATGTGCTACAAAGATCGACTACTGTTTAATAAGGCAGAGCGATTGAGCTCCTGCCCCACTCCAGGGTTTTGTTTACTGCGCAACCAATTCTCGGAGGCATCCTTACGCTTGTCGATCAGTACAAATACTAAATTCAGTTTTCTAGAAAATTTGAAACAGTTGACTCAACGATAAAAATAACATATCAAACACTACACTTTTACTTCCAGATCTATCAATCAATTAGTTTTTGAATATTTGGCGTTGACCTTCTTTAATTAATTTTCTTGAGAACTTAGTAAGCCACCCTCCAAGGTGACAGGGTATCGTTTATACAAAACCAATTAAAACGTTAAAAAAAACTAATTTAGAACCTGTAATATCATTCTTTCAATTGATTAATACTTTCCTAAAGATTTTATTTTAAATGAATGTTTTTTTCCGATGTAGTGCCATATTAGCCATAGCAGAAAACGAGGCAGAAAAAAAATTGTTCAACCCGCTTTTCACGGTGTTGTTTTAACAGGATCAATAAAAACAAAAAAATACGGTCATGAAATTTCAAAGGTTGTTTGAATAATGCTGTATCTCGAGTAATATGAACTTTTCTCGTGATTTTTATTGAAAAATAATGATGTGCTATCGATGTAGTGCCGCATCAGTCATAAGCAGAATGTGAATCCATTTAAATTATACTATTTTTTAAAGTTTTTTTTTTTTCTGCAGAAAACAAAAACAAGTCCGGTTCTGAATTTTAATAATTTTTATAAACCTATTTTATTGAGCTCAGGAAGTATTCTCAGTGTGCCAAATTTCATATGTCTGAGTTTTTTTACTTTCAGAGATATTTATTAACGTAGAATAATTCACATATTTTTAAATATCGCCCTGTATATCCGTCAAAAACGCAACAAGGCATTTTTCAATACCAGATATAAAATGGCCTTGGTCCATAGTACTTATGATTTGACTATGTACAATTCGTCTTGAATCACCCTGTATACAGTGACCGCCAAAAAGTATGTACCATATGGGAAAAAGTTTATTGTTAGAATAATGTTCTTTCTGGGGAAAAGTTTGTACATTTCCGATAACCTAAACATCGATTTTAAATCATGTCACGTGACCAATAGTATGGCAGCGAATTGGAAAAAAATACCATGAAGAGGCCAAAGGTGGGGTAAAATGGCAAGATATTGAAAAAAGTGATTTGAAAAAGTTGCTTGGAATAAAATTGTATACTCATGTACAGTTACGATAAATCGGAAAAATTTAAAATTGCAATTGTATTTGAATGTTTTCCGATCTCTTTACAAAAATCCACGTTTTTTTTTCTGAATGGCTTGACTATAGTGGAACACTCGTATTTTGATCATAATGATAAAATTCTCTCATTTTCTCCTCACCAGATGGCACTAAATTGAAAAACCCTCGCTATTACATTGGTTCGTATCTAACAGTTATATCATAATTCTAAGACAATTTTGTTGATATGGCAGTCTAATAACATCATGTTTCCTGATTTTAATCTAGTTTTGAAGATAAAGCTGCGTGAGCGTTTCACTTTGTACATAAACTTTAAGCCTCTTATTTTCAAGTTCAGGTGCGAGGTGAAACGCTCATGCACGATTATCATCGAAACTTGATTATAATCAGGGAACCAGAATGATTCTTAGATTACTTTATCACCACAATTAATAGTGTTGGAATGGACATTTCCAGTATCTTGATAAAATGCACTTTTTTCCACATGACGTAATGGAGGGCACTTATAAAATAGTCATAACCATTTGTCCACCCTAAATTTTGAAAAACTGATTTATTATTCAATACTGAAAACGTGATTTCCATATGTATAAATTCAAACGCTCCTCAGCGGTGAGTCAGTGTCTTCTAGTTATGGCATCACACGTTAAAAGGTAAGGGCTCCGTCTTCCCTAGCTCACACAAGTCTCTCGACAATCGGTTGACGGAAATAGAAATTTTAATTTTAACAATATGATTGGTTGAAATTTCGGATGGCGAGGACTTGGCCGCGATTGACCAATCAGAATCACTCCCGCACTGACGTTGCCCGGCTTCCAGCCTCTTCTTCTGCGTCTGGTCGTTAGAATTAGGTAGTTTAGTTTGTCGTTTTCTATAATTTTCAAATCGATAAGTTGATAAAATAGAAAATCTAAAACTGGATACTTACCAATTACGTGAGAATGACTGGAAAGGTTCATTCTGATATAACTGTTAGTTACGAACCAATATAACAGTGAGGGTTCTGGCAAATACCATATTTTTCAATTTAGTGCCATTTGGGGCGGAGAAAATGAGAAAGTTTTGTTATTATCAAGAAAATCCTAATGTTCCAATACATTTCATTCAGAAAAATAAACTTTGATTTTTATAAAGATATTGGAAAATATTTGAAAAACTTGCAATTTAATTTTTTTCCGATTTATTGCTTGAAACTCTGTATGTAAGTATAAATTTACTCATTTCGATAACTTGCTATTTTACCCCACCTTTGACCTCTTCGTTGTATTTTTCCCAATTTGCCGCTTTACTAGTAGTCACATGACATGTGTCAAAATCTATTTTTAGTTTATCGGACACGCACAAACTTTTCCATAGAAATGTTTTTCCAATATGCTACATACTTTTTGGTGGTCACTGTATATATCTGAATAAAAAACTGAATTGGCATTAGACTTGATACTTTTTTTTTATCAAAAATTTTATCTGAAAGAGACTAATTTACTTATTCTCCTGTATCTAAGAAATGCTATTATCTCTATAAAATTGGATACTCCTCCAAAATTGGAGTCCTAGTTTTCACAACATTAAGCGTATTCGTAAATTTTCTATTTCACTAACAGAACAGTCCTCATGTGTCCATCAGAAGAAAATTGAGCGCTGAATCCAGACTTCACCATGTTGGTCATTTGAAAATTAATCTGGGTAGATGCCATAACAGCTCTTATGGAAAAAAATAATAGCCTTGATCACAAAAATTTGCCCTTTGCATTCTTATCTTTTGACACAATAATGTGTGTTATCTTTGCGAGAGGAAACAAAAAGTAAATATAGATGGTAAACTGAATAAGGAGAGAACTGTGGTCCACGGTGATCCTCAAGGTACAGTTTCGGTCCAATTATTTTCCCCATATACATAACTTGTTGATGTTTCCCAACAACATCATCTCCTATGCAGATGACATAGCAATATTTTTCGAAGGTGAAACATGGACGGAAGTAGAAAAAAAAGATAAAAATTAAAATATGGTTTAACCTTGTGACACACAATCAAGTCAATACTGAATTCCTTTCATATAAATGCCACTTGATAAATGTCTCATAAATACATTTTGATGATAAACAAATTGAAGTTGCGACAGAAATAAAGTGTTTGAGCATTCATATCGATAGTTTCCTAAAATTGGAATGCTACAACAAAAATTAGGAGTTTGATATATTTCATCTTACGTAGTTTCATGCAAGTGAAATTTCTCAAAACTGTTTACTTCCCATTGAATGAATCAATGATTGATTCGTTGGTTGGTAGTAACAAAGCGAAGACGTTATCATAAAATTGTAATAGCTACAGAAGTGAAAATACTCAATACTAATCTTGTTGTGTTACCACTTTTTTGTGATTTATGAGTATCTACCGTTGACGGGCATTTTACTGTACTTTCATTTATTATCAATAAATTTCTTAACCTGTACTGTTTTTTCAAGCTCGTAGTCTGAGCTAGTCTGAGCTCTATCAATGCTCAGTTTATTTTATTCTCAAGTTCAAAGGTTATTTTTGATTTTTCAGTGGCTAAGAGTATGTCTCTATTTGGGCGTCGGCTATTTCCAAAGAACTTTAAAATTTTCAGTTTTCTGTTGTTCAATTCATGTCTAATTTTTTCAACCCCATTGCTAGATTGCTCAGTTAACAAAACAGGAATTCTAGTATTTCAATTTTTGTGTCAATTTATGTAGATATGCAGTATTTCCAGTCGGATATCAATCCCAGAAAAATTACACCTGATTTTGCTAGTTGAAATTTTTAAATTTCTCTAATAATAAAATAACAGAAATGTGAGGAATTGAGTGACAGTGAGAATGCTCAAGAGTCATGGTCAAGATACTTAAGGACGTACAATTCCAAAATTGTAGACAACTTCGTTGGCCGGTTTAAATCTACATTGAAATGTACTTATTGTGATCACTGTTTAGTCTCTTTCGATTCATTTGGGATCTTTCCCTCTCAATACCACGAAGAGCAGGCCAAATAAAACTATCACAATGTTTGGATTCGTTCAAAAAGGAAGAAACTTTGGATGGAGACGAGAAGCCGACATGTGCGAAGTGCAAAGAGAGAAGGAAGTGCACGAAATCCCCATCAATTCATAAATTCCCGAAAATTTTAGTAATCCATTTGAAACGGTTTTCTTCAACAGAAAAATTCAGAGGAAAATTTAATGTTACCATTGATTTTCCTTTAGAGGGATTGGATATGAGTAATTATACAGCAGGAAACGTAACCCCTTATCGATATAGTCTACACGCATTATCTAATCTTAGTGGGACTACCTATAGCGGACACTACACAGCCTACTGTATACATCCGTATGCGAGCACGTGGCATGAATATAATGATTCACATGTGATCCCAATTTCATCTAGATCCTTGGTGAGCGGAGATGCTTATGTTCACTCCTATGAGCAGGAAAGCACTTAATCTGTATTTAATGTTTCATTTGCATTTTTATTGTTTTAAAATTTAGATGGTTGAAAATAGAACAGAAATATAAGAACTGAAAATGAGCAAAGCACACCCGGTCTCCCCTACTTACTGCGAAAATATAAATAGTGCATATATTAGATCATAACCTCGAATACTAATATATAGTTCAATTTCAACCAAATTTCCTTCAGGAAGGTTAAGGCTCTTTTCCTGCATCTGCGCATAGTGTGTGCCACAGAAACGTTGGTCTGCCTCTTGCCTCAAACAACTTTTGCGTTTGCAAAATATGTGCCGGCCATAATAACAGAGCGCAAACAACTCTTTCCAATTACGTATGGTGATTGCAATCGTTTAGCAGGACCTGACAAAATTGGAATGAAAGTGCCAAATTGCCAGTGGATCTGAACGGTCAGAGGCAAGTTTATTGGCGGTGGCGAAAATTTATTTTTGCACGTGATATTCAATCCGGCGATATTTAGTTGTTAATCACGGTGTTTAGTAGAAATTTCCATTTCGATATCGGAAGTTATTGTTGGGGAGCTGTTACCAACATTTATTGGAAACAATTGAAAATAATAGATAATTCTGGAAAAAAACATGAAAATCCTCTACAAAAACACAAGTCAAGCAAATAGTGGACAGAAAAGTAGAGAAAAATTGCATGATATTATACTATTTATCGAAATATCAGTGCATTTTTCAGATGAAAAAATTATTAACAGCATGAGACATACTGAAAGTGGAGCAAAATATTGTTCGAATGACGGGAAAAATCGTCGAAAAAATGGGGTGAACTTTTAGGGGTTGAAAGCGATATTTCACGGTTTGGCGAGAATTGCAACTAAATTTGACCTCCTATCGAAAAAAGTTGATAATAAAAAGATCAGGAACTTTTGTATTCAAGATTTTCTCACATAACCTCAAATTTTTTGGGAAAATCTGAAAAACCAATTTTTCAGTTACCTATTAATATTTTCCTTACTTAAAAATCATTTTTTTTCACGAAATTTAGTGGAAATATAACTTATTATGTTTGAAGTAAGTTGTAGTTTTTTTGTAGCGTAATACAGATTTTTCCTTTTTTTTTTCGACAAATTTCGAATTTTCAACTGGAAAGTTTCACCGATAAAGTTCTTCTTTCCAAGCTCACCAGTCGCCAGTTTTTTTGTTGAAGCGTTCACTTTTAGATCATGTAATAAAAGAGTAGCACTACTCTGGAAACTTTTCCCAGAAAACCCGAAAAAATAAGAAAAAAAGATTTTTTTCAAAAATCAATATTTTAAATTTTTGTTCTATTCACATATTTGTTCATTAAAATTATTGAAATTAACAGTTGAAACCTTTCGAGAATATTAATTTCATGTTACATTAATAGGTATAATAAATGAACAAGTGCATAAATAAGTATTTGATTATGATAGAAGGGCGAAAGAAGATGAACTTTTGCGGGGGAAAATGGTTTCTCACGATTTGTAGCGAAAATTAACCTCCTACAAAAAAAAGTTTCAAAAAAAGTTGTTGGCAATGAAAAGATCTACAACTTTATATTCAAGATTTTTCACATAACCTCAAATTTTCAAAATTCGGTTTTTCGCCATTTTGACGGTCAATTCGAGGTTATGTCGAAGAGTTTTTTTATAAAAAGTTTTAGATTTTTTTATTATCTACAACTTTTCTATTGAACATTTTCCGCTGAGAAGTCATTTTTCGCCGCGAATCGCAAAAAATCGTTTTCAACCCCTAAACTGCATCCCAATTTTGAGTGTTTCCGTGTTTAACTTTTTTTTTTTTCATCGAAGTTGGAACCTCTACAACATTCTCCACCTGGTCCTTGCCTGTTACTTTATTTCTTATTTAAACGTATAAAATTCGTTTCGCTAAGTAGGAGCCGCCCCCTTTCTGAGTACTTCAAAGAGGTTCGAGAAAAATAAATATTTTGCTGCAAAAAAAACATCTAATTCAGAACATAAAAAGTTATATTTCCACTAGATTTTGCGACATACTACAATTTTCATACAAAAAAAATTCAAGTCAAATTAAAACGGGTTTTCTGATTTTTCCGGAAGATTTGAGGTTATGTGGAATAATCTTGAATACAAAAGTGGATCTTTTTAGTGCCAACAATTTTTCCTTCGTTTTTTTTGTAGGAATTTAATTTTCGCTGCATATTGTGAGAAACCATTTGTACCCCCAAAAGTTCACCTCCTTACGCCCTTCTATCATAACCAAATCCTTATTTATGACCTTGTTTGTTTTCTGTACCTATTGAGATAACATGAAATTAATATTGAAATTTTTATTCTCGAAAGGTTTCAACTATTTTAATAAATAAATATAAGTTTAGAACAAAAATTTTAAAAAAAGATTTTTGAAAATCTGTTTTTTCATTTTTTCGCGTTTTCTGGAAAAATTTCCACATTAGTGCTAATCTTTTATAACATAATCTGAAAGTAGACGCTTCAACGAAAAAACTGGCAGCTGGCGAGCTTGAAAAGAAGAACTTCATCGGTGAAACCTTTCAGTTGAAAATGAGGTTGGTTTTTCGGAATTTGTCGATACAAAAAAATCACAGTCACAATCATGTTGAGTTATACACCAAATTTCGTAAAAAATATAAATTTTGGGAGAGAAAAAAATTAAAACTGAAAAATATTTTTTTTCCGATTTTCCCAGAAAAAAATGTGGAAAAATGTTTGATACACAAGTTGTAGATCTTTTTTTTTGAACAACTTTGCAATTTAACTTGTTCTGATAGGAGGCCAACTTTCGTTGTCAATCGCGAAAAACCGTTAAATATCGCTTTCAACCCCTAAAATTTCACCCCGTTCCACCCTTCTCCATTTTTTCAACTCCTATTTATTTTTCCCGTCATTCGAACAACATTCTGCTCCTCTTCCAGTAGGTCTCATACTGTTAATAATTTTTCCCGCTTTTATATTTTTTGTCGTCCATCAGCGATTGATTTTTGTTGCTTAATATTCAACCTACATATTGTTGAATTCACTAGGATCCATTTCAACCTTCACATCTCTCTTAATAAACGTATTATTATTATTAATTTCTCACAATTCAAAAACTGACGGATCACGTAAAAGTCTAAACGACCTATCATAACTGATGAACAGATAAGGGGTGAATGATCCAGGACGTCATTTGTCTAATGGGGAAATTATATACGAATTATTTTCCGAAAGACAGAAAGATGATTTAGAGATAACCAGCCTATCTTTATAGGGATCTAGAAAGTAAAGAAGGAACCGGATACAAAGCTACCAATGTTTAAACACTAAATACCGGGCTGGCATATAACACATTTTGAAGGGAATTATAGTTTGTAGCCCCCAAGGGCTGAACGAATCAATAACAGTGGCTTTGTTGAAAATGTATCAGACGAGTCTATAGGAAAAAGTTATAGTGTTTTCGATTCGCTTGATTTTTGTTTGAAAGCCAACGTTTCGCGTCTATATATCTGTATTGATTTTTCCGGTTTATGACTGTATTCAGTTCCAACCACGATAGCGACAATATTTATGTTAAACGTAATAAAATTTCAGAAAACTATTCAGGTCGTAAACAGGACACACTTTTGAGCCACCCACCTCGATAGAAATACTGTAGCTGGACTTCATGTGATTTATGAGATACCCACCCGCTGACTCATTTATTGCCATCTCCGTTTCGTTTATTTTCAGTTCCATCTTTTGCTCCCATTGTGGAAGTTGGTTTTTCTCGAGAATATCGACTTTCTAATTTGTTATCGTCACTGTCTGCCAATTTGGCGAAGCGTGTCTCTTTCAGTGGTCAAAAAGCATGAATTGTTTGTTTTGACAGGTGACCTTCGTGAAATTGGAGTCATTCTATAGTTTGCTCTACTATTTGATAGGACCTTGGAATGATGTTCAGAGATTATGCTGATGGTCATTGGTCATTTCAAAGTACCAAAATGTTTCAAATTTCAAACGCTGAATATCAATTTTATTAGGAGCATTTATGCAATTTATCTGATTGCACAGTGTATTTACAAATAAGATGAAATTAGGAATAAAATGAGAAACAGGACACAGATAGAACCGTTTATACAGATAAATTATATTAAATCAGACGTTAAAAAAAATGCTCAACTCTTATTTTATTTCGCATTTTATTTTACATGGTGTATGGACGTTCCCATTACATGTTGAATATGCTTCTCTTATTCCTTATGTTATTTGCTGTATACTCCCACTGTTAATCTCAATCATAATCATGATAATTTGACCTTCAAAGTTGGCAAATTTTAATTTTTTTGCTTATGATTATGACGACATATACAACGCGCATGTGCATCGATACCTATTTGATAGTTACAAAAAGAATTCATTCGTTTTGACTTGTGCTCCTTGTTATTTGTTAATTGTTGTCACCTGCCATTTTTTTTATTTTCCATATAAGCCATTGACTGTGATTCATAATAACCCATGATATGCAAAATATGTCCCGCAGGAGGTATTATACTCAAGACCAAAAATACGTCTCAATATTCGCTATTGCAATATGAATATTTTATTTGCGTTTGAACTGGAATCCCAAAAAAGTATTCTATATGCGATGATTGACATATCCATAATAATACAATTTAATTCCATATTCTGACACCTGTTCTCTCAGATATCTAATTATACCGCAGACCGAAGCCAGTCTAGCCTGTTGCTCAAAGTATCCACATGTAATTCCCAGCTCATATTAGAGTCAATATACTCTCCCGAAAATTATATAGATCCAGCACTGGCACTGATTTTTCATTTAATCTAACATACGGAGAATCAAATATTTTGGTCAGGTTGGAGTCAAGGCCGACATTGACTGTGCGCCAGGAAGAACATATAAAAAATCGAAAAATAACTGGTTCAAAAATACCCGAACATGTGCTCACATCTGATGGCTATCATATAATGGAATGGAATGCTACAAACATTTTAATGAGGTAATCAAACCAAGAATGAAGGAAGTTGAAAGAAACTGTCTGCATTTTTTTATCGAAGCACTGTTTCAAAATCGGTCGAGATGGACATAGTCACATGATTACCTTTTCTCAGGGAAAAAGTAAGAAATAACAGAATTGCGATTGACTGCTACCGAACAATCTCTATATTAGGATAGCAACAGTCACCCCAAATAATATCTTGGCAAATTTTATTTGACTTGTTGTTGAGAGAGAATGTTATTTCCAAAGAAAAATAGAGTCTTCAGAAAGTTTTGATAAGGGATATTATCTCCGAAACGTCAATTATTTTTGAAAAATTAGTATTTTTTAGTTTATTTGAAGTTTTATTCTCAGATGGGCAAATTCAGAATAGTATACGTAACCGACCGAATTGAATTTATTTTTGTAAAAGCAACAACTTAAATTGAATCACCTACTTTATACATTTGTATAGATTTTCTCGAAATTAGATTTTTCTTGATATTGTGTAATCCTGTATTCTTTTGTTCAGGTGAGAAGCAAGATAGTTGGGAACTTTAGTCACAATCGTTATAACAGTCCTAGTCTCAGTCGTCTTAAATGTATGCATCAGTCATTTAGCTTGATTATTTCATTCACACTTTGCTACACCAATGAAATTTCATGATTGAAGTCACATGATGTGTGATATGAGAGGCTATTTAGGTAAACAAGCGGATATTCAGGTAAACACGGCTATTCAAAGCTCTCTTTTGTTTATATAAGTGTCAAAGTTTGACATAACTTAGTCGCTCCAAATTGAAATGTCTCGTTTAGGGTTATCTTCTATGACAGAAATTAATGCATACCTATATAAGCGAATTCGTCCCAGAAAATACCGTGAAGAGTAAAGAGTCTGTCTGAAGACAATTTATGAATTTTTGTCAGCAGAAGAAGGATTAATTTTGTGCGACTACTCCAACTCAAATGATCGCCGAAATCCTCAAAGATTGGGCATGGAATATGCGCAAAGAAAAGGGCGAGGAATATAAAGAGTTAGGTTTGAACGTGAGTCGGCCCGTATCAGGCCCTCCACTGCGGCCAATGGTCTATTGTGGCTTATATAAATATAAATTGTACACGGTTGAAGTGATGTGGAATTCAACTGCGAAAACTCTCCAGGAATTTTACTTCAATAAACATAAACGTAAGATAAATCCATTTGAAGACATCGATTTCCAAAGTGCTAGGAATGCGCGTAATGCAAAAAGACGAAACCTGCATTCTTGTCCTCTAAAAAGGAAGGAAAGTTAAATGTTGAACCGTATATGATATATCACTCGACCAGGACAAATAGCGACTATTATTTTCTTTAATTCATCTCGAGTAACTTGTATTTTGAGACAGTTCAATTCGACCATATGAACATTATTAATCAAAGAATAACTCCCTCGAGCTAAAGCTCTCGGATGTTATACAGATTAATAATGTTTATATGGTTTCATTGAATTTTCAAAATACAAGGTACTCTCGATAGAATTATGGAGAAAATAACAGTCGGCTATTTGTCATGGTCTTGGGATATTACCTATGACAATTTCCCTTATATTATAGAAACCAATCAAATGTGATCATCTTCTCAATCTAAACCAATGGCAACAAGACTTTCTGAAAACACTGCTTCAAGCTCGTGGTTTTTTCAAATCGGTGTTTCGACGATTCCTCAGTTCTACATTTCCGTAGGTACAACAATCACGGTAAATATAGAAACGTCAGTTTTACGCCTGACAGACGCCAAATATATAAAAAAATTTGTCAATATATTTATTAGTTGTGGCAATATTTTTTATTTTGCTTTCCGATATATTTATTTTTGATCAAACGCAATATATTTACGTTTCAAGCGTTCCAAATATATACATACGTGAATTCCCATATATTTATAAATTCGATCTATTTCATGTTGTCAAGAGATGGCGTACCTACGGGATTTATTACACTCTCGAGAATATAGCTGCCGAATGATATCGCAGCCGCCAGAAAATATTCTCAGAATACTTTTTCATCAGTTTTGTTGAATAATCATTGGATTATTCACAGTCAAATCCTTAGAACTGAAAAAATTAAATGGTGTATTGAATCGCGTCGGCAGCGCCATCTCTTGACGACATAAAATAGATCGAATTTATAAATATATGGGCATTTACGTTTTAATATATCTGCAACGCTTGAAATTTAAATATATTGTGCTTGGCAGAAAATAAATATATCTGAAAGCAAAATAAAAATATTGCTTCAACTAATAAATATATCGACACAAAATTTTACATATTTGCAAAAACACTTTTTACCCAAACGGCGTCTCATAGAAGTTTGTCTCCTTGAGTCGTGACAGCAAGGTAAAAGAATTTTTGGAAAATTCTGCATTTTGTTGGGATATTATTACTGAGAATTAAATCAGTTGAATAAAAGAAATTTGCTATAATTATAGAAAATTTCAAAATGGGGAGGAGGGCATTTGAAACGAATCTATAGGGCTGGTTATTAGAGGTAAACAGGCATATAGGGTGTTCCATAATCCATGGATCAGAGTGAGGTAATTGGTGCAGTTCTCTAGTTATCTCAAGGTTTGCTGGTGCACAAAGAATATACGCAATATTTGAGTGACGCTAATGGAAGGAAATTTACCATAAAAAAATATAGTCTGCCGTCAGAAAAATTGTCCTTTTTGTGCAGATTCAAACAATGCCAACAACTCTAAAAAAGACATACCTCCGCAAGGAAATGTTTTGAGTAAAATCCTTATACTACAACCAATCATATCTCATGTGTTAATGTTGCAACAAATATTCAAAATATCTGCCTAGATTTTAGACATAGTCTTCATCAGCAATTAAAATCCATTCTTATTATTCCAATGGCGCGTTGATTGATTTTCTTCCGCCTCCAGTTGCCAAGGTTACTGTTTGACGCATTTCTTGTTCGACCTGATTTTCCCCAGCCTATTCATTAAAATATATGCATGAAAAAAAGTAAATGGGGATGAGATCGGCTCAGCGAGTTGGCCAATGAATGATCCCCCGTTCCCATCCAGTTATTGGGCGGATAACAGATGGCCTCAAAGCTGTCAGTCTCGCACTGACGAGTGGCAACAACTTCGAAACTAGTCGGCAGGTCCGAATCAACATAAAATTCCAATCCCGTCAGTTGTGGAACATATTCCATTGTCATCGAGATACATGGGTTTGCTTCAAGTAAACTATTTAAGAGGACAATTTATATGCATTAACCCCTTGAAAAACATATTTACAAGTAATTTTTGTTATTTTTAAAGTAATATTTTTTCCATATGTTTCACACTTTATGGAGAGTAATGTACATATATAGTCATTTTGATTGTAAACAACTGCACTAATCTCCTCATTTCTATTGATTCTTGACTTATGGGACACTCTACGGTAATACTATGATTATATTGTTTAATATGCGGATGATTTCCACAAAAATAATCACCTATCTGGTCCATTGACATTCCTAACATATCATTTATCTTACGTCTCCATGAACACCAGGAGAATGTTGTGTGATAGATATATCTTTACAACTACCGTTAGATCTTCACTAAAGGATCAAATAACATCTTGTGTGCATCTGTAATGGCATCACTTACGTTACGTCTCTGTTAAAAATTAATGAACTTCTTTCAAAAGACAAACATTTCGAAAGAAATAAACTGTATAGAAACTCGAGTGATTTAATGTCCACGTCACAGCTGAAATTGTAGACAACAATACCTACTGGGACCTGGTTAGGATTCAAGAAAACATCTACAGAATTTTAACGGTACATGACAGCCTATCAAACTGCGCATAAGTGTATGTATTAAATTCAGATCGGAGTTCAGGTGGTCTTTCTGCAATTATCTGTTCTTGGAATGTGTCAATGCTATCAATAATGATAAATATAAAATTTATGTTGACAAGGTGTTTGAGTTCGCTCGAAATTAATTGAGGTTGTTTGATTTATGGCAAGCAAAAGTGAGGTGAGTTTTGATGTAAATCACTTTCATTTTCCTCATGTGGATTTTCGTAGAGAGTAGGTAGATGATTTCCAAGGTTTCAGGACGTCGAAATGGAGATAATTTTTACCATTTTCCTTTTAATTGAGGTGTTTTTGCAAGGTTTTGATGGCAATTAGTTGTTTATTTCGTCAAACTATTTTCATCAGTATTTACAAGTTTTGTGATGAATAATTTTTTTAATTTTTTTTTATTTATTCCACGTGACAGGTTAGTTACAAATACATCAATCAAAAAGCGATAACAAACATAACAGCTGATACATTACAAAGAAAATATAAGAATACCTACCTACCTACACCAACACAATTAAAAAATCTATGACCATTTGTCAGAAAGTAACTTTGGTTTAAAAAATTACTGATACATTGCACATGCAAGTTTGAGAAGATGGAAGTCTACAATTTGATATAGAATTCCAATACCTAGTGTGAAGAATATATATATTTTTTTATTTTTGCACATTTGGGGCAAACTCAAAAAGAATACCAAATTGTTAGCTAACTGTTGGGCGATAACATACAGGATGAGTGGAGTCTTAAACACGGGCAATGAGAGGCTGCAGAAATCCAATTCAATTCGGGAAAGATAGCTTTGTAACCATAATTTCAACGATGAAACGGAATATAAAAAGTTTGCTGTAGTCTTGTGGTGCGCGCAGGTACTTGAAAATTATTCTTCGATAGTACCTGGGGACATTTCAAATTTCCGTTTACAATTTTGCAAAGAAATATCAAATCTCAGTGATTACTTCCTACAGATAATGGAGAGAGATTTATTAGTTGCTCGGTATGTTGATGATCTAGCAATATGTGGAGTTTGAAATTAACATAATTAAAAAATCTATGTTGAACACGTTCAATATTTTGAGAAAGAACATTTGAGGTGAGGTCTGACTAACGCACAATATAAGGTTCGTGAAAAGGTTATGTTTGTGAAGTCCAATGTTATCCTTTAGATACACCCAAGAAGTTTCAGCGCTTTGCTTACTGTAGAGCAAATATGTGAATTGAGGTTCCATGTAGGATCAAGTATCTTTGATGTTAGGTCTTTGATGTTAGGAGCATTATCTAAAACTTGTCGATTCAATAATTGATACGAATTGGATTATTGCAGAGGAAATATTTCATCTTGAGGCATTTGTTTATATTTCTAACCATACCATTTGAGTAGCACCAATTTGAGATGACGTCAAGATTAGCTTGAAGATTAAGAGCATCATTTGGCACCAGGAGAATATTTTGGCAAAAATTGAAAAAGCTATCATGGATGCAACATCAGAAAATACGGTAAAAACTTGGGTTTCTATATGGGCATAATTTAATGAGTTTTGCAAAGTAAGGAAATACAAATTATTGATGACATCAGCAGAACAAATATTGAACAGTCTTCGGGACTGGGGATTCAATATAAAGAAGGAGAATGGTGACGATTATAAATAATAATGTGTCAATGCAATATTTTTGCAGAAATAGTTTTCAAATTGGACAGAGATGCTGATCGTACTGGTCTACAAGAATATACCGAAAAGCGCAAGGTTAGGTATCAATTTTCTCAATTTTGAAGCAGTTCTTTGAAGTATTTATTCCAATTGATGATTTCATCAGTCATCAAGTCTTTTTTCTTGTGCTTAATTTGAAATATTCAACTTTCGTTTAATCTACAGGCATTCTGTTTCTATTGAACCATGTTTTCAGTTAGTTCAGGTCTTGAAAGATGTTTCTGTGGGTGATATGTTTTCCGTTCGTGTACGACAGTGCTGTAACATCTGCAGAGGTACATATTTCACCTCTCAGTAACATACCACAAAGATTGTTGAGGTGTATCAGAAACAAACGGTCCCTGAGTTGATCCCTGTAGTAAGCCACTGATAATTACTAATTACCATTACTGACACTGAAATACATCTGACAGACACTTCATCAATAGTTCGATTTACAACATTCGAACATATTCGTAACATTGAACTTGTTTCAATATGACACTTAGTATAGGGAGACTTTAAAATATTTTCACCATTACAACGCATTGTTGTATAAGCAGTTATGTAAGTGTGAGGATATTTTCCTTATAATCCAACACGTCAATGAAAAAGTTGTTAACTAAAACCAGTATATCGGAAACGAACTAATTCACAAGGCAACAACCTATGCGGGCAATTAAAAATTCTAATTGTGCACATCAATCATAACGAAATGAACTTTAATAATAGTTACTAGTGTATGGTAATTACCTTATTTGTTGAACTCACTTAAGCACCTCCATTATTTCCTAAAAACAAAGAACTGAAAGTACTACTCACGAATTCACAATTAGAATGTTCTCGCGTTTGTACCGTTAGCACAATTTTATCACCGGGCTATTATGTTTTCCTTGTGTTTCGAAAAAGTGCGCACGACTGCAGTGACACGATAGAAGGTGAAATTAATATTTAATTTGAGCAAAGCAGACCAACTAGAAAAACTGAATAAAATTTGTTCTGTTGTGATATTCGGAGTGGAATGAAATGTGAAAAAATGGAATAGACTATTTCACTCAATCATATCTTTGACTTCATCCTGATTACTAATTAATGTTTGGTACTTGTTTTTATCTAGAACACCTCCTCCGAAAATCATGAAATGAAATGAAATAGTTCTCATAATAGAGAAATATTTTTCATTTCATCAAATGTTTATAATGACATATTATATTTCGTTTGATTCCCACTCATCCAGAAGTGAATATATCTTAAGCTGGGGTTGGCATTTGAAGATATTTTTTGCATTAAAATTTTATTGCCTTTTTTTATCACACACATTTCCAATGCCTTCTGGAGAATCGAAAGAACTATCAAATAAAATTAAAGATTACAAGAAGTACCTGCATTTGTGTCATCTGAGAGAAATGTTACACATATATTTTTCAGGCGTAGTTCAATATCCGTAGTAGTATTAGCCAGGAAAGTACTCGTCGACATAGTCGGAATTCTACGTTTTGGTTTGATTGCTCGGAATTTTCAAATATGCAATAGTTATAATAGATGATAATTCTTCAAATTTTTTCTTGTCTATAAAGAGTCCAAAGGCACTCCAGAAATTACTTCAATTTGCTTAGAGTTCACTCATTCTATCAGACTTCCTCCAACCGATGAGGTATAATTTGGATCATTGTTTCCGCATGAGTATCCCGTAATCCACCGTTATGTTACAATGCTGCTGCAACATCTCCAGCATAGAGTAGATCTCATAAAGAAATATAAACACAGCATCGTGAGTATTTTTGAGTTCCTAAAATACTTATCGATTCTGACTAATAATGTTTTAGGCGATATAAAGAAAGCGTTTCTTAACAAGATAATCTATCATTTTCGAAATGGATGGGATGAGGGAGATTGGTCGAAAATTTGATGAAAATTAAAATATATTTATTGAAATAGGAATTTTAATATACAAACACGTGCACTTGCTATTTCGAGCCAATGCTCAATATTAGTATAGCTATTTCTAAATAGTGTTTATAAAGTAAAGATCAATAAAGCAATTATTTTGAGGATGATTAAAATGGATTTAATGATATTATAAACAATAACAGTGAAAAGCAGTACAAGGAAAAAATAATAACAACGATGAAAAAGCTATATTGGGCCAAGGGACAAGCTATTTTTAAAATTCTGTAGAATTTGATTTGTTTTAGTACATGGGTTAATTTATTACAGTCGAAGAGCCCTTTGTGGAATATGGACTTCATTCATAGTATTACTTGAATACTTTGTTTTAGAAACGCAAAGATTGTTAGAGCCTCTTGTGCAACAATTATATAATTCATGTAGGTAAGTAATTAAATCTTCAAAATAAGACGGGGCATTACCCAATAGAATTTTGTGTATGGAAATCATAAAAAAATTTAAAGAGCCTATCGTTTACAGTCAACCTGTTCAGTTATGAACGAAGTGGTCGTGGTGTTAGAGCGTTTGGCCTCCACCCAGGCGATCCGTGTTCGATCCCCGGTCGCATGTCACTGATCTAAAGTGGTTCGGATTCCACTTTCATCTGAACTGTAGGTCCCGGATCTCCCTTGCTTGCACAAGCTCTGCTTTTGAGGGGTTTTCTTCGAAAACCTGGGAGTTTCGTAAAAACAAATTTACAAATTTATAGTACTTGCATCATAGATAACAAAGGTGTTATTTTATTGCATTTAAGAATTACCCGCATTTCTCTATTTTGCAACTATTGTAGGGGAGCTATATTGTTGACACCCATATTAACGATATCAAACTAGCACACTAGTAAAAATGTGGTTGTATTATTGAATTATATACAGTCAACATAGATTAAAATGTAAGATGTCTACTAATTCTAGTGAAGAGAAACATCTTCTTTGATTTCTTATTTAGAACTAATGTTCATGTTCAAGGGGTCATCTGAAAGTAATCAGCTACACTTCTTCCAATTCTTTCACAAGCACATAATTTGGACCTGTTGACATTGTTATCTTCAGGTTGCGTACCTACGATTGATTTCATTTCATCCGTGGTGACTGTTCAAAGAAAAATATATGTGGGAATATCTCTCCAGCTGTGCAGGTTTGGGATCTGCTGGGTCCGAAATGATCCTCCATTTTTCCCCCATTATACTTGAGAAATATTTTCCGAAGCAATTCACTGCTATCTCAGGTTCAGTTATGTCCACATTAAGTAATCATGTTTAGGGGATATTTAGCTTAGCACGATTTTTCCTTGCAAGTTTTGAATTTACCTCGCTCCACATTTGTTTTATCTTGTTATCGGCTCGACTGATATTCTGATTTAATTTTGGCATTTCTTAATGACTTCCGATAGTTTTTTCTTTCCATCTTACAAAAAAGCTTAGTCTTTTGGTTTGGCATACTGATCTTTGAAGATGCCCAGATGCAATTGTTAATTTTTTTTAGCAACGATCAAAATTTAGTTTTTCCTTTGTTGAAGAGGGACAATGTCGTGTCGCAGCCACTAAACGAACAAGATAATTCTGCTTATACGCGAATAAGGTAGATGTTGTTTTTGGATGATGCTAAAGCTGTCTGCAAAACATAAAGATAGACCTCTTTGTCAACGATAAAAACGCGTTTACTTCGTAGAAACTTGCACTAGAATTACTGATTCATTTCTCGTTGATTCTGACGCTCACATACTACAGTCTATTGGCCGTTCTAAAGGACTCTGCATATAGTAGCTATTCCTGATCTGTCACGGAAGCAATTCCAACAAATTGCCGGTATACATCGTCCACAGGTATTGTCGTGTCGCCATTAGTCATTCGCATTACGATCGTTAAATTACGGAAGGCATTAGGTACACATAGAAGCAGTAATGTTGTTGCGACAATGAGCTTTTGAAATTCATCCTCTCGCCAACACGGCTTTTTGTTAAATCGTCTGTTAGATCATTTAACACTGTATAAAGATGCTAAATGAGCGGAACTGATTCACGTAACATATATAGTCGTGGTTATGACTAATTTTTATATTTTTCTATGCAGACAAAGGGATAGAAATTAGTTCTGCAAGTTTCCTCGAAAACAAAAGTAATGCTTAGTACCCACGTTGTGATGCAAATATGGAGGTTGGTGTTGGGTAAATGAGAATCCTGGAAATTGAGTTGCAAAGTTCGGGATCAGATAGAATTTTAGATGCATATTTAATTTTCTGAAAAATACTGTGAATTTCACCAAAATAGTTATTTGTAAACCATGTTGTGACCAAACAAATTGTTAAAAATGGTAAAAACCAGTTTTTCTCAGTTTTTGTAATTGTGATTACTAAGACGTTCCATGGTCTTGAATATAATTTATAGACATTTGTCTTAGTACTTTTCGCCTATACACGCACCAGTCAATAAAATTATCAAACACTCATAGAAATAACAGAATATAGATATAAAAAGAATGAAATTCAAAAATATTATAACTTATTTCCTTCCACATTAAACAGTTTCCATTTCGAGCTCCTTTTAAGAATTTATTTAAATCATTTCTTGTAAAAACTGACGACTTCAAGTCAATTGGTCCAATTTCATATGTTATCATGCTGTAGTTCTGGTGAATGTCACATTGATGTCAATAATTTGAATTTGAAAGCAAAATGCAAACGATGTGGAAAACCAAATTTTGCCATCGATGTTTGTCAAGAATGTTTTGACAAGATCAAAACGAATAAAAATAAAGGTCGATTTAGACTAAAAAATCTGTTTTACAAGATTTTGATATTACCGAACCCATTGGTTAGTTGAAAAGTATCGCTGATAATCTTAAATAATATATTATTGAATTGGCAATTTAATTTATACACTAAAATCCCACAAGCCCCGGTTTTTTTTTGTCATCATGACAGCGACAAAAGTTATCGCACGTAGGTAATCTTAAATAAGAAATACTTATAATATTGGAATTGATATAAAATATATGACAGTACTTCTCACAGTGCACTGAACATAGGTAGAGTTACAGCAATTGATAATTGTCCGGCCTATTTTCAAAATTTTCAACAAATAATACTTTAATCTGACGCAATGTACGTCCTTGATCCTTGAAAATACCATTTGACAATTTGCACTTTCTCAGAAATTTCGTAAACCATGTTCAACAAATGTTATTACGTCTTTAAATGAACTACCTATAGGTAATTTTCTTTGCTAGATGATTATTAGGATGTCACGATGACAGTTATTGTCATCGTGAAAAGTGAAACCGAATGATACTATGCGACAGAACGAAAAGGAAAGAAAGTCATATATATGAAGTGAGTATAAAATATAGTAATCCACATTTTGTTTTTTTTTGACATCAGTTTTAGAAACTTGAAAATAATATTTTTGACCATTCTTGTAGATTTTAACATCGAATATATGGACCATGACGTTGATAATTTCAAAACCTTGGCCTTTTCCAAAAAAATACCAGAAATACTTCTCTTAAATTTTTAGTATTCATGTTGCACCATTCCATAGAAATCTCATACTGTTGTAACATGTTATAATGAGGCAATTTACTCACTTGTTCCATTTCGGATTTGCACAGTATAAAAATCAGATTTATTTCACCTTCTGAGCCACTTAGCAAACCGTTCGGTACATCCTCACCAGTTCTTCCACAGCAATCTTACCAGCACACTATAATATTACACTCGCAGTTATCCCCAATAATTTTCCTTCTCTCAACTTTATGTGCCTCGAGAACTATTAAATACTTTCAGTTATGAATAAATATATGCATTTCATTAAATGTTTGAGAACATAAATACGCTGGAGACACTTAACAACGTCCTAATCCCTCGAAAAATACCTGCGTTCCGGGCAAATGCCATCAACACTCATATTTATTCCTATGATTAAAATTTTTGAATGCCATAACCGTTAAGATAATTCAAGGTGTATTTCAGTTTAATATGAAAATTATTAATATTGAAGCAGTTAAAGAGTCATATATTTCGTATGGTAATTTTCTAAATAAACAGAAGTGTGACCAGCCTAAGTTTCCAAAAGGCGACTCAAAGAATTTTGAATGACCATATAGGTAGGTACACGAGCGCCACTCGAAGGGGTTTGTTAGGGTAAATTATGATGGAAGTAACAATTGTTTAAAACAGAAATTTCATCGGCAAGTATCTATTATTGAATTACATCTCATCTGTCGGATTTTTAAATACTAAGATACTGCAGAAGAATTTTGCACATGCCTAAAATTCAAGATAAATAAATCTAGTTGTCCACTACATAATTGTGTTAATTACTGAACTATCTATAATGAAACTATAAATGAAAAAATGTTTACAAAATCACGACAACTATTTCTCTGTACAACAGCTTCTTAAAGTGGAGAAAATATCCTAAATTATATATTTGATACTCATCTTAAATTGATTAGACTTTGGTTGTATCCCTGACTCCCAATAAATATCCGATAGGTACCAAACCATAACTGATTATATTCAACCAGGAAAACATATCAAGTAGTGGTGCATAATTCAATTCAAGTTGGTCATTTAGTAGGTTCTGAATATTTTTCCATTTATTAATCTCCATACTTTTCAAAAGATTCAGCTAAATGCCTTTGTTTTGAACATGAATGATTTAAAAAATGGTCGAAAGTATGGGTAGCATATGTTGAATTTGTTTTTCCCTGTACAAAGCTGTTTCTTTGTTCGATTAGGCGCTTCTTGAAGGTTCTACTACTTTGGCCATCATAAAACTTGGGTCAACTACCATGCACTGGTTAATTTATAGACTCAACACCTTTCTTGTTTTTCCACTTTATCTTTATTGTTTTTGATATGTTTGCCCAAAGTAATGTCTGTCTTGAGAGCAATATTAAAACCCTGCGTTTTCTAGTAATTACCAATTTTATTGCTCGGTTCACCGATACAAGTAATTGTTTCAAACCTTTGGTGGTCTTTTGGATGGGGTTGAACCTTCGAGAAGACATAGGCTACCCATTTATTAATGAAAAACCATACTTTCGACCATGATTTTGAAATCCCCTATGTTTAAATCAAAGATATGAAGCTGAATCTTATAGAAAGTATGGAGATCATTTTTTTTATTTTAAAAAACAATTTAACAATTTTTTTAATTTTTTAATGAATGGAAAAATTCTCAGATCCTTCTCAATGGCCAACTCAAACATGGATTTTCATCAAGTATCGGCAATCAATCTAAAAAAAGTGAACTTCCACCAATCTCCATGCTTACCAACAGAAAACGGTCCCAGAATGTCAACCGCTACCCTTTCGACTGTTAATTTTGGGTCCTTTCTTTAAAAGAAACATCACCTCCTGCACAATTCTCCAGCATCTCGACGGCAATTCAACTAATAAAATCGTTCTCGAATACGAACTAGGGTCCTCTTGTAGACAATAATTGTAAACTCATATTCTTGGAGTCTCTCTAACCATCTGACAATCTGGCCCTCGGGCTTCAGTATCCTCTGCAAAGGGCTGTAACTAGTTCTTACGAGAAAACGTCTGTCATAGAGGTAGATGTAAAAATCTGCAATCTGATTTTAGCTTTGCCCAGAGTTTTACTATTATAGCAGGTCATTAATTTTTGACATATCCAATGCCTTGCTGAGACGCTTCACTGTCCAAAATAAAAGTTTCTCTGGTAGATAAGCTGAAATAGGTGCAGTCGGAAACTTCTTCTTTACTTCGATGAAAGCTTATTGGAAATCAGAGCTTCAATCGAAATGAACAGGGTTTTCATTCAAGCGATAAAGTGGTCAGGCCTGACAATAGAATCGGTCATAAATCCTTCCATCGAGATGATAATATGGCCTGAGGAAAAAATTACCTTGTGGAATATATAGCACATCTTTGGGTAACCTTTACAGATTGGCAATTCTCCTTCCAAATTATTCAAATGTCGAAGGCCCTTCCCATTACAATAACGTCATGCAACTAGACTAAGCAGGTTCATTATGCACTAGTTCCATAAGTCTTCATAATATGGTGGGAGCACAACATAATCCAAATGGAAAGACTTCGAATTGGTACAGTCCATTTCCAATAAACAAAGCTTTGCCTCTATCATCGGGACGAACTCTAGACTCAAAACACATTTATTTATTAGTTTTAGAACTCACTTCGACTATTTCGTAGTAATAAGACCTATCTGTATGAGAACAAGCGTATTTCTAAATATTGGATGGGTTTGTACCATAACCGTTTAGGAAACCGTTTTCCTTCTTATCGGTATCATAGAGTTTTGTATGAGATCTAGACAAAAATAACTGATGTGGCAGCTCCTGTGAGGGTGCATATTCTATCTTCTAGGTAGCTGGACCAGTAGATTTTGTCTGTTTCTCTCAAATGACGAAATCGGGATTCTGCGGATTTCAACACTGAAAGTCGACACGCGCCCACTAGTACCGAATAATTTTTGTTTTTCTGGTTGAAGAAAATTCTTCTCTCAGGCGTTGGAGGTCTCCCTTGTGGTGTACCGACCGTGTGAAGCTTCCTGAGCGTGAAGAATACGATCTTGATATAAATTCGTTACTTGTGGATACTTTTCTCTCCCTGGACTTCTATATATTAATCACACCCAGCAAGTCTTCTGTCAATGACCAGATTTTTCGCAGTTACAGCAGTGTTTCTTGTATTTAAACCGCAGGTGGAAGTTTATGTGGAAACGCTCCGATGGGATGTACTTGTTAAGTGGCAGAATATTCCGTCTGTGTACCGAATTCTGATGTACTATAATGTTTAATGATGATGTGAATTTTCTTAAGAACTAAACTGATTTTATTGCTATCAAAAACCACGCGAATATCATCCACATTGTCTTGACACTATAGCCAAATGTGACGATTCATTTCTTAGATCTAAATTTCTACTGATCCTATGAACTTCTAGGCAAGGTCTACAAAAAAAACCAATAAAAAAAATATCATTCCATTTCATATATTTTATACGTATTGGCATCTCGTATCTGAAAAATTGACGTTGAACAAATGGATGAGTATTCTTCGATTCCTTCTAGTGAAGAACAAGCTACCCGCTCATGTTATACAAACCATTTTATGGTTATTGGCACACACTTAGTATGGGACACTTCACTAAATAATATTTTCAAATTATGGTTCGCGTTTTTGGACAGACGTGGGTGGAAACCCGCTATGATTTTTATTGTTGTTGCAATTAATGGGAAATATCACCGTTTCAACTGTTACAGACGAATTACAGAGATGCCATCTCCTGCCAAAACCAGTATGGCGGGCAAGTACAGCTTGAGAGATTCTTCAATATGGTGCAGGTGGAGGCAAGAATTAAAGATGAAGGAGTTCACCTTGTGTTTATTATTTTAATATTGATAGTTAAGAAGTAGTGAACGAACTCATTTAATCAAATGCAGAAAGGTATACTACCGGGTATGATAATTCCCCCACTTCTCGAGTTTTAATCGAATTGAAGTAAGATGTTTTTCCTGAATATTTGGAAATGAAAATGTCTCATGATTAAAATGGCCGTTGCTATTTGGACTCGAGGAGTATTTGTTATAATCTAAAATTGATGACTCATCTTCAAATAAATTTTCTCGTGATATCTGTAGAGCAATTGACGTACTGAACAAATGTGGCCATTAGTGCTGTCTTTTCTGACATTGGATCTTCTAGCGTTGAAGTAATAGATACAGTATATCCAAGTCGTTGGATATATGTAGGAGAGGTAGGGAACGATGTCCTACTCGATGGCCGGATTCAAATCCTATTGATTTTTGGGGTTCAAGTCATTAGTTCATTCCACTCCTGTCGAAAATGTTGAAGACCTGATGAATCGAATTATAGCCGGTTGTGAGACAATAAGAAATACACCAGGAGTATTTGCGCGAATATGACAATCAATAAGGCGAAGAGTTGAATCTTGTGTCACGTCTGAAGAAGGTTATTTTGAACATTTGTTGTAGCTTTGCGCCTATTTATGCATTAGTATTATTATCTTTTATTGTTCTGGTTTAATGTTATTGAATTAGATAGTTCTTGATAATGAAATAAACAAGTGAAAAATACGCGTTAGGATATTTGCATAAAATTGGCGTCCCATACGAAAAAAAGGCGAGAGAGATTTTCAAATTGAACGAGAAATTAAAAAATAATTTTCTGTTTGAAATATCTCAGTGGCGTACCATTTTTTTCTTCAACAAATTGAGATCATAAAAAAAACCAAATTTCATTTGCATATTTTGACCGGTTTCAGAGCAATAAATAAATAGTTCCTAAATAATAACACCCCATATCTCGGAAAACAAAGCATTTGCACAAAAGTTATGTAGCAAACTGTCATTATTTTATTATTCACTAACACCCAGTAAATGATTAATCAGCAAATCAGATGGGCTGTGGTTCTCAAAGTATATGATCGAGCTGGAATGCTATTCTATCATTGGTTGAAAACTTGCATAAAGAAAAGCAGTATGCATTGGTACTTCCACAATTTTTATTAATGGTGCCCCATTTTACCTATTTAAAGCACGCCTCAGCGTGTTTAAATCGAACTTTCAAAAACTCGAGAAATGTGAAGTCTAAATGACAACTTTTGATTATTGATCTGACAGCAGTAACTTCTAACGTCAAATAAACAATTCGTTCATTTATATCTGTTACCTTTTGCTTTTCTATCCATTTGATGAACTTGTTATTTTCTTTTTTATGCGAATCATTAGATTTATGCCACATAAACCGCGATTGTGCTTTACCATTCAAAGAATCGATTTAGAATTCATTTTTAGGCACTATAGTGACAACAATGAATCTCTGATGACAAATTACAAATTTATCTGTTTTTCCCATTTCAATGACAACGAAAGGTATACTGATTTCACATCACGAATTCAACCATTTTACATTATTGGTACACATAACAATTTTTTGTAGTAATAATACCAGTATTTATGATTTAGAATTGCACTAATAAAAATCTAATAGTATTCAATAATAGTATTCTTGGATCGCCGTCGTGCTCAAAAAATCGCGCGTGTTTGAAAGACCTTTTTATCCACTTATACTTTAATCATTGTTTAAATAGAAGTATGATAGTTAGCCAACCTTATGGGATTAATATTGGATTCCACAGGCACTGACTATCTTACTTCTATTTAAACAATGCTTTAATATACTATTAAACAATCCATCACCACGTTGAGTTGAGTACTTCATTATTTCCGCAGCAGTACATTCATCCGTTTTCATTTAGCAAGTTGGCGGGTACGTCACTGAAGAATGTACTACACATGTACATAATTTATAATGTTTATTCGCACCTGTGAACATTTCAACCGAGGATGGCAACGCTAACAAGAATTCCTCGTGAAACTTTATTACAATAGCCACAATCATAATAATTTCGTTTTGAATGCGCCAACGTGATAATATATCAATAATACGGTTGTTGGAAGTTCAGTCGCTACAGGTAGAAGATATTTTCCGTTTATTGATCTATACTCGCCGTGCTAAAAATAGGAAAATGATGAGGTTTAGTCGTTTCTGCTGTATGTTTGAGCTTCTTGTATGATAGATGGTTTCCTCTACGATAGTCATAGAATATCGTTTTAACGTGAAAATACGAAATAAACAATAAACGATTTGATAAGGGAAATTCATTTGAATTTGGTAATGCACTACATTTCAAAGAAACTGTTATGGTTTTATTTTGAACCATGAAAACCATTTTTGTATAAATTTAATAAAGTTAGGAATTTTGCGTCATTGAGATAAACTTCAGAGTCTGTACGCCAAGATAATATGTTTGTCATTGTCATGTACCTACAGCTCTTTTCGAATTTGATTACTTACCTTCAACGTACTAATTCTAGCAGACATGAACTAACCTAAAAGTAAAAGTAAATAGTAACATACAATGTTCAAGTTCCAATAATTCATGCAACCCGCATGGCAGTTATCAGTTGAACTATTTGGCGGCATAACAGCGTTACTTGATAAAAATACTTTTGGTCACAACTCTATTGCTCTGTGGTTAGAACACAGAACCATAACATTTCCCTATCGTTATTTTTTCCTTCGAATTCACTTCAACTATCTCTGATTACTTCACATTATATCATTTAGGTGCAATACGAGTATCTTTCTATGTGATTTGAATCACTTTCAAGTACTTGACCTTCGAATAATAAACAAAGATGCTTTCCGCGGATTGTCGTCTGGGTTCAGTTGGCAACACTGAATCTCCCAAATGTTGGAAAAACAAATATATCCCTATGACATCTGCATAATTGACCATTTTGTTTCATATAACAAAACATAATCGAATAAAAGTGTAATAATCTATGAGCTTCCCAAATCCACCACCACGCACCCCCTAAGATTGAGGCCGGAAAGGATGAACGCCCCATCACTCGTACGTACTCGAAAGCTCACCCCCCTATCCACCACCCCCGCTCATTAAAGCGGTTCCTCATCCTGATTATTGGCGTTCAGCAGAATAAAATCTGTTCGTTTGATATCGAGTGACCGGCCCATTCTCGGCCTGAAGCTTCCTTATTTCTGACATGAGTTGAAATGACTTTAATTTATGTGCATGGTGCCCCCTGAAACTGGCTGAAGGCCTGAAAAAACACTTGGCTGAGAGTCAAGTGCTGTGTAGTAAATAACTGAAGTTACTTCTTGGTCGGATCTTCTTGGAATCTGAAACATAAGAGCATGATTATGTGATTTAAGCCTGTTGAAGTAGACGTTGGCGTCGCCGAAGGTTTCGCTTCCGTCGTACTTCTTCAGGGGTGTCGTTGTCTCCCTGGTCACTGGTCGTCTTTATTTGTCTCTGTCGTCTTGCTCACGTCTGTTCTCGAGGAGCTCGTGAGCAGCGGGTTCGAGTCTCTACTCTGTCTAGAGTAGTCTCCACATGGTGCCTGATCAATCTGTCGATGTAGTGTGGATGGATGTCTAAGTCTCGATATATAAACCTGTTAGGCATATATCGTGGTGCGTCTGTTGCCATTCTCAGGTAGATATTGAAGAAGGCCTGCATCCTCTGCCTATAACTGTTCGCGCATTGCCCCCAAGCAGTAGACGCGTACAGCATGATTGGCAGAAGGATTGTCCTGATGAGGCGTAGTTTCAACTCGAGTGCCATGTTGCTCCTACGTCCGATGAGTAGGTATAGCTTATGCCTTGCGGCTTTCGCTAGAGGTATTCTGTGGGAGACTCTGAAACGTGAGTTTCTTGTCCAATGTTACTCCTAGGTATGCGGCTTTGTCTACCCATGGAATTCTCTCGTCGTTCATAATAACATGTCCCTCGGGTGACCTACGCCGCCTCGTGAACAGTATGGCCTTGCTTTTGTCTGCATTGATTCCGATCTTCCAGCGACTGAACTACGGTTCCAGCTTGTTGATCTGTTGTTGCAGCTTCGATGTTACTCCTCTCTCATGGGATGACTCAGCAAAGATTGCCGTGTCATCTGCATAGAGTGCCAGTTTGGTCATGGGATTGTCCGAAATAGGAATGTCTGCGGTGTAGATCGAAAACAGGTGTGGTGACAGTACTGCTCCCTGTGGTACTCCTGCTTCAAGAACCCTTCGTGAAGAGAGAGCATTTCCGACTTTGCATCGGTAATGTCGACCTCTTAGGAAGGAGTTTGTCAGCTTGACCATTGGTGTGGAGTATCCGGCATCCACTAGTTTTGTGATCAGCCCATCGTGCCAAACTCTGTCGAAGGCCTTGTAGACGTCTAGGAAGACTGCTCCTGAAAGGTGTTTTTTCTCGTGCGGTTCCAGCTCTGGATGGTGGCGTCCACTATCCGGGTTACCTGGAGTTTTGTTGAGTGTTCGTGTCTGAAACCAAAGTGTTCATCTGGTAGGATGCTCAATTCTTCAGACATTGTCTCAAGTCGAGTCCTGATCACCCTTTCTGCGACCTTGCTCATCGCAGGTGTTAGGCTGAACGTGTGGTGGAAACGTGTGGTTCTTGTTGGGCTTCGGAATCATGACCGTTGCTTCTTTCCAGCTGGATGGAAAGTGTCTAAGTACAGCGTTTATGATATTTGTCAGTGCTGCTAGTCCATTCCTAGGTAATGCTTTTAGTGCCCTGACTGGTATGTCGTCTGGGCCCGGTGCTTTCCTGGTCGTGGCGTGCCTGAGTATGTCCATGATTTGGAAGATGTTGGCTCTAGAAGAATGACTGAGTCGACAGTTCTTCTAAGCCGTCTGATCGTCTGGTCTACGTGCGTTTCCGTGTCAATTCATGAAGTCATGACATAGATATTTCGTGCATAGAAATATATATTATATTAAGTATATAATATGTATGTCTATGATTTCATGACATTACTTATCGAGGTTCCTTGTGTTCTATCACTTGGGCGACTTTGACAGATGTCTGAGAGTGACAGTTTCCGTTCCACTCTGGTTGAAGAGACATTTTGCAACTGGCCTACCTTTCGGCATTGGTCCCGTCGAATATATTTCGATCACCATCGATGGGAAAATTCATATCTAGAAATTTCCTCATATTATTTTGGAGGAAATTTTCTTCTGCTGTTGGCCTGTCGCAGGATTCTTTTGAGGTTCTGGTAAGCAGCTCTGTGTGAGCATTCTTTCATAAAATTGTTGAAATTTAATGCTCAGGCCTTTTTCGTTATGTATTTTAGGACTTTTAGTGCCATTCTTTATGGGTAAAACCACTGAAACAAGGAACTAGCTATCAGACAGCAAGATGTTGCAAAACTCCGTCACATATATTTCAATTAATGTGATTTTCTGATAGAAGAGAGGAAGGTGAGGTAAGGACATTCAGAGAGTGATATCATCACCTCTGACAATATTCCATTCGTCTAGCAAAGGATATACTAGAAAAAAATTTAAAGTGGTCGTAGTGGCTATGATTTAAATTCTTGGATCAACATTTGATTCTGAACAATATTTCCCCTCTGGTAGATTATTTGAATATAATGAGTATATGTGAGGTCCCAAACAGACCCTTTCCGGACACCATCATGAATGTCATTTTGAGCAGAAATATGATTGGCAAATTTGATGATAATTTTCTTTTTTTTTTGTTTGAGGTCTGCCAGTATTTGACATTATCACAAAAACTTGTTTTCTGATGTTTATTCACGTATTATGTCTAGAAAGTTGGAATAAATATCCAGCGCAGAGACAGCAACTTTCCACAGTTCAGAAAATATTCAATTTTTATACAATACAATACAAAAGTTCCACACACTCTTATCAACGATGTTATCCTGACAATTTTCCTATTTCAAATTCCACTTGATTCATTTCAGCAGTTTTAATTGACACTGAAAATGTGTTATCACACTTGAAGGTGACACAAGGTCTCGAATTATGTTCACCATGGCGTATGAACTTGTTTGAGTTTATCTTGCAGTCATTTACAGGACTGAAAAGTGAGTTTTTTTTTTTAACAATTTGGTATCATTATTTTCCGAATATGTGCATTTGTTTGATATCACACCTGCATTGTATCGATAGTTGTATCGATAGTTAATCAGCAGAAGTGGTGGCTTTCTCAAGGTTACAGAGCTCATTATTTTTGTTTTGGTAAGTTGTGAAAGCCGCAGTGGCAAGATAAGCGAAATAAAGATACCGAGTCGAAGCTTTTTTATTATTGATAGGTGAACGAAAATTGATGTATGGCAAAATGAATTGCACACCTTGTTTCGTGGATTGATAACGTTTTTGTAGGCGATAATTAGCTGTTGGTGTTCAGAGGTCGTTTGTAAAGTGCCTCGTGTATCATGCCCAGTGACGGACTGGCCATATTCAACCGGCCCGGGAATTTCATAGGAAGATAGTATCAGCTCTAGATTGCATGTAATAGATTTATTTGTTGATTTTTCACGTGCCTTCGACTCTGCCATTCATGCATTTCTGCTTTATAAATTATCTACGTGGCCATAGATTGGATTTGTTCAAATCTTACTAAGCAGGCAGATCCCAGGTGGTAAGACTAGGAAACGTGTTTAGTACCGAAAAATGCATTAATAGTGGCGCCCCACAAGGTCTGGTTTTGGGACCTAATATGTTTGTTATCTATACCTACTGATATATAGAAAAGAGTGATTGAATTATACGAGGCAGTAACTTTAAATGCAACACTGCTGCCGACAACCACCATCTTTTAATAGACTACTGTAAAATTTGCCATTAACCCATTAAATGCAGACAACCTAGTGAATTTTAACAAAAATGGAAAAAAATGAATTTCATGTGTTGATTAAGCATAATTTTTTGCAAAAAAAAACCATCACTGAAACCAAGAAAAGACCAAGAAAAGACTATACTATGAGAGCTCTGTACCATCAATTTCAATGGTTAAGAAGTGATTCATTGAGTTCCATTGTTGTCGTACCTGTACATATAATGCCGTACTATCAGGTCGCCCAAAAGAGGTCATCACGCCAGAAATCGTCGATATTGATAATAATTGGACAATCGGAGAATTAAAGTACGTGAGGCGGCTGAGGCTGATAGGATATGGGCTCAAGTGAAAAAGAATGAAGCCTGGAAAAATACGACCTTCAAAATGAAAGATTTTCATTTATTGTTTGAATATGCGGTTAGTGAAGTGACCAGCGACAATTGGAAAAAACATCATATTATTATTACCATATAACATGCTATGTGGAAAATTGACAATATTTCTGAAGACTTGCTTGATACAATTATTATTGACCTAAATAAATATGAATCATCTTCCTCCAATAATAATAATATGGCAATTGAAACTACTGTACTTATATACTTATAGATAGTTTTAATCAAAAATTAAAAATAACTTCAATTGGTTGTGACTTTATACAAATTATTTTTCTTTGATTCCATTATTTCTTTGTTATTTCTTACTATTTTTTTAAATACATCTCCAACTAATTGTTAGGAAATACCATTCTATAACAATGTTTGATATAAACCTAAATATTCTCATAAAACAATAACCATTATATTTTTAAACAGAAATGAAAGGTGGCTGGTTAGTATTTCAAATCCCTTAAAAATGGCCTTACAATGGTCCAATCCGACAAATGGATATTGTGCCAGGTAGCACTACCTAGCAAATGGGGAAAATAGTTGTTTGATGTGTTCATAAACGTTCTACATCAAAATTTGCACGATACTCCCTGTATGGATTTTGCATATTACTCATATTACTCCGCACCTTTGATTTCGTACTATAATATTTATCTTGAATATACCTGCAAAACAAATTCAAATCAAGTTCTGTTTGGCCACTAATTAATTTCTGAGAATTCGTCTCCAACTATTCTAACATATTTAATTTCGTTCCTTTGTTTTCAACATGAAGTATTTCAAAATCACGACCAAAAATATGATTTTTTTTTGGGCAAATGGGCAGCAAAAGTTGAATTTGTTTTTCCGTTTACATAGCAATTCCTATGTTCTGTAATGCGTTTTTCCGAAATTCTACCAGTTTGGCAGACATGTTATATTGAACAAATTCGCAATCGGCCCTTGGGCAAGTCCATCACTGGACTCTTGCTCACCTCCAACACATCATTATAAACATTTTGCTGTAACCATTAGTAGAAATACAGTAAAAAAATAACTAGTTCGAAAATTGTGAATTGACAGGGCAAAATAAATCGCATGATGGCATCCAGAGGGGCAGCTGAGCTAGCTTCGATAAATTGGTTATAAATTGAATAAAATGTTCGCTTTGTGCGGTGGCATCCACCTTGACCATAAATAGAATCGAGCATCCGGCCATTTACAGCAGATAGGGAGGAAAACGGAAGACAATTTACTGAGCTTAGGCGAGAGAAATCAATGAACAGAATCCGGAGGGGAAAGCCAATTCGAATTAGATGCTCTTTCCGAAAGTATATCTTCTGGAAATGTGTCGGAGAGCACCCTAACTGTGAGCTGTGTGCTTAATTAAGGGTTGGATCTGTGTAAATCAAATCACGACACGAGGATTTAGGTGTTGCTCAGACGAACTTGGGGCAATTTCGCCGAAAAATTAAGAATTTACTGGTTGAGCACCACAAAAGGGTTTTCACAAGAGTCCGGGAACGATGACTGAAATTAAGCGAACTTTAAATTCCAGTTGTTGAATTGAAACCAATTCAGTAATTTGCATTAGAGAAATCCTGACTAAGAAGTAGCATTCAAACGTCATTTCCAATGGGTAAACGGAAAAAATGCATACTGTAAGCAAAAGTAGTAATCTTGAATGAAAGCTAAGATAGACTCATATATCCGCAAAGAGAACTACGCTCAATTCAAAATACACGTTATTCTCATACCTATCCATTAACTTTACTCATACTTAATAAAAATAAATAAAATTGATAACAGTATATTAACAATAATTTCAAATCTAGCAAAACTTCAAATAAGAATATGCCAAATTGAATGAAATATAGTTATTTTCAAAGAGATTATTTCCTAAATCCCAGATCAAGAATAAATTTACCTGCAATAGGAATTCTTTCCGCCGTTGTCACGATTATAAATATTCCAGAACAAAATGTGCAAACAGAAGGATGCCAGGTCATAAGAGTTTGAATGAAACTGTTCAACAGGAAAATTTCAACTCATTATTTATTAATTACAAAAGATAAACATATACTTTACTACAATATCGTATAATGTATAGAGTGTAATAGAGACAAAACTAAATTAACTCAATGATTTTGAGGCTGTTGATCAAAAATAAGATACTAAAGGAGCTCCTCTTAGCCTATAGGTATATAACGATGACTTTTCTGTTAGTTTCTTTCATTTTCCAAAAAGTGTAATAATTTTTTTTACTACGAATTAATTCTTTCATTAACTCTTCAGATAATTTTGATACTGTTGCAGCTGTTATTTCATGTTCTGAGAAAACAAAATGCATCTAAATTGCGTATACTTGATATAGTAGGTATATTGAATTGAAGTCATAATATTTTGACTACAAGCAAATGATCAGTATTAATTTTGTAGTATAGGAAGAGAAAGCTGTCAAAAACATGCATACCTGACCAAACACAATAATTGATTCCGTCTGATACCAATGTAATTTACGATTATTATGCATAAAAATTGGAGTAGATCCTGTTTCAACAGGACACATTATTCTTTTTTGCGTTACAGAGTTGTTATCACCACTGTTCTGGTTGATTAAATATACTCACCGTCGAATACTGGAATCAAGTCTTCCAATTTCCATTGTCGTAGAAGGTCCTCCATTCTTAAAAGCACAATTGATAGTAAATAAAAGACGCAACCAAATTTTTGCAGATTTTCACCTAAACACATTCTGTCGCGTACCGCCAAGACCAATGACCTATTACGGATAGACTCCGTTATTTACATCAATTGCTGCGGTCCATACAGTCACATTCTAAGGACAAGTTTTACTGCCGCTTATTTCGAGGCAATTATCTGCTTATATACATTGTAAATAAGCAGATAATACATTAGAAACTTAGCTTTGCCGAATTTTGGGTTGATTGGCAACTATTTTCCGCGAAACAAGCTGCAATAAAAATTGTGCTTAGAATGTGACCGCAAATCGAAATGTAAATAACCGAAGTCTATATCCGTAATATGTCATTGGCCAAGACAATCGGACAACCTCAATCGATGCAACGATCACCCCCACTGGCCCCACTACGTCGACGATTGTTCTATTGACTCCATCTAAGTACAAAATATTGCAACTTTGAATAGGCTATTCTTGTGTGGAACTGGGCGTATTACTCAAGTTTTCATTGATTTCAACCATAATATAGCAATTCTTAATAAAATAATTGAAAACGTTCTATCAGGAGTAAGTTTCTACAATGCAGAAAAACTATTCTGATTCCTAAAATTTATTTCTTTTGATCCAGTGTTAAAATTGAAACTACGATTAACTGTAACACATTTGGACGCAAGTTTTTAATTTTCTCAAAAGGATACAAATTAATACTCGAATAAACTGTATGCCCTCTCTTTTATTTAGACAAGCAATCTTGTTGGATTAGGAATTCAACAAATCCCATAAATGGATCGTAATCTTGTCAATCAAGAGTATTCCTCTGTTCAAAATGATAGTAGGATATCCTCCCTTCCAAACAAATTCTTTCAATTCAAATACAATAAAATTCAGTTTGAGAATATTTTTTCAATACTATCGTTATACTTCAAAAAGGGTGTTACAAACTTGAAGGGTAAATAGTAATTGTCATAATAATTATAAACATTTGTCTGTGAATGCCTAGTTTCCGAAATACCCTCGGAGTTCTCAATCCAGTTGAATAGTAATTGAACAAACTACACACAAAAAGCAAAGCGAATTTGCTAGCTCTGCCTTTATGTTTTTGATATACATTACTAAAAAAAACATTTAACTCCCAATTCGGGAGTACCTACCTATATAAGTTACATTGTGGAACTTGTCCTGAGGTATACTCGTATATAGGCCAAAGTGGTTGAACATTTTAAAATCGTACTCATGAACATCGTATGAGTTACGTGAACAAGACAAATAATTCAACATATTGAAATCATATTTTGGAAGAAAATCACATTATTGATTAAGAATGTAAAATTTTACTTGGAAAATAAAGCATTGAAGTTGAATCATTAGAAGTGAAAAGGTAATTTCAGGACAATGAATGTCAACGGGAGTGACGTTCTGGGGTAGTTTTCCTAGTGAAAAATCCATAGTAAAATTTGCAACAAGCATGTTTGACTTTTTCCTGTTCGTGTATGGCTAATTCTCCATCTTCCTTGGTTATGGGAGGAGATGAACTGGAAGTGCAATTTCTTCCCAAAGATTTGGTAAAAGACCAAATCGAGCGGGACCCGTTAAGACACTTGCCATTTTTGGATCGTATCTTGGCAATGTAAGCCTCTTTTGAGGATTCGATTGTCGACTTACACATGTTTCTAGCTCAACATATTCTGATCTGGTTTCAGAGTACTGATTTTTATGCCATCCATGATACGCTGATGATGTTCTTCTTGATATAAGTTTTCATCTCAAGTATTATGATCTCAAAAATTGCCATGGCGCATTCTGTTGGATCTTCCGAAGAGAAACACACTCATTCCCAAGGAAAGTTTTTGTTGTTACCATGCTAAGAAAAAAATTCTAAGAAAAACATGCTAGGCCTGTTGTTCAATCAAATGCAGAGATCACACAGGTCATACGTTGCGTGAGGAATTTAATTATAGAAAAATATAGATTGGTACATGCAATACAATATTCAAAGACTGACATTGACTGTATCAACCAAATTGTTCTGAATGTTATTTATAAGTATAGCATATTTAATTAGTAGTCGAGAAGATAGGCAAACACGGGAAGTCGTGCATGCACGGAAAAATCATTTATGTACGTGTAATGAACGATATTTTCATTATATCTACCTGAAAACCACAGATTGTTGAGAAACATCTCATTTTGAAGATGAAACGAAAAAAATGTATTTTTAATTTTTACTAATTGAAATATTTATGGTATAATTTACAAAATACTGCATTTACTTTTGCCTCTTCACGTGATATTTCTTCCTCTGGTGGAATCATTTTTAAATATTTCCACTAAAAATATGCAAATATTGTCACAAATCAAAAGTTATTTACCCCGTTGCCATAAGCATTGTTTAAATAGAAGATAGTTAGTCAATGCCTGTGGAAAAGGTATTGGACCCAAACGCGAGTGTCATCTAGCGTGATTAGTTACAAACAGGAATTTTTGACGTCATTTTAATGCAGGTTTCTTCAAAAAACCCTGATTTCAATGCTGTCCCATTGTTTCAATCAAATTACGACATGACTTGGAGGCCAGATCACTGAAGTTACGACATGACTTGGATGCGAGATCACTATCGCCATCTACATGTCGCATCCATTTGAATCCAATATAAATCCCATAAGGCTGGCTAACTATCTTACCTCTATATAAACAATGCTATAAGGAAATATACAAACAATTTGCGATTTCTAGAGAACTGTCAATAACATATTATTTTATTTTGACATTTAAGTAGGCAGCGCACGAATAAAGCCCACTTTCGGTGAGCTAAATAAGCATGTAAATATAGTGTTTTTCAGATGGGTATAATGAAAAAATGTTTACTTCAACAAAGACCATTCGACTGAATTGAAGTGCCTTATGAGACGGGGATGGGGCAGTGTTGCCCTACTCCATGGTGTAGAAAAAGACCAAAGAGCGGAAATGAGGCTCCTTCCATACACGCTCCGGTCGACCAGCACAGTTATGCATGTATACCGCGTAATGAATGGGAACCTTTAGTACTGAATGCTATTTGTCTGGACTAAAACGAACATCAAGGTCTGGGTCTATTTAAAATTATCGCGGTAGGAATTGCTTTTGTTTCAGTAACTGATTTCGGTCTAGTAATTGGTTCCAATTTTCCCCAATCACGAATTGTCAACAAGCAAACTGCAGTGAACAAAACATGAAAATAATGGAGCTGATTTGAATATTCTGGTTATTACTTATACCCTCAATTATGCTTACCGGAACATATCGGTAGAACAAAGAAAATTCATGCATTTTGTGTTGAACGTTCTAAAATTAATTATTAACAATATGTCAGTGGAGTAGCTGAGGCTGTTTCGACGTTCTATAGAAGCTCTTTTTCACAGCAATCTTGATTTCATTTGGGCCAATATTCATAGTATTATAGTAAATGTAAAAATATTATTGATTCATTACTATATTAACAACATCGGTAGAATATTGGCCCAACCTATTCTGAAGGAAGATTGTTACTTATAATATTGGGTCAATTTTAGTTGAATATTTTTACCACTATAGATAAAACAATATTGTTTACATATTGTTTCCAACAACTAGAATGAATATTGCATTCCCAATATTCCTCTCATAAAAAACAATAATGTATATCCAAGTTTCAGCAAAATAATTGAATATTATTTCGCCAATATTCAACATATCATAATAACCTATAATGGGTCAATATTGATTGAATAATTTTCACCAATATCGTCGAAACAATAATAATAATAATTACAAAGATAGAACATAGGTTGAATATTATTATTTCACCAACATTGGGGTAGTATAGTGAAAAATTACAAAAAATGAAATTTCGTCAGATCCACTTGAAAATGCACACTATATTCGTGAAGTTTCACGCTAATTCGAAAAAATTGGAATTTATAATGTTCAGACGCATGATTTAGCCGGAAAAAATAAAAAGTCGAAAATTTGAAATTTCAGATGAGGTTCCTTAAAAAGCATACTTGTTTTTGTTATTGTTCGTTACTAAATCTTTAATTGCATCGGAGACCATTTCAAATTTGGGATGACATACAAAAATTAGGGAATTTGACAAACCAATTTCAAAATTTTGAAATTTTTTGGCGAAAAAAACTCTTTCAGCTCGATTTGGACTATTCAATTCGAGAAGGATTAGAGATACAGCAATTCTGCGTACGCCGATTGATTCACAATGGTTAAATTAGTATATTCAAGTCGATTGGAGGAAAAAAATCGTCCCCAAAATAGTTGTAAGACCCCTAAAAACGACAAAAAATGCAAAATTGTCAGATCCACTTGAAAATTCGCACTATATATACGTGAAATTTCACGCTTATACCAAAAAATTATGATTTGTTATGTTCAGTCCCCAAGTTTTTCCAATAACTCTTCTGCATATCATGAATGATGATTTGCTGTTGCTGATAACATACTGCAGATGCATCTTCCAAGTTATTTTCTCATCGAAGAACAGCCGTAAGTGAGTATTTGATATGATCAGCAACTTGTAGTGTTGCGCCAAAGCACTTGGGTGGCTTCATGACCGCCAGAATTCTTTTGCTTGTAGGATATTTGAGGGTTTTGGAGTTTGCCCACAGTCCTTCTCTTTTGCAACATTCCTCCATGGACATATGGTATGCTTTCCCTATACGAGGACTTTTATGTCGTCCGCATAACCAAAAGGCAGACCCCTTAATTGAAAGAGAACTAACTTTCGTTGTAGAAGTTACAAGTTATTCGAAATTTTTTGAAAATGATTTCTAATATCTTTGTGAATATTCACGTATTATATCCAAATGTACCAATATCGCTGAATGTCTTGAGGCCTATAATGCTTCAGGAGTAATTCAAAAGCATTCCAAGCAATATTAGACCAATATCACGAAATCATCATCATTTTTTTCTCGTCAGTATTATATTTGAATATTTTGACATTTTCATAATATTGTACGAAAACTATTCCAATATAATTGTGCTATTTGGACGTCAATCAGTGAAACTGGTCCATAGGACGGACGGAGGTATTTATAATGTTGGAATTATAACCATTATTGAAATAGGAGAAGTTCGGAAAAAACTCGAAAAGACCAAGACAACCGAAGAAAGACCACAAAACCCCGTTCTCATTCTTCCCTATATCAGGGGTATCTCCGAGAAGATCAGAAGGATCGGAAATAAATACAACATCAAGAGTTGCTTTCAATCCGGCAGTACCTTACGAAGCTTCCTCACCAAGACGAAACCAGAGAACACAACAGAATCCAGTAAAAACTGTATTTACAAAGTCCCATGTGAATGTGGAGATTCCTATATCGGAGAGACCAAGAGGCCATTATCAGTAAGAATAGCCGAACACAAAAAGTGGACTCAACGAGGGGAAACATCAAAATCGGGAATTGCTGACCACGCCTGGACAAAACACCACCGAATTCTCTGGGACGAAGCTAGTGTTCTTCATAGAGAGGAACATTGGTTCAAACGGAAATTTATGGAAACCACCTACATAGAAGCCAATGGTGTCTTCAGTCAACCAAGCGTGGAAATTAAAAACGCTCATGGACCGTTTTGGAGGGAGAAAAAGCGCGAAACCACGCGCGCCACAAGACCGCGCGTAATTACACTTTGATTATAGACCTATAAAAGGTCGCGTAGCATCTGATTTTGTCACTATTCACCAGAAGACTATTGCGGATTCAAGCAATTGAAACGTTGTGAAAAAAATTTGAAAGATATAGAAATCTTTCAACCATTAAGATGATGGACGTCCGAAATATAAGTAATCATTATTGAAATAGTTGTTGGATTTCTGTATTGGGTGTTGATATGAGAACCCATGAGAGTTTGTGACGATGTTGTCTGTCTACTCAGTAGAACCACAAATGTCGTTTATTATCCATTTCTACCGTACCATAAGCGTGTAAAGCAGAGGCGTACGTTATAACAACATCACAATAACCTACACAAATCCACAAAAGTAGTCAAAGAACCAATAAAGCATCTAGGTAGCAGAACAGCACTATTTTTGTAAATAACTCTCTTCTGGGGGCAGTAGCGACATTCTTTGAGTAGGCCGTTGATTGCGTTCGGGAACGTGTATAAATGTAACAAGGAGGACAGATGTGGTTCCGGGACAATAGGCATAACGAGGTGGTCACAATATCTTATAATTCACCTTTAACTTTTGTCAGAGCATTCGGTTTTGGTTTTATTCTTTATTTGCCGGATCAACCTCCATTCGTTACGACATATTTCATAGTGACAATTGAATAAAAGAATGTCCAGTAGGCTGTGTCGACAACTTTAAAAATGAGGATTCATGAAGGTGATATGTTGGTATTTGTTCTCTTCGTAAAGGATTGTGAACGGATTTTTTCGAATTACAAGCTCAGACCTAACAGCTTCCCAGTTGTCAGTTGATTTCAAGATTGAATAATGAGGTGATTGTATGAATAGTTCTCAAAAACTACCATCAACCGTAGAGGTCCGATGCTCGAGCGTGGGTTAGATGCACAGATTCACCGATCTCGTACATGGCATCACACGTGAAAAAGTGAGGGCTGCATCTCTTCTAGCTCGCACAAGTCTCTCGAAGACTTCTGAAGGTTGCACGTGGGGGTGCAAGAGGTTGACGGAAATAACATTTTTTTCAACTATGACGAAGCTGGTTCTGACAAGTTTCAGCAGAAAAGTCACATCTCATAAATGAAACATTTAAAACCATGGTGGGGCCACTTGGCAGTTGCATATGTACCGAAGATGTATTGACAAACATCGTAACGTTGTACCAGACTTTTTTATTTCTATGCGTTGTGAAAACTTTTTTTTATCTCTCCTTATCAACGATATCCATAAAACAAAGAAGGCGGAGTGAACAACATTAATATATTTTCTACAACAGAGAGTATTGAACAAGGCTCACAAGAAAATATTCCTATGTGTAATTAGCGAAGTGGTCGTGGTGTTAGAGCGTTTGCCTTCCACCCAGGTGGTCCGGGTTTGATCTTCGGTAGCCTGTCACTAGGCTAAAAAGTGGTTCGGATTCCACTTTTATTTAAACTGTAGGTCCCAGATATCTCTTGCTCGCACAATCTCTGCTTTTGAGGGTTTTTCTCCGAAAACCTGGGAGTTTCGATAAAACTAATTTTCTTAGAATTTAACTTTGGAATATATTCGAGAGTGTCGAGCACTTATAGGGATGAGCACTAGACACTGTGTGCGAAAAAATATGAATTATTCAGGTTTATCATTGGAGTATAAATGAAAATAATTTAGGCATAAGGTACATATAAAATACAAAAAGATACGAGAATTGTAATGACAATACATGTATACTGTTATGAAACAACTTTGTATGTAAGAAATAGTAGATTATTATTATTTTTATTGCTCCAAAGAAAGGCTAAATACTATACCTCAACTCCTAAAGAACATCATAACTGCATAGAATGTGAAAACACCATCAAAATCCATCCATTGAGCTTTAATGTTCTGTTTCCGAAGCTCGAAAGGTTGTTCCGAAACATCCTTCGTAGCAGAGTAAAAACCAACTGCTACCAGCCAACACCAACTGTAAAATGAATTCAAATTAAAATATCACTATGAACAAGACTAAAGAGAACAATTTAGAACCATATGCCACAATTTTTTTTTCAATCAACAAAAATTAACAACATAACCTCAATTTTAATGATTATCAAATAAATACCAGGCAGTGAAAATGGGACAGTATTTTGGAAAGGAACCCCAGAGAGTTCAAAATTAGACAGGAATAAAAAAGATTTACCAAGAGTTTCATTGTAAATAGTTAATAATTTAAGTTGTAACTATTAGTTAAGTTAGAATAAAAGTAGGCTAAGGTTTTTCAAAAAGTCACAAAGTGAAAATTTAGAAACAAGAAGTGAAGCTAGTGCGGAGAAATAAAAAAAAAGTGAAACGAGTTGCCGTGGTAACCGGGAGATGACAAAAAAGAGGGGCGTGGTTGAAGACCAAGAAGGGAGCAGCACGTCAAAATTTTTCTTAAATTTCAAAATCAAAATTTTACCAGAAAAATTTCAAGTAGCCAGACAAAGTTGCAGTCAACGTTTTGTATTAAGCAGACACTAGATATTAACAAGAACTTACCTCCAGAGAAGCTTCCAGACTGAAGAAAACAGCTAGGTAGGCAGATCTTGGAGAAAGGCTTTGAGTCCAAAGGCTTTTACAAAGGTATTTAACAGTTTCAAGTTTCAACATTTGTTCCTTGGAAATGTACGAACATTCACGTCCCAAGAGAAAATAACTTCACTTTTGACAAACTTGCAAGAACAATTCGGAAAAAACTTTCTAATTTTGTGCACTACGGTGATATATAACTGAACTTTACATTCTGAGAAAGAACTCTCACTTTATTTGAACTTTTATTTATTAGACAATTGATTAGATTAATAATAGAAAATAATAATTGCATTGCAAAATAACCTTCAACTGAAAGACAAGTTCACAGTTGACAGCGCGTAGAAAGATTCGATTCATTATTCGATACTCAAACGGAGATTTCGTTTTTGGTGGTGACTAAACAGCCACAAGAACGGGTTTAAAGAACACAGAACTTGTTGACGTTTCAATTCTGTACAAAAAGGAAAACAAGAAGGGTTATATAGGCTAAGGTATCTTGCAGGAAAATTAAAATAAGTATTTTAGACTGAAAAATCACAACATTTTTGATGAATTTAATTGAATAAAAACGCTTTATTTTGAATTCTCAGTAAAACATATATTATTTTGGTACAACTGTCACAAATATTTCAAATATCACATTGGAAGCCCTTTCCAAGAAACCAACCCTGAGGAGGAGACTGCATGTTTCTTATTGGCACCATCTGAGCTAAGAGAGTTTCTGCAACAGAATAAAAGGTAAAGGTATAAAATTACAAGAGTAAGTATCTAGCCTGGGCATATATTTCAGCAATAAAGACATTTATATGAGTATTTATTACCATCTGACTTATATTTCGTGCATACAACAAATTTATCAGAAATCAAATCAAAAAAATATTGAAATTTAGAAACAATTGTCACCACAAAGTGGGGCAAAATTATCACCACATTAAAATTATATTACAATACATATACACAGTGTAGGATATAAAATGGAAAATTTAAGCTTAAAATATTAAATATAATAATAATCTATGATATAAAATCTGTAATATAATAATAATAAAAATAATAAAAATCGTCGTTATTGTTTTCAAGCTATAGTTTCATACATGTATTTTGTTACATTAAAGAGCTAAGTTGCTGAATTACAAAAGGCGAAGTTCAACTCAGCTAGCACAAGTGCTACTGAGTTGTTCTTCCACTAATAATATAATCTATTGTTTTAGGAGTACCTATTTTGAATTTCTTTGTAGAATGTATTTTTATAATTTCGGATGGAAGTGAGTTTATTATTTTGGGGCCTAGGTAGTTTAAACTTCTTTGTCCAACAGTTTTATTTATGTGTGGGACAGAAACGATGGTTTTTGATGTGGTGTCATATCTGGAGTTGTGAGCGGTTTATAGAGTGTGTTTATATTTGTATAGGTAGCTGGCAACATTATAGAAATATGTTTGTCTTGATTTCCTGGAGTAATTTTTCCGAAGAATATGTATGGGATTTTCTTAGAATAATTTTGTAGAAACGTTTGAGTATGTTTTCTAGCGAAAGTAGATGGGTTTTCAGTATTCCACCCCATGCAATTATTCCATAACTGAGGTGTGGTACTACCAAGGCATTATACAGGGTAATTTGGTCATTTTGATGTAGATAATTTCTGGATTTATAAAGTAAATAGATTAACGATCATAGTTTTTTCATTATGTATTCTGTATGGGTATCCCACTTTAAGTAACTATCGATATGAATTCGTAAGTATTTTACCCTCGCGGCTGAATTTATCTCGATGGTTTTGTGATCTTCCACGATGTGAGGTGTTAAAAGTTTTTATATGAGCTGAAAGGTATGAAATTTTTTTTCGAAATTTATGGTAACTGATTTTTTAACCATTTTTCAATTTGAGAAAAATCTTTTTCAACTTCAGTTTTAACTTTGTCCCAGTCTACATCGTTATAATATATGACCGTATCATCTTCGATGGTGATAATTTCTCCAACTGTATCCAGTAAAAGTAGGTTTTTCACGTATAGTATGAATAGCATGGGACCCAAAACGGTTCCCTGAGGTACACCGTATTTTAAAGTTCCTGGAGTGCTGAAGGTTCCATTTATGTCACGATTTTTATTCTATTTTCTAGATAGTTTTGAATAGATCTAGTTTTAAGCCTCCGTATTTTATTAGGAGCGAAAAACTCACTGTACCTATCGAAATCCTTCACTAGGTCCAGAAATACAGCAAGCGATGGCTTCTGGTTATCCAGATCACGGTACATTTTTTCCTTCAATCGTGTTATTGGGTTCTTGAAATCCATATTGCTTTTCAGATATGATTTTTTTTAGATAACACCAGACTCTTTGTTTTATGATTTTTCCGAATATTTTAGCAAAACTGGATATTAAGGATATAGGTCAGTAGTTTGTTGTAGCTAATTTATCACCTCTTTTGTATATTGGTTTTACCACTGAGATTTTCAATATTGACGGAATTTCTTCAGTATCGATTATAAGATTTATGAGAAATACCAGTGGTTCTGCAATGAAATGGAAATTTGTTTTAGTGTTTCTGCCTTTATATTGTCATAACCGGTTGCTTTTTTATTTTTGATATTTTCAATCACTTTTTTTGTGAACTGAGGTTTTACGTGCTGCTTATACGTGCTGCTTGTAATAATAATAATAATAATAATAAACGTCTTTATTATTTTCAATCGGAAATGAAATTATAAACTTTCACAATAGTAATATGAATAGTGATTGAAAATGAAAGGCGAAGTTCAATTTTCGTGGACAGAGCGCCCACGAAACTTGTTCTTCCACTCAACCTAATAACTGTAATAGAAAAAAATGTATGCTACATTTTTGAACTACCATGCGAGCAGCGGGAGAGTCAGAGTTGAAGGATACCAGACAATCCACCGTTGGCTTTTATGTGAACTGTGTTGCATAGTAATTCATGTAAATAAATTACCGTTACTCTACTGGTATGAATGAAAAATAGTCGTGCCAACTCAAAACTTCGACTTCTTCCTTTTAGCCATTCACATCTAGATGATCAAAAACCGCGATGAATTTTTTGTCGTACCTGGTGGCAATCACTAATTATCGGCAATATCACAAGGTGTAAATACAAACTCAGTTGGCGTTCAACAAATGTCACATAGTTGATGATGAGATCGCGTGTAGCGGCCAACTGTCTGACAATTGTAAAGTATATCGTGGCATCCGTTAGTCGCCTTTTATCATTAAACCTCGCCGCAACTTCATTTATAGTCTTGGGAAATTATGCAGAAACTGCAGTAAGCCAGGAATTGTTACAGAGAAGTAGGAAATAACAATGAGACCTATATTGAATCCGAACAAAACTGACACTTGCATTGCTGTACCAGCATTGCATACTGATAGATAGATAGATAGATACTTTATCATGCTATGTACTCAAAATACATTTATGACAAGTCACAGTTACAAGAGTAGTAAAAAGGTATAATTAAAAAACTAGTAAAAGATTTTTGTATAATATGTGTAAGTAAGTAAAACAAAATAATACATTAATATGTTCTAGACATAATGGACACGATCTTGAGTCAATCAATCATAAAATCAGTTTATTAAATAATTGAAAAGTCATTATTCATCGAGAATTGTTACACCTTGCTTTACACATTTTACATATTCCTCAAGAGTAGAAGGAATTTTCAAGCAAAAATGATTTTATTGTTTTATTGAAAGCGAATATTCCTAATTTTCTGACTTCCACTGGAAGAATGTTATAAACGTTCAAGTTCAGTGAATTATTTTGGGATTTACTGAGCCTATGTCTTGGTACTCTTATTATATCTGCACATCTGGTATTGTGCTGATGAATGTCTGATTGTGTTATTAATGTAGGATTTTTTTTGTGAATTTCTTTCAAGGTATTCCAAATGTAAATAGAAGGAAACTCATGATTCTTAAAGAGTGGTCTGCAGGTTTCTCTATATGTTGCATTGCTCAAAATTGGAATAGCTTTTTTTTTGTTGTCGGAAAACGCTGGAAACTGCAGATGAGTTTCCCCAAACGACAATGCCATAATTCAGATGTGAATGGAATAATGAAATGAAATACTGTAACACTACAAATCCACAGAAATGTTCAATAAAGGGATTAGAGAAACAAAATACGAATGATCCAAATCATTGATGAAAAATAAAAGTCAACAAAGAGTATAACGGTATATTGATTGATGCTAAAGGTATAGGTGATATCTATGTGCTACAGGGCACGGTTTAAGAGCCAATTAAATGAGCTTATGTTAGTTTTACTCTGAATATATTTGCTTTGCTGTAGACAGCATTATATTGATTGAAACAAAGTCATCCTGTAGTATATCAGACCTTGACATATACGTGAAGTTTAAGATGGGACTTAGTCTACATGAGAGTGAAACGTGAAACTATCTACATATCAAAGAGAGAAAGCGTATATACTATCAAAATAAAATAAGCCAATCAGATAAAATAAAAAATAAACAAAAACAAGTCTGGATAACAGAAAAACAGAAAAAAACTGAAATTTCAACATGAAATGTATATTGGAAATGATTTGACTGAAAATAAATCAATCATAGCGAGTACTTTTGCCAACTAATATGCAACCTCAGTTCCAAACAATTTAAAACAAATGTACAGTTTATTGGGAATCAGCTCACTCCTCAATAAACTGTAGAGATATACAGGGTGAGTCAGAATAAGACCGACAAACTCCAACTACAGATTCCTTGCCTCATTTTGAGATGAAAAGTTTCTATTAAGGTATGCCCTAAAATGCATCTCCTCTGAGATACAGGGTGTCAAAAGTGCGAAAAAAATTTAGATTTATTTTTTTTTCTCTAAAACTCCTAGAGAAAAAAATTTCAAACTTGATGCACTAATCAAGGTTTATCAACGTGATAATTTGAAGTTATAATTTTCAATCTTCGTAAACCAGTGGCGTAGTTACGATGGTATGTGGTCATATTTTCCTTCATATTTTCTTTGAACAACTGAATTGACAAATGAGAGTTTGACATCAGTTAGGCTCATTCATACTCAACCTAAAAGTCATAACATTCCATTTGCCCAAAAGTGAAGGTTTCTGAGATATTTGCAAAAAACTGAAGATATGTCCTGAGAAGAGACATAACATCCTGTGTGCTATAATCGCATGATGCAACTGTATTATAACTTATAGGAATAATTGTCAACCTCTTGAACGTTTTTTAATGTTGGGAGTATTCATAATATAGTACAGGTAGGCCAGAATGAGACCGACAAATCCGTTTTTTTATTCGTCATAATATTTGAACGAATCGATTTCGTAAATTCACCGATATGTGACCATACATTTTTGCATAATGATTATTCTGAAAGATCCACTGACAAACCCAGCCTCAAATTATAATACTCCTGTTAGAGGAGAGTTAAAACCTAAAATAATATTTGCTAAAAACTGTAAATAGGTACCTACTTTTAATTTGTTAAATTTTATGTTGGAGTATCATTATCAAAGTCATTTCATACCGAATTATTCAATTATTTAGGAAAATATTTTCCAATCATCATGTTTTTGGTGAAGAAAAACAATTATTGTGTATTTATATCTACTCAAATGATAGAAACGGTTTATAGGGTACACAACATAAAAACAAAAAAGGCTCAAAGTAAATATTCAAATGGACCACCATTTTGTTCGATACACAATTGGCATCTCCGTATCATTGACTGTCGCACGCTTTGGAATATTCCTGGTGTATCCTGTATTAACGTACATGCTGCTAAAATTCTTGCCGTTAAATCTTCAACAGATTCTACAGGTGTCGAATACACCAGGGATTTAAGGTATCCCCACAAAAAAACAGTCTAGTGACGTTAAATCCGGAGAACGTGCAGGCCAGTGTATGGGACCACGTCTACCTATCCACTGATCATGGAATGATTCATCAAGAAATTGAAGAACGATTCGTTGAAAATGGGCCGGTGCTCCGTCATATTGAAACCACATTCTTCGACGAACCAATAGCGGTACTTCTTCGAGTAGCTCAGGTAAAACATATTCAAGAAAAGCTCGGTAGTTCTGTCTATTCAAACGTGGAGGAAGAAGATATAGTCCAACGATATGATTTTCGATAATTCCTACCCAGTCTGGAAGTCAAACTTTCCAGACTAGTTTGTAAACCATTGATCAATGCATTAAAAATACACAAATTTTTTATTCTTGTTCTTTTTCAAAACCATATGCTGAATGGATTAATTTTCCTCGATAAACCAATTAGAAAAGGCTCTAAAAATGATACTCCAACATAAAATTCAACAAATCAAGAGTACTTATCTTCGGTTTTTCACAAAAATTGGTTCAGATCTAAACTCTTATTTTAGTGGAGTATTATTAATTTGAAGTTGGGTTTGTTTTTATTTTGATTATTGTACATAGAAAATTACGTTGATACTCAGGACATATCTTCAGTTTTTTCTCAATTATCTCAGAAACCTTCACTTTTAGACACATAGAATGTTATGAGTTTTCGGTTGAGTATCGATGAGCCTAACTTATGCCAAACGCTCATTTATCAATTCAGTTGTCCAAAGAAAATTCGTTCAAATAATATGACGAATAAAAAAAACAGAGTTTGTTGGTCTCATTCTGACTTACCTGTACTATGTTATGAATACTCCCAACATTGACAAATGTTCAGGAGGTTGACAATTATTCCTATAAGTTTTAATAAAGTTGCATCATGCGATTATAGCACACATGATGTTATGTCTCTTCCCAGGACATATCTTCAGTTTTTCGCAAATATCTCAGAAACCTTCACTTTTAGGCAAATGGAATGTTATGACTTTTAGGTTGAGTATGGATAAGCCTAACTGATGTAAAACGCTCATTTGTCAATTCAGTTATCTAAAGAAAATATGAAGGAAAATATGACCACAAACAATCGTAACTACGCCACTGGTTTACGAAAATTGATAATTATAACTTCAAATTATCACGTTGATAAACCTTGATTAGTACACCAAGTTTGAAATTTTTTTCTCCAGGAGTTTTAGAGAAAAAAAATAAATCTAAATTTTTTTCGCACTTTTGACACCCTGTATCTCAGAGGGGATGCATTTTAGGACATACCTTGATAGGAACTTTTCATCTCAAAATGAGACAAGGAATCTGTAGTCGGAGTTTGTCGGTCTTATTCTGACTCACCCTGTATAATGTATCGAGGTCAAAAACATTGTGCATTTGAAACAATATTTTCCTAATGGAACTTCATCAGGTACTACTGACTTGACCGTGAACCGTGAATAGCTTCTATTTTTACCCTGTAACCACTTCAGAGGTCCTCAATGTTATTTTATTTATTTTTATTTACAGTTTCCCTATAGGTTATTAGCGCAGAGTAGGTAACAAAATAATGTATACTGTATATTTTGTATGGTATTAGATCCTATTGTAAAGGTTTATGTGGGCCAGATAAGACATTCTGTGCGGCAGTCTTCTCCTAGGATGTTGTAGAATTATCTTGGTGATGGAAAGTTTACCTCTAATCTGCATGTATTTCGCAGAATATAAGCTCGTGCTACACTGTTATGGTCGTTTGGCAGCTGTCACATTTTGGTTTTTCAATGTTATTGCGGTGACCTCAAAAATAATATGTACTGGAATGGATTGCCTCTCCACGAAAATAATCGTATCAAAGTGGATTTTTCCCCGGGAGATCGACGGCAAGTGTTTCAAGAAACTATTTATAGTGGCATCGGTAGAGAAAAATTTGTTGCCGCACTTTTCTTCGACCTATCCATCCATCGCTGGTGAATTGCCTTCTATAAGCTTGGGTACTCTCCTATATGAAATATAGAGGATTAAAATATTTCAGATGGAGTAATACTGATTCGGATGTTTGTGAGGTGAACAAAGGATATCCACAGCGCTCAGTTTTAGGGCCATTATTATTTATTTTAAATATCCTACAATATTTGGGTGTAAGTTCCATACAATTTGCCGATGATACTTCAAGTTTTGAAGAAGCCGATTGTCATGTGGAACTTCAAACTGAATGTATCCAGGAAAAACAGTTTTGATTAAATTTGTTGGAAGCGAATATAAACACCAACTTCTGAATAGTGAAATTAGTCATACGACAGTACGAGTATATCCATCAAAGACAACCATATTTTTAGGATTATACATAGATTCTGGAATGAGTAGGAAATTTAATTTTTTTCAGCCCGGCGATTTCTGAGACATTCGAATATTTGGGATCCTCTAAGGTCCAGTTCTACTGTTATCTGACTGGCTACAATGAACAGGTATATTCCAGACGACAAACTTCGATGGAATCCATGATTTGGATAATGCTTTATCATCTAGCATCGAAAATACTGTTATTGAATAAAATCTTCTCACAGTGCTAGCGTCTAATTTAGCTGGAGTACTAAACCTCGCTACAATTTCATTCATTACCTATTGTTTTTACACGTAGAAATTGGACGTACGAGGCCAGCAGGCTATGCTCGAATTGGGGAACGAAAAACTTATGAGGTGACTAAAAAAAATTAATTATCTTCGTTTCCGGAAAAAAAGAGGAATGGATTTTGATTATAGTCGTTTTCGCTTTGTAGGTGCGGGTTTTGGACAAACTACCGACCCTAATGTCATTTTAAATTGTGTAAAGTAAACGAAATTGATTCTGATTGTTGTTATTTTGGAGAGTGTGTGATTGCAACAAAGAAAAGCAGGACTATAATTTGGTTGGCATGTGTCACACGAATGGTTTTTTGGAAAATTCTACTGAGGAGTGTTCAACATTCCGAAGACTAATAGATTTTTTAATGAAACGCTAGATTCTTTGAATTCAGAAATCGAGATGAAAATAAGTTATTAATTAATGTTTCAAAAACATGCATTATGAGCTTCAGATGCACTCTCGATGATATATTGTTAGGGAATTCAAAAATTAGTACTGAATTATCAGCCAAGTTTTTGAGACCATGGATTGACTCTATTGAGGCATGGAATTTGTTTTTGTGAAAATAGTTCTCAAATTTTTTTGAATTCAGTGAGATACGTTTGTAAAGCTACTCTTGAAATCCTTTGTTAAAAGTATATTGATATTGTGACTTTTAATTTTGATCCACAAAAAATGTTAGAATAATATTCAATCTCTGTCAATATATAAACCAAGGAATGATAACTTCGCATTGTCCTTACCGTTTCCTGAAGCTCATGAAAGGAAAATCAATTATTTAAAATAATTCTTAAAAAAATTTCAACAACCTGCCTTCACATATTCGAACATTGGTGGCACAAAGTAATAATATTAAGGAAGTCTGTTGAGGAGTTTCTGCTGGTTAGCAATATTACAATATGAAAGAATATGAATATGAAAGAATTCTATCACAATGTATTTATGTTGATTTCTAGACAGATGGCGCGTATATAGGGGACTCATCAACCCAAAAAATTTAAATCACATTGTTGAAAAGACAATTCAATTCTCTTTTTGTTAATATTGTTGTTTACAATAAGAATTCGAAATATTAAGTATAAGTGCGGACAAACGGTTTGATGAACGGCAGCTCTCAGAAGTCGAAACTTGTGCGAACCAAGGATTAACGAGGTCTTACTTTTTACGTGCGATACCTAGCACTTTCTCGGGCCATTAGAAAATTTTCTGAAGTCACTAGGATTTGAACCTAAGGCTGGTGTGAAGGCAATGTGTTTGAACATTTGTTGCAATAAAGAGAAGCGGTTAACAAAAGTGTCACACCTTTTTGTTCAGCATTGAAACTAAATTTGAAATTATTGTTTATTCCAATACCAACTTTCTTATTTCAAACGCAGCACCCGGTATTTTATTGAATTTTTGTATTTTTCGGTTATTGGTTCAGAAATATTAAGTGATTTCAATATGCTCTCCGTGAACAACTTGGCAGCATCCTAATCTTAAATAAAATTATTCGTCTTTTCAAGTCAGCTAAGTTAGTTTGATTTACAATGCTTTTGACGTCAGATCAGGGGATCGTGCTGGCCATTCCATCGACCCTCGCCTCACTAGCCACCGATTTGGAAATATGCGGTTGAGGTGCTGCCGGACATCAATTTGGTGATGGGGCGGTGCTTCATCTTGCTGAAACCATATCGTATTCGCTGGGACCTGTAGGTTTGCTGCTTCGGGATATAAAGTTGTCAAAGTTTGCACGACATTATTTTGGAGCAGTGCTAAATAATTATTGCCATTTAAATTGCCATCATTGAAAAACGGACCCATGATATGATTTCCAACGATTCCTGCCAAAACATTAACGTTTTCAGGGTATTGAGTATGTTTTTCTCTCATCCAGTGAGGATTTTCCCTAGACCAATAGCGACAATTTTGACAATTAGTATGACCGTGAAGTGTAAAGATGCACTAATCACGTTGTTATCTAACATTGTTCACAAAAATTAATTCTCTTATCAAAATGAGATGGTATAATTATATAGGGAATCATTTTATTTTTTTAATGTTCGAAAAATCGATGAATGGCTAAAATCGAACATTGGGGCTGCCAGTCGACTTGACGGATGAGGGTTTTCCTCAAACTGAAGCAGAATATCCAATTTGATATCATTACTCATTGCATTGGCAGCTGCTTTCTTATCTGCATTGTACTGCTCCTCTATTTTACTAATAATTGTCCCTTGGGATATAGACGGCAAATTTGTAAATTTTTCATAAAATAAGCGAGTAACTTCCATTTGCGTCCTGGTGTTTTCTCTATGACCAATCATCTGTAGAATTGTTTTATTTTCTGCATTTTTGTTGAATAAACCATTTTTCTGATACCCAGTTAACGAAATTCGAACACTGACAACTACTGTTACCCAGTCATACAACAATTTGTCAAGGCCAGGCGTTTTACACAGGAGTAAACAAATTTTTTTATAGGTTTATTTTATTTCATGAAGACGACCGCTGAAATGATCTATATGCTTACTTTCTCATCATCGAGACCTAACTGGGAAATAAGTATTGAGTATGTGGTAGCGAATTCCTGTAATCAAATGATTTTCTATTTTTAATGTTAATTTTTGCAATAAATCTGAAAACACCTGATTTTTCTAAAACAGCCAAAGATGGGTTTATGACATTAAACATGAAATATGTCTAGAATTGTCTGAAAAAATTTAATAAAATACAGGGTTTTGCGTTTGAAATGAGAAACTTGGTATTGGCCGCTGTTACATGACACACCCTGTATAGACAAATTCTGTTGAGAAAAATGCGCTACTAAAAATACCGATCGACGTGCCAAGTGACGTTTTTTCGAACACGCCCCCGTTTATCCATTATCGAATTCATTACATTTAGCTGATACACACTGTATGTTATATTTATATATATTTTTAGACTCTGCTTCATCAATGAGAATTTTTATTCTTCCGATTATAAGGAAAACGTTGATTTGATTTATCAAAACTCTGATCTATCTATCCATCTATCTAATCTACGAATCATTCGTTCACACTAAAGTGCGATACCAAATTAAAGTGGCCCTACTTACTATCTCTCTCAAATCACTCAAATCCTCATCAAAAACAGTTCTGCGCGAGAAATTCCGTCAAAGTACATCAAGCGGCGCGATTGTTATAAAATAATCTCAACCCCAATCTGCTAAATGTCCGAGAAGTCGAGAGTAAAGTGTGTGAAATGATTGAATGTAATCGCAGAGGGCTTTGGGGGACGTCGGCATTGTCCTGATTAATGACTCTGGTGGCAACCCAACAATATCCTCGGGACGCTGTAGACAAACTATCAATTAAACAACTCGATTAAGCTCATAAAAATAATTAAATGACTCGTAATCGCCGCATTTGCTCGCAGGAATAATCTGCGCTCTGCTGAGGCGATCGTCAACTTTTCAAGGGAATTTTTGCACCTGGAATCATCAATCAGGTGCTATTTAGCTTCTAGGTATTGCGAGAACAGTGTGCCTGGTCGTTAGCCGGCTTATAATGAACTTCATGAAACTCGGAGGTTATTACCGTAGGTGTTAGACGATATTCTCAGTGATTTTACACCAAGCAAACAAGATTAATGGTATGTTTATATAGATTTGCAGGAAAAACAACTGAGGATGCGGAAGTTGAAAGGCTCGTAAGTTGAAGGGTCTAGAAGTTCAAGGGATTATAATACTACGACTCAACTGGGGGACTCGCTAGCGCGTAGCTCTTCGATTCGCTCTTCGCGCAAACACTTCGCGAAAAGGTACAATTAATCACCAGTAGATAAATATATAGATAGATTTATTCAGGTTGATATCAATATTACAATTTGTAATTCAAATATATTATATAAACAATGTGTAGACAGTGTAGAGTAGTTCTATTCCTAGCAGTATGAGGTCACATAAGCTGTGCTTGTATTGTGTCCCTCGGGCTGCCAAGTTTTATAAAAACAAGTGATATAGGTAGATATAAAGTTATTTGACTATAAGTAATATAGTAATATGAATACAACGACTTTAATGCGTTCAAAACTATAATTGGACACCGATAATATGAATACAAAGACTTTAATGCGTTCGAAACTTTAATTGAACACCAATAATATTAATACAAACACTTTAATGCGCTTGAAACTATAATTGGACTCCATTCTATCAGAAGTACATCAATCGTATTGAAAGAATCCAAATTTAAATTTATAAACCACCTGAACTATCGTTTCGGTAGGAAGCTACATTACCGATCTTATGACTTTTGTCTTCACCATTATAACTTACTAAAATTAAGCGCCAGGCGCGATGTTTCCTATATAATTTTTCTCTTCAAACCTGTCAATAATATTATAAGCTGTGATTATCTTTTTGAAAAATTATGTTTTAGTGTAAGGAAATATGTTACACGTAAAGACACTCTTTTCTATTTTCCAACTTATCGTTCCAACGTCACTAGTCATTCTCCAATTACCATGTTACAAAAAAATTATAATAATATTTCTCAACATATAGATATATTCTGCTCCCCCCTGTATGATGTTAGAAAATCTGCTGTAAAAGTTTTGCCCTAATTTTGATCTAATTTGTCGAATTCAATCACTTCAGAATTGCCTCTGCCATCTCACTATTTTCTTTTTCTTATATTTAGATTAAGGTACTCACTTGTAATCTACTCTTGATACATCTGTAATCATATGCTTTCCTGTTATTGGTGATGTGTTATACATCCTGTTGGAAAGCCTTATAAATAAAATAAATAAATAAAATAAAAATAAAAATAGTTGTGAACCAATAATATTAATACAACCACTTTAATGCATTTCAAACTATAGTTGGATAACAATAATATGAATACAACGACCTCAATGCGTTTAGAACAATAATTGGACAACAATAATATGAATACAACAACCTTAATGCGTTTAAAACAGTAATTGGACACCAATAATGTGAATACAACGACATTAATGCGCTTGATTAAAAACTGTAATTGAACACCAATAATATTAATACAACCACTTTAATGCGTTCGAAACTATAATTAGATACCAATTATATGAATACAACGATCTCAATGCTTTTAAAACAATAATTGGACACCAATAATATGAATACAACGAGTAGGTATAATGCATTTAATTGAAACTATGATTGAACACCAATAATATTAATACAACCACTTTAATGCGTTTGAAACTATAATTAGATACCAATAATGTGAATACAACGACTTTAATGCGCTTGGTTAAAACTATAACTGAACACCAATAATATTAGTACAACCACTTTAAAGCGTTTGAAACTATAATTAGATACCAATAATATGAATACAACGACCTCAATGCTTTTAAAACAATAATTAGACACCAATAATATGAATACAACGACTATAATGCATTTAATTGAAACTATAATTGAACACCAATAATATTGATACAACCACTTTAATGCGTTTGAAACTATAATAAGATACCAATAATATGAATACAACGACCTTAACGCGTTTAAACTGTAATTGGACACCAATAATATGGATACAACTTTAATGCATTTGAAACTATATACCAATAATATGAATTCAACGACCTTAATGCGTTTTAAACTGGTGGTGTATTTAAAAACAATATCAAATTTTTAAGTCCACTCCTCATTTTCTTTTCCAAGATAAGAAAACATTTCATGGGAACTTTGTAGATCTTTCAAGGACAATAAAACTGTTTATATAAATTTTTTCGATATCTCGATTCGTTTTTGGTGTTCATTAAAAAACTGTAAATTCCATACAAAAGTCCACATCTCAATTTTTTACATTTAAGATATGAACAAATTCGCGAAGTGCGAGGAAAGATTTAGGGGGTTGTGGAGGGAAAAATGAGGGATAAATAATAAAAAATCTGGTCGCAATGCACCCAGTAAAATTTGAGGAAGGGTAGAGGGAGAAAATAGGTAGTGAATTATCAAAAATCAGGGTACGAATCGCACGGAAAATTTTCAGGAGGGTGTAGAGAGGGAATTCAATTATCAAAAATGGTGGGGGAGCAAATGGGGACCAAACAATCAAAAATCGGGACGCGAAGCGCATGGAAAAATATGAGGGGGTGGAATGGGAAATAAATACCTAATCAAAAAATCCATAATTGTTCGTTTTTTGAAATATTTCCCAGACTATCAATATTACTGAAAAAGTGCATTTACCTTTTCCGCAGATTCTCAGATTTTTATCAAAAACGGCATTCTGTTAAATTTGAAAACCTGTCACCATCTTTTAGTTTTCAGTGGTTTTATAAAAAAACTTCAATATTTTGTTGATTTTTCAAGAGATGAAAAAATTACATGAGCACTTTTTGTAAACCTTTCTGAGAAAAATAAAGCAGTTTTAATACATTTTTCGATATCCCGTTTAGTTTTCGAGTTTTTGGTGCTTTTAGAGAAAAATATCAAAGTTTTTCGTTTTTTTTTTCAATATTTTCTATTGGTATAAGTAACAGAACATTATCAAGAGATGATCAGAAATGGTATTCTGTGAAATTTGAAAATCTATCGCCGTGTTTGAGTTTTTGGTGGATTTAAAAAAAAATCAATATTCTGCTTATTTTCCAAGATATGAAAAATTTCATCGACATTTTTTGTGGATCTATTTGGGGACAGTGAAACTGTTCATACTTATATATTTTTTCGGTATCTAGAGAAGTTTTCGAGTTTTTGGTGTTTTTGACCAAATCTCAATTTTTTTCTCCAAGATATGAAAAAACTTTCTCCGCACTTTTCATAGAACTCTTCATGAATGATAAAACTGTTCATAGAAAGTTTATTGATAAACTTGTTCGTTTTCGCCTAGGTATATGAGGTTTCTATATTTTTAATTTTTTAAAAATATTTTCCACTTCTCAATCGTGTAGGAAAAAACAGTTTGGAAGCATCTGTGTGTCTTGCGGAGACGTATCGAAGCAATTTTAAGATTTTCACTTGTTTCATTAGTACAGTCATTACCTCGATTTTTCATTTTTGAAAAATATTTCATTGGCTATTGATTAAACGAAAAAACGTGTCAAAATTTTTTGAAGAATTTTTGAGGGTTGCTTTAAAAGGTATTCTGGTGAAATAGCAACCGTTTCGTATTTTCCAAAATGCAAATTTCTATATTCAGATTTTTTAAGTTTTCCCGGTTTTCCGATCAGTTTCGTGTGGCATTTTTCGAAATTCAGTTTGAATGAAGGATTCGACGTATTTGATCATTTCAAAGAATCGACTTGTATAGGAAAATCGCCGAAAGTAAAACGTTAGCATTTTCGGATCATTCTCAAAAACTTCAAACTTTTGTAGGATATACTGAAGTATATCGTCAAGAAATATGAAATGCACTAAATCAACTCCTGAACGAAAAAACACTGGAAGGTTTTTTCAGATTTTTTGATCGCGAAAAAATTCAAACTGACAAACAATGTCATTGGCTTATTGAAACGAATCAAATTTGAAAGCGATTTCTCAAATGGTTCGGAAAATATAACGGTTTGGGCGGCAGCCAATGTTGTTTGCTCCAGCGTTTTTTCTCGGTAATTTAATTATACGCCTCAATCACTTGAGATTTCATAAAAGAAATTCCTGGATTATCCAAAACTGAGACGATTTCTAGACAGAGACAGCTGCTCGCTTCTAAAATGGCCGGACTTCATACTCACTAAAAATATTATATTCACATGCAAAGTAATATGAGAACATAAATAAATAATATTATAAGTAGATATTTATCATAATATCCTCTTTTTGTTTCAAAGGGTGCCTCTTGACGGGCAGATGTGAGTCAGCTGGGTTCATTTATTAATGATTGCTTTGTAATTAGCCACTTTAACACTGAACACACCACCAATTCGTCTTCAAAGAAGCATTATGCAGAGAGGTGCTGGTGTCTGATATAGTTTAAGGCATCTTTTGCTATAATGTGAAAGGGTATTTTCTGTGATGATTACGGGTTTTGAAAATTGTTTTATAATAGCCAGATGAGAACTATAAAAATAGCTGGAGTGTTTTCAACCCGATGGTTAGTGACAGGTTGTTTTCTAGTTTATATTCAAAGTGTTTAAGACTTTCAAGATACTTTCGTGCCTGTTGACCCTTTCATTAAAGTGCATCCAGCTGTCCTGTTATAAACTGTGTACTATTTTCGTGCAAATATCAAACCACTATACTTCAAAAATATTCTGGAACATCAAGATATTTGGTTATTTTTCTTGATGTTACGCCAAATTAACCTTTATTTCGATTTTTCACAATTCCTTGCTTCTTATAGTTTCTTAAAGGAACTGCCGCACTCTTCGAAAATGATTTGTTGATACATCAAAACGTTACATGTCAGACTGATTGCCAGAAGAAGTTGTGAGTTGAGCAGAATTTCGTTCTAAAATTACTTTGGCGACCTGACAAGAATGCAAGTCTTTTGGGAAAAAAAATGTTTTAATTTATCGTTTGTAGTAATGAAATTCACGGTTAAACAGATCACATTTTTTACCGAATGTTTACATGTCAACAATCCTGTAGCCATTTGAACTAAATAATTTGACGTTTGTGAATTTTAAAGAACATTATATTGTCATTGGAAATAAAGAATTCAGACAAGTAGCACCATAAAATTCCTTTTCTATCAGTTTTGAATGAAACTGAGCATACCACTTTGCAATAAATAATATGCTTCAGGTTAATTTTTAGTTCCCTGAAAAAAAAAATCTTACCGAATATCCCTGAACTACTGAGAACCAAAAGTCTTCTTAACTTTTCTCAAGAGAGTTTATTTTGGGAAATTCGCTTTCGAATATATGGGACGAATTAACCCAAAATTATCAATAGAGCCTTTGGAAATTATAGGTGATTATTGTCCTCATCATGAAATAGACCAATCAGACACCACCATTTTTCAGAAAAGAGATGAAATCACAAGTCCTGTTTAGCTCGAGTAAAGTTTGTCCTCCATATTGGTTCTCGTTTTGTCGTTCACACATTTTTTAAATTTTGGCAAGTTTTTATTTAAAAAATACAATAATTTCCTAATCATTTGAATGACCTAAAATTGATTTAAGTCAGAAAAACTGAATATTTGATAGAATTATTTTACAAATATTTTGTGATATGGCGAAAAATGATACAAATAACATTTAAAAAAAGAACAAAAATTATTTAAGTTCGTTAGTATGCCAAAATATTCTAAAAGAAAGCAATCTCTTCAGTTTTTTTTTTCAGAGCTGAAACAGGAAATAGAGAAAAATTAACCATAGGATCTATCAAAAATAATAATCGCGCAATTCAAGAAAGATTTTCATTGAGAAAAAATAATATTATAGCCTCAAACAGCAGACAAAAAAAACATAAAGAAACTGCTTAACCAGACAGGAATTTGTCACGAGGACATGTTGAACATTGTTTAGTCCTTCTATTTTATTTTTATGACTTTTCCTATACAAAACCAGTTTTTGTCATTTTAAGGAAAATAAAAAATTTTAATTTGAAAGTTATTACCCTGCGGTCTCCCACTACCGAAGATAGCACGCACCAAACAAAAAAATATTTATTCAATCAATGTACTCAGATTATAATGAGAAACCAATTCAGCTGAAAAAGCTACTCAGTAGATTGTCCTTGAATTTTCAATCCAATTTTGAGAATTAGCACGATAGTAGGGGAGACTGGTTTTAGTTCTAAGAAAAAATAAATTAAAATTTGTATATACTAAGTGCATTTTTCTACAGCTTTCTGTGTCAGTCCATGCTCTATAGTTCTTGAGCAACAAGATTTTACATATTTAACTTGGTTAAATACTATAAATATCCAAAACTTAAGCTTTTTCTGTATAACCGGTCTTTGTTACAACTGACACCTCACTAATGGTGTCAATTGTAACATGATCGACTTCAATTAGAATAGTGTATCTTGAACAAGAACAACATAGTTAAAGCTAATTAGATATCAAAAAATAATATTTATTGGTTCAAGAAGAAAAACTATCGGCCATTTGCACCAATTTGAATTATAATTTGGCTTAACTAATTAAGGATTAACTATTAACTAATAATTAAATTAACATGATAACTTTAGATAAAATCATGTGGTGCAAAGATATTTTGATTTATTTGTGGATTTAATTTTAACTAGAATTTAACTAAAATTCGTGCAATCGACCGTATACTATTTGAAAACATGAAAAACTCATAATTTTCAATTGTGATGAAAGGATAGTGCACCAATTAGTCTTCGTTAGAGTTGCATTTGCGGCACACGTGAAATGGACTTCTGCCCATTGTTTGCAACTACTCCTCCGTACTTGATGAATATTCTGCATTCTGAACAAAACGTTTCGTCCTCATCTAAATATTCGCCTGAAAATTATTTGAATAAATTTTTGTTTTTTTGTTTTTTTTTTCTCTTGCTTTGTCTTTGGGTTAGTTTCTACGCTTAGAGAATATTTAAATATGACTTTTTTCTTTGGTTTTTGTATTTTCTTCATCTGCTCCTCTTCTAGAAATATTTTTCAGGTCTATCAGTCAAAATTGCAGTCTTTCTTCTCCTTCTTCCTCCTTATTTTGGTTTGGCAGAATCTGCGTCAGGTAATGGTTTTAGAATATCAATAGTAATCAACGCTGTTGAACTAGTTCCAGATTGTGGTAGAAGAGCAGTGTGCCTTTCTCTTGATGACCTGGTTCATCTTCTGTTGGAATAAGTTTTGACGATCCTAGTTAACTTTTTTCCACATTTAATGCACTATGTAATATTATCAGGTGTCAATTGTATTATGTTACAATCGACACCATCCTTGGTGTTACAAATGACATCTACTTAACCTATAAAGATTTTTATACATTTATAGTTCAACTATAATACAAATATGAAATCTACATTACGTATGCAAAATATCAATAGAAATAACAAGAAATTAAATATTTTCCTTGAATAGATCTCAGAACTCTCATTTACATCGATAAACTCGGACTAAATTAATTTACTTTTTACCCGGTTTTTACAAACTTGACTAAACAGATGTTTCGCTTAGAATGAAGCACAACTTTTTGTGCATTGTGCCCCAGTCGCGCGCAGGAAAGTATAACTTTCCGCACTAAAGTTAGGATAATAATTCTGTTTCAACGAATAGTTGTTAGTAGTGCGTTTTTGATACTTTCCATAGCAGTCCCAGAAGGAGTATGTGCAGTTAAAAAGAAATATTCTTAATGTTTCACAAAATTCAATGTTTCCTCTAGTCTTTATCATAGAATTGTTTACATTGACGTTTCTATACGGATTGATAAAACTCAAACTGAAACTATTTTCGACGCTCAGCACTCCCATCGACGTCTGTGGCAGCGGCGGCTAAAACCAGATGCGTCGCGCCATTGCGAAGTCGATCGATACGTCGGCAGATGCCTCTCGGTGAACGGTAAATCGCACCACGCCCCCGGGAAGCTGGCAACGCTCGCCGCCCCCACCCTCCTGTCACCAAACTCCCCAATAATGAATGAGCTGGCGGTCTAAACTGAAACGATAATTCCACGATAATGGCAATGCGCGACCCCCCGTCAATTATTATGGCTACGTGTGTGCGCACAGTACTTTGTTTTCTTTTGTGTCACCTATCACGACCGGGTATGGATTTTTTCAATCAATCGTTGGGTAATGCGACTGTCATCGCAGAGCCTGGAGTGGAGCACAACAGTTGTTTTTTGTCATAAACAACTACAGGATTTATTTATGATTACCTACTTATCCACAGCTACTGCCACTGCAATTAGATATAACTAGTGGAGTCCCACAAGGAAGTCTGCTGGGGACTCTATTATTTATAATGTTCGTAGACGATTTAACTGACAAGGACACATCTGGAACTCATTTATCTTTATACGCAGATGACACTTGAGTTGAGTACTCTGGTGGTTCAGTAACAAACATTAGAAACACTTGTACTGAGGCTGCAAATTATATCAATAACTATTGCCAAAGTAAATAATACTAAAAGCAATGTTGAAGTTATTGAACAAAAGCAAGTAGTAAAATTCTTGGGAGTCTTGATAGACTGTTAACTTTCATGGACGTATCAAATTCATAACGCTCTAAAAAGCTTACCGAGACACTCTTTTGTAATCTGGCAACTTCGATCAAGAATTCATTACAATCTCTTGAAACTGTACTACTATTCATACGTTTACTCAATCATGAATTATGGGGCAACAGTTCTAGGCCTATTAGTAGAATTCTTCTGGACTTCCATTGTCTAGAAACAAAGAAAATAAATTCTTTGCATGTGTTTGAGTCTCGGCGTTCCAACAGTTAACATCTACTGTCGTTATCAATTGTGTGAATGCGATAAGATATCTTGGATACTTATTATATAGCATGCAGCTAATGTACCTGCAACGACCTTTCTTGGTGAGTGTTGTTATTGATGACCAATCTTGACAGGTCTTGACACAGTGTTTTTATTGAAATCTCAATCGATCTAGCTGAGTGATACTTGGCTTCCACACATTCCGAATCTCTATGCTCGGCTGACTGAACACGTCATTATCCTGAATATAAGCCGACTCTATAAACTTTCTCTCATACCAATGTTGTTCTTTGTGGATAAATTCGGCTTCCGACCATGCGATGCTGTGCTGATTAGTCCATACTTGATCTGCTATTCCCGACCTCGCTGTTTCTCCTCGCTGAGTATTTCTCTTGTGTTCACCGATTCTCACATTTAGTGTCCTCTTAGTTTCTCCAACATAATCCATCCCACATTCACACGGAACACGTTAAATGCAGTTTTTGGAGTCACTATTCTCGTTGGGTGGTCTCGTTTTTGTGAGTTGGCTACGAATGGTATTACTTGATCTGAAGCATGTTCTGATGTTGTACCTCGATCCAATTTGCCTTATTTTATCCGATAAACCCATTCACACACTTGATAACGACAGTAGATGTTGAAACGACGTGACTGAAACACATGCAAAGAATTTATTTTCTTTGTTTCTAGACAATGGAAGTCCAGAAGAATTCTACTAAGACTAATACATTGTTAAACACTTTCAAACAGTTCTATGTCTAATGAACTTTTTATACTTCAAAAAAGAGTATGCAAAGCATGATGTTTAAACCTGTCGCCAGTTGTTTAAAGAACTTGAGCTTTTAATGTTCCCTTCCCCATTTATTTATTACTGTCTGTTGTATATTAAAAATAATCCAGCTATTCTCAACGCGAAACTGATGTGCATATCTTAGTGCAAAACTACAATATTAATATACCATCTCATCGTTTATCGACTGTGGCTAACACTCCCTTGGTTTTGCCAGTAAAATTATACAATGATTTATCAACTAGAATTAAATTAATATCAAATGAAATAAACTTCAGAAATGAACTGCGAAAACTTTTAAGTGATGGAGTTTTTTATTCATTTCAGGAATATATGTGTTGTAACCTGGCATAACCAAAACTAAAACATTACAAAAAAAAAATGAAACAGTATGTTTCAGAAACATCTAGATTGAAGTTACATGAAATGATCGATAAATGAGACAATACATAAATTGGAAATGATAACAAAAATTAAATTTCGTTTATATGAATGTGTGTGTATATGCATATGGTGCATATGGTGTATATATGTGAGTATATATGTTTATGAGTGTGTATATCTGTATAGTGTATATGTATATATAAGATATTATTTGATCATAAATAGATAATAATTTAGTACCTAGGATGTAAGTCAATTGATGTAGTCAAAAATATTATTGACAAAGTACTCATTATATGTATTGTTGTGAGTGACTTAAAAATTTTGTTTACTTTACATTCATCAATTTTTATTTATATATGTATGTATATGTACGTTTTATGTTATATTGTATAGAAACCTACAAACAAGTATCTCGGTACTTCGTAGGATATTCAATATTTATTTATTGGTTTATTCATTCTGTACCTCTTTATTGTTATTTTTATATGAATAAATATAAATATTATAACCAGTTTTATACAGAAACAAAAGAAATTCATCGGCATGTGCGATTCTCAATGCATTTATTTGAAACTTCATCGAGCCAGTGGACCAGTACAAAATATAACAAATGCACGCGATGGAGATTCAAGTATTCAACTGAAATATTCAACTCATATGAAAACGATAACAAATGGCATGTTACTGCTTTTTCTTCCTTCCACTTTAACATCTCTAGCAGTTTCGATCCAAATATCCAGTTCACTGTAGAAAAAAAAAACAAGTAATTCTGTTCCATTCTAACAACAAAATTATTATAGGTGGTATAGAAAGGCCATATAGTTGACTATGGCATTGCAAACATTCTTGATAATGAACAACATCTCAATAAGCGTCTCTTTCATGAAATGCTTCACATGAATAATAAAGAAAAAACGATGAATATCATGATTTAGTACCATCCATTCAGACATCTATGATTTAGTACCTATATAATTATATACCCATAGAAAAATCATGATCAATTACATAGATAGATAGATCTCTATTGGACATTTTACACAATAGTGCTTTGACAAGTAAGTAATAAAATAGGACTAAAAAATTAAATAATAATATAAAATAACAAAGGATAAACAATCTTTGTCGTTAAAAACTTGCACAATGAAATATAACAAACAGCAATACGTATACGATACATTAATCAATGTATAAGTTGTGAAAAATCGGTTGATAGGAACTCATCAAAATCATAAAACGCATTATCAGCCAGAAACCGCATGATAACAGATTTGAATTGAACACACTCGAGAAATTGGGCATCGTGTGGTAGAAGATTGAAGAACTCTCAAATAGTGTTGATTTATCATATTTTTGTTTCACGTTGTGTATGAATGTGAACTTTCATTTGTCCTATAGTTTTTCAAGTTTACTTTTATGTGCATAAGATATTGCAGCAGGTAAGTACATGGCAGGGTTAGTATCTTAAAATGTTTGAATCATCTCTATAAGGCAATCCAGCAATAACTCTGACCGCCTTCCTTTGCATGGAGAAGACTGCTGAAGTGTGTGCTGAGTGTCCCCATACTAATAGGGCATAAGATATTGTGGACTGTAACAGTGCGTGGTAAGCTGTTAACAGTGCTGAGTGTGTCAAGCGATTTCGCAGGTTACGTATTAGAAATATTTTCCCTGACATATTCTTGCAGACAAAAGTCGTATGTTCTTCCCAAGTGAGTTCACCGTCCAAGAGGACACCTAAAAACTTAACGTAATGAGAGTTATTTAGGTCTAGGTGCTGTTTTAAGCTAAAAATAAATGTCTCAGACTTTTCTTTGTTGAGGACTAACTTATTCTTATACAGCCAAGAAACTGTAATTGGCCTCAGTAAGGTGTCGTCAGCAAAAAGAGTAAACTTTGCTGAAGGAACACTATTAGGCAGGTCGTTGACATGAATAAGAAGTAGGACTGGAGCTAGGATAGAGCCTTGCGGTACCCCATATTAAATGTTAATCGATTGAGAGCTGACGTCTTTAAAATTAACGAATTGAGTTCTGTCCGTCAAATAGGACCTAATATTATTTGGCTATTTTCGGAAAAGTTGTAAATATTGTGTGGTACACAGTCAAAAGTCTTACTTAGGTCTAAGAATTGTACATGGACGTACCCATAGGTCTCAAAGCCTTCATTTATTACATCAATCAGTGCATTTATTGCCGCGGTTGTCGATAAATTAGCCCTGAAACCAAATTGTGAGCTACTAAATAAATTTAAGTTTTCAACATAAGTTGTCATTTGAATTTCAAGGATAACTTCGAAAATGGTTACAAATGTGGGGGCACAATGGATATAGGTCTATAGTTTGTTGGGTCGTCTATGCAATTACCTTTGAAAAGGGGTAACACTTATGATCGAGTAATCAATGCAATGATTTATGTCAACTAGAAGGCATTTGGTTGATGAATAACACTGTTAGTTTTCGAGTAGAATGCATGTAATTAGTGTCATGATCATTTATAATATACATACATATATATATATATATATATATATATATATATATATATATATATATATATATATATATATATATATATATATATATATGTAAGTAGAAAAGTTATTGGGTATAACCCTCAAAATGTTCTGCAACCGTAGACACGTGTTTCGAGCTTAAGCTCTCATTAGTACGGTAAAATCAAGTGCAAAGATGTACAACACTTGGATGTAAAAATAGAAACAAAGGAAGTCAACAACAGGAAGCCAACCACACATTTGTGGCTTCGTTTAGAAGACCTTGTGCTTACAAGGCAACAACTAACGTCGCCACGGAGGCAGCTATAGCTACCAGCGTGACAATCCTACCCAGGAAAATACAAATAAGGATGGATTTAGCGAGGGGCAATATATGAAAATATAAGTAGAAAAGTTATTGGGTATAACCCTCAAAATGTTCTGCAACCGTAGACACGTGTTTCGAGCTTAAGCTCTCATCAGTACGGTAAAATCAAGTGCAAAGATGTACAACACTTGGATGTAAAAATAGAAACAAAGGAAGTCAACAACAGGAAGCCAACCACACATTTGTGGCTTCGGTTAGAAGACCTTGTGCTTACAAGGCAACAACTAACGTCGCCACGGAGGCAGCTATAGCTACCAGCGTGACAATCCTACCCAGGAAAATACAAATAAGGATGGATTTAGCGAGGGGCAATATATGAAAATATAAGTAGAAAAGTTATTGGGTATAACCCTCAAAATGTTCTGCAACCGTAGACACGTGTTTCGAGCTTAAGCTCTCATCAGTATGGTAAAATCAAGTGCAAAGATGTACAACACTTGGATGTAAAAATAGAAACAAAGGAAGTCAACAACAGGAAGCCAACCACACATTTGTGGCTTCGGTTAGAAGACCTTGTGCTTACAAGGCAACAACTAACGTCGCCACGGAGGCAGCTATAGCTACCAGCGTGACAATCCTACCCAGGAAAATACAAATAAGGATGGATTTAGCGAGGAGCAATATATGAAAATATAAGTAGAAAAGTTATTGGGTATAACCCTCAAAATGTTCTGCAACCATAGACACGTGTTTCGAGCTTAAGCTCTCATCAGTACGGTAAAATCAAGTGCAAAGATGTACAACACTTGGATGTAAAAATAGAAACAAAGGAAGTCAACAACAGGAAGCCAACCACACATTTGTGGCTTCGGTTAGAAGACCTTGTGCTTACAAGGCAACAACTAACGTCGCCACGGAGGCAGCTATAGCTACCAGCGTGACAATCCTACCCAGGAAAATACAAATAAGGATGGATTTAGCGAGGGGCAATATATGAAAATATAAGTAGAAAAGTTATTGGGTATAACCCTCAAAATGTTCTGCAACCGTAGACACGTGTTTCGAGCTTAAGCTCTCATCAGTACGGTAAAATCAAGTGCAAAGATGTACAACACTTGGATGTAAAAATAGAAACAAAGGAAGTCAACAACAGGAAGCCAACCACACATTTGTGGCTTCGGTTAGAAGACCTTGTGCTTACAAGGCAACAACTAACGTCGCCACGGAGGCAGCTATAGCTACCAGCGTGACAATCCTACCCAGGAAAATACAAATAAGGATGGATTTAGCGAGGGGCAATATATGAAAATATAAGTAGAAAAGTTATTGGGTATAACCCTCAAAATGTTCTGCAACCGTAGACACGTGTTTCGAGCTTAAGCTCTCATCAGTACGGTAAAATCAAGTGCAAAGATGTACAACACTTGGATGTAAAAATAGAAACAAAGGAAGTCAACAACAGGAAGCCAACCACACATTTGTGGCTTCGGTTAGAAGACCTTGTGCTTACAAGGCAACAACTAACGTCGCCACGGAGGCAGCTATAGCTACCAGCGTGACAATCCTACCCAGGAAAATACAAATAAGGATGGACATATATTGCCCCTCGCTAAATCCAAATGTGTGGTTGGCTTCCTGTTGTTGACTTCCTTTGTTTCTATTTTTACATCCAAGTGTTGTACATCTTTGCACTTGATTTTACCGTACTGATGAGAGCTTAAGCTCGAAACACGTGTCTACGGTTGCAGAACATTTTGAGGGTTATACCCAATAACTTTTCTACTTATATTATCATATATTGCCCCTCGCTAAATCCATCCTTATTTGTATTTTCCTGGGTAGGATTGTCACGCTGGTAGCTATAGCTGCCTCCGTGGCGACGTTAGTTGTTGCCTTGTAAGCACAAGGTCTTCTAACCGAAGCCACAAATGTGTGGTTGGCTTCCTGTTGTTGACTTCCTTTGTTTCTATTTTTACATCCAAGTGTTGTACATCTTTGCACTTGATTTTACCGTACTGATGAGAGCTTAAGCTCGAAACATGTGTCTACGGTTGCAGAATATTTTGATGGTTATACCCAATAACTTTTCTACTTATATTTTCATATATTGCCCCTCGCTAAATCCATCCTTATTTGTATTTTCCTGGGTAGGATTGTCACGCTGGTAGCTATAGCTGCCTCCGTGGCGACGTTAGTTGTTGCCTTGTAAGCACAAGGTCTTCTAACCGAAGCCACAAATGTGTGGTTGGCTTCCTGTTGTTGACTTCCTTTGTTTCTATTTTTACATCCAAGTGTTGTACATCTTTGCACTTGATTTTACCGTACTGATGAGAGCTTAAGTTCGAAACACGTGTCTACGGTTGCAGAACATTTTGAGGGTTATACCCAATAACTTTTCTACTTATATTTTCATATATTGCCCCTCGCTAAATCCATCCTTATATGTATGTATATATATATATATATATATAGTGCATTCCATTTAAAATGAGCCACCCTGAGTAACATTTGGTACAATTATTTTCAGAAAAAATCGAAAAAGATCACGTCAACAATATAGTATACAGGGGGATACATTTTGACGTATTCACATTTGATGTAACTTTCCATATCGCACCCCCAGAACATGTCAACTATTTTGGTTTCTAATGGATCACCCTATGTTTTTTTGTATATCAGATGCTCCATGATGAGCACATTCCTCTTCAACTACCATTCTGTCTTCCGCATCTGAATCGCGTATGGTGTTCTATGAAACTAGTTTCTATTGCCCGCTGAGCTCGGACAATTAATTATGCAATTCCAACTGATAAACATAAATCTACGACTTACTGTCATGAAATCAATATTTTGGGCCACACGAAGCCTAATGTTATTCCCTCATTCATTTCTGCCGACACCTTCATCTAGCTCTGGGGGGATATCCGTGTCTATGATTATTCCCACTGAGATGACAGGCGAACGTTACCCGAAAAACAATTTGAGACACGTATGCCTAGGGAAACCATAGAAGAAAAACATCGAAACTATTATCACCGGCAAAAAATCGAAGAAAACCAAATAATTTTTACACCTCCAGTCACGCGATCGTTCATAAACACGTTCTGATGACGTGGGATCAAGTCGGCCGAGGAAGCCGAAATTACAGGCTGTCGACATTGAATGGAGGCAATTTAGGCATTTTAACACCACGTATTTCGAAAATACGTATTAGCAGGTACCTAGTCGGATACATTCAGCGTCTGTTGAACGTGTTATAATATTGGTTATTATTCGTTATTAGGCTCTTATCAAATTATATACACAACCGCGTTCACTTTTTCAACGCCGCGGTAATTTGGAATTATCATTCGGTTTAATTAGCTGGGTAATTAGTGCTTCCTGAAACAGTTCATGCTCATACACTTTTGATAATTAATTTTCGGTGTGGGTTTTTCCAATGAGGGTTTTCTGTTATAAGATTCACGAGGTGGCAGCACTGTAGCGTAAGGTCAAAATTCATCTGTCCGAATAGAAGGGTCTATTTTTTCATTTTAAAATTTAATTATCTTTCAAATCATTAACAGAGGAATATTCTTACATGAAATGCCATAGTGTTGTGCACTGGCTATGTGTGCAAATAAAAGAGGAGGGCATTAGTTCATCTCAAGAGATAAAACCCGATTGAAACAGTGACTTGTAGCCATTCGCAGATTCAAGTTTACTCCAACATCTGTAAAATCCATTTCATGACGGATGATTATGAGTTATCGCAGGATTCAGTGTTAGGCAAACGTATGCATATTTTAGTTTTTTTATGCATATCATATGATAAAGTTTAGACTTACATCGCAACTTGGTAGGTTACAATTAATATTCTGATTTGGTTTAAAGACGTGAAACCTGAAGTATAAAATAATCAGTGCTAATTATAACAACTCACAAAAATATGCAAATTGTGAAAACAAGTATGGGCAGCATACGTTACCTTTCAATAGTTTTTCCTTGTACCAGTGACTTTTGCACCTCTGCGTTTGAGCTCAATCGGCTCAACTTTCGTTTAGCTGAAATCAGTTACAGAAAAACTGTTGCCATGGCAACCGTTGTTAGGATAACGAGAATACAAAAACCCAATTCCCATGGTGCGGAAATGCGTGGTAGCTAAGTTGTCTACTTTAGTTTAGCTGCAATCAGTTATGGAAAAAAGGTTACTATGGTAACCGTTGTTAGGGTGAAGAGTAAACAAAAATGCTTTTTCCGTTTTGCGGAAATGCATAGTTGCCAAGTTGGACCAGTTATAGTTTAACTGAAATCAGTTATGGAAAAACTGTTGCCATAGAAACCGTTGCTATGATCACAAGTAAACAAAAACCCGATTCCCATGGTGCGGAATTGCATGGTTGCCAAATTGTCTGCTTAACTTTAGCTGAAATTTGTTATGCAAAAAAGAGTTGTCATGAAAGTCATGGCGAAGAGTGAACAAAAACGCCATTACTGTTCAGCAGAAATGCGAGATTGCCAAGTTGGGCAAGCTATGGTTTAGCAGCAATATTTACTATGAAAAAACTGTGACAACCATTGCTATCATCAGGAGTACAGAAAACCCCAATTTTCGTGGTGTGGAAATGCATGGTTGCCAAATTATTGCTGTTACCCAGTTAGGTGCGCTTGAAACAGATTTTTGGAAATTACTGTTAAATAATAACCAAATAAATTCATATTCATCCTAATTATTTGATATAATTTAAATTTTCCGAAAATGTGCTAATGTCAAGTTGACTCGTAAAACTTTACATCACTGGAAATCTGAAGGCGCATCGTTCAAAAAGATTAATAATATAATTATTTACATTTGTCAATCTTACTTTGATTACAACTGAGCAAAGCAGTCCTTGCCCCACATGCCACACACTGAGTATAAATGATCATGAGCTTTTTCATAGATTTGAGAAAATGGACAAAGTAGTAACATGAAAGCGAGCAGGTCCGGCCGACACTTCTCAAACCCGCGCGCGTACATGGGATTCCACACACATTTTCTTCATACAATTTTTCGATATCTTGACAGTTTGACACATTTTTCGGCACCACAGGCAACTTTACTTTAGGAACATTACACAAGTATCTCTCAGATATAATGCTATATCAGTCGAGGTATAAGGCAGGGAAGCATTTATTCATCCACATATTTGACACCCTAACAACACTTGTTAGGGCGTCATTTCAAGAATATCGAATATTGTTGAAATTAGTCGAATATTCTTATTACTATTATTTAAATATTACTTCTTCAGTCCAACTGAATTTGAGTTACCCCTGTTTTATTTCAATTTGTGCATGAGTGTAGATGAAGTTACTAAACCAACAAGAATCAACTTCACATTTATCATAACTTTTTCTAAACGTTGAGGCACAACATAATTCGTCCTTCTAATAAATTTGCTGACAATTTTATGCCGTCTTAATTTTATATGACCACGTATCCGGCTTTTTACTAGCATCTGGTAAATAAACTTTTAATTATATAGTCAAGGTGATAGGGCATATGCCGGGATATTATTAATATTCGTGTAGACTCAAGATATGAATTTATTACCTCTTATAGGATTCAGATGAATAGTTGATTGAGGAAATAATGATGATATTAATGTTTTAATATGAAACGGTAGACTCAATAATTAAAAGGGGGTATAATTTGTTCTATTTAATTATCTGTTCGGCAAGGTAATGCTGTCATAAAATTTAGCACACCACAGCTGATTTTTAAAGAATCGGTTACTAGAGCCTTTTGTAGCTAAGTTCTTCAATTTTGTCTGCTTTCGTTGGTTTAAAAAAAAAAGTCGAAGAATAGTTGCTGGAAGGAAGTTCTGTGAAAGAATTTCTTCAAAGTAAAAGTTTTGTACCTTTTTTAATGTACAGTTATTTTTTGATAAGTAAATGAATAATAATGAAGGAATACTAATAATTATCAGTTTTTCCATTTGTGTCTATGAAAATTCTCGTCGGTTCCGGGTTTTTGAAGCCTAGGTTATTAATATTAAAGTATAAGTGGATATAAAGGTCTTTCAAACACGGGCGATTTTTCGAGCATGACGGCGCAGCCGGAGTACTCGAAATAGAGCAAGTAGTTTGAAAGACCAGTCATCCATGAATACTTCACGCTATTTTTTTTGTTGGTAGGTACACTTCGAAATCATAAATACTCGCAAAAATGTAATGATGCATATAAAAAAGAATATGACAGTTCATCGAGTGGATGCAAAAGGTAACCAGATATAAATGAACGAGTTGTGCTGTTTTGTATTTGTTAGTAATATTTTATTAGAAGTTGCAAGGTACTCCTGTCAGATGAATAATCCAAAAATGGTCATTCAGACTTCACTTTTCTCGAGTTGTTGATGTTGCCAAGGTAACTTTAAAAAACGCGCGTTTCTGAAAGATTGAGGGAAATATGTAAAAAGGGGCCCCAATAAAAAAATTATAGTATTCTTGAATTTGTTATCACAATCGTCAAGAGCAATGAAAAATCTGTCCATAAAGATTTCAACATTTTTATTTGATGGTCTATACAAAGTCTATTCAATTCCATGAAAATTGATGGATTGTGGAGGCTGGACATAAAAACGTTGAGTTGTAACTTTTATGAAATTGGAGCATACGAGGAAAAAATATAATGTTGAATTATCCTGTAGTACCTTCTTGTCTCTGTTTGGTATAAATCCCCTGTATTGTAAGTAGTTACTAGTAGATGAAGTATTTGGAAATAAACAACCTGCTATTTATTTATCACCACGGTTTCAGGAAAAATCGTTTTTCAATAGGAAGGATAATATCCCTGCTGAATTATTTTATATTGATGAAATATTTACGTTGCAGAAAAACTCAAAGTCATCTCCACAATTTTAATCTCAACCTTAAAAGTTATGCAACAGGTGGAACAGCGACAACTATCTGTCAGTTTTGAGCGGTATTATTTAGAGTAGGTAGTACATGTTTCGAACCTGAATAGGTTCATCTTCAGCTAATTTAAATTCTACAATAAAGGAAGAAATTATCACTAAAGGTAATCTAGTACAATATAGTAGGTATCACTTACATGGAGAAGAAAAAATTGTTATATTAAATTATATGTAGAGAGAGTAAGAAAGTGTATGTGTCACCACATTGTACCAATAAAGGTTTATATAGTGGACAACATACTTGTTTTAATTTAATTTGACATTAAGAAGAAGAATTTCACCTAGGTGAAATTCTTGGAAACATTACAAGAGGAGACTGATAAGAGGCTAGAGTGGGATCTTTATATTGATTGTATAATATGCAAGATTCTAATTTCATCAATCTTTGCAATTAAGCAGATGAAAAGCGGTGTAGCCACGGAAAGGTTGTTATCGTTTACTTCACAATGATACACCCTCACATTTCATTCAACATAATGTCATGGAGATGTGGAAGAGATTTTAGTAGAATATTTGTGGAACAGAAACGTATTTTAGGACTGATCTTTACTATGGACTATCGTGACAGTTGCAAAACAGTACCTATTCGTAAGAGAGAAATTGATAACTGTACCTTCGATATATATTCTGAAATTCATCATAAGCATTTTGAAATATGTCTATACCAGTGCTCCTTCACGTGCCTACCACACACGTCATGGTGGTCGCTTGATAATAACAAATCACTAAACCACAAAATTCCAAAACTCTCCTCTCTACAATGCATTAAATTTCTACAACAAACTGCCAATTGCAATTAAGAATCTGTCATTCCAATGATTATTTTGGTAGTTAACACAAAAATGACTGGCAGTTCCTATTTACCGAGAATTAATAGCAAAATAACGGTTGCATGGGACCTCACCTTAATGAGAACTCCGAAATGCATACGTTAATGATGATTAGGCAAGTTTTTCAAGAAAATTAGTTAAGAGCCTCCACGTTGAGATTGCTAATCATATATTCCACTTCCATTACGCTTACCCTGCTCTTTAGTCCAACTTCCGGTGGCAGCTCATTATAAATTCAACATCTAAAATACAACGCTGTTAACTAAAATTCATTTACACAGTTGTAATTAATAATATACGAATGAGAAATGACTGGAATATGCTAATCCAAAGCAAACAAAAGAAAATGGGATAAGTGCAATCGGACGTCTTTTTGCACCGAGAAAAAGGCAATTTGAATTACAGCAAATTCGATTAGAATCTTCGTGTACAAGATTCTGAATCACTGATATGCAATTCTTCATTACTTACCCACAAAACGCTTGCTCATTGCAGCGAATATGAAAACATTAGGTATGAGGGTAAACCCATAAAGGACCCGGCTGTCGCCTTATGGAAAAAATTGTAACCGCTTAAATTTACTGAATTTTCGATATGTTGTAGAGTTTGAACACCTGAGCAAAAGTGTCCATGGGCGCAACTCAATCTGATGAATGGGTTGAGTGAAAATAATATTTCACAATTTACACAACAATAACAGTTATTGATAAACATTGTTTCGGCACACTGTGTCATCTTCTGAGCGAGTTTTAAACTAACCTAGGTACAGAATGTCGTCTCCTTAAATACCTACTGGAAGTTATACAGGCCGTTTTTTTAGCTGATCCCACTATTGCCAATCTCGAAAACGGAGAGACCTACAAGGTCGGTAAAATTGGAAAAATATTTCCTATTTCGGGGAGTAATAATAATCTCTTTGCAGATCTTAAATATCAACGGTTGTTTTTGAGATATTCGCCAAAAACTAAAATAGTCGAATTCGTATATTCTTTTTTAATCTTGAATCTTCATGAATAATTGACTGTGAACCATTTTATAATAACTTTTATAATAACGAATATATCGCCAGTCGCCCCTCTTAATGTATTGCCATGTACATTTTAAACACTGGTTTTAGCAAAGTCATAAGCGTTTGATCATATACTCACTAAAAGTGATGACAAAAAATGAAAAAATTCAACAGGATTTTCCTGATCGAAATCCATGCTGCTTCTAATTTGATATTTCGAACTTATCATTTCATTCGAAAATTTAGAAGAGTATAAAAGACCCGAGGGGGAAACAACTAACCAAAATGTGTACACCATAATTAAATATCTGATAATGAACAATATTTAAAATATATTGAAACAAAACCGCAGTATTTAAATATTTAAATCATATTTAAGATAATGAAAGTATTTAATGTGCTGAAAATGTATTTGAATAAATAGAACAAAGTGAATATAATAATTGGAGTAATTAAGGTTATAAAAACGTAATGAAACTATTGAACAAAAGGAATTAACGATTTTGGTATAATTTTCCCTGTACTTTTTACAGAAGTGCATAAAGTGTATATCTGTTGGTGACGAATCAAAATGAAAGTTTTTAAGTCATTGGGGCATATTGTTATATTGCATTCAATAATCCTTCATTTGAGAATCAGGGAAAACTAAAACTGAAAAAAAAAGTTTTCCAAAATAAATATTTATCAAAAAATAAGAAAGTTTCAACCAAAAACAAAGATATGCTAATAAAATATCAGATCAACTCTAAGAAATATGGTTTCCTAATTGAGTCCAATTTCTATTTTGAAAGATTTTAATTTTTTGTTTACTTCTCTCAATGATGGACTACTGATTTGGAACGGATAGGAACCTTGCAGAGATATTGGGCCTTCGAAAATAAATTCAATCGACACCTCTTGTATGTCCTTCTTCATGGGCCACACAAACGAATCAAGATCACATTTTAAAAATTTAATCACAACTAGTTTTTCCTTCAATTCTATTGATCTCCCAATATACCAGCTATCGCTATATGCAACAGTCTAGTACTTTTCGGCGATTAAAGGAACGCGTTTGCCTTCAAGAAAAGGTGACTGTAACACAGCAGTTTCGTGTTTCGTTTGCTTTGGTTTCTTTGATTTATTTCTTTTCTCTCAGTGTGAATCCAAACTCGGCCCTTTTACTCGCTCCAAGCGGTCTGTACTCAATTTTCTATTCAATTTTTCCTCTAAGAGCCAACATAAAGTTGATTTCTTCACAATGACAGTTTTTCCTCCGGATTGGACTTTGATAAGATGCTGTGGGATTGAATTCGTACATTTTTCAGAATAATCAGTAAGGTTTAAATCAACATTTTCGAGCAGCTCTATTACATTTTCATCTTCAAAATATTCAAAATATGTTTTTCGCTCTTTAGCAAATTTCTCCAACTGGTCGATATCATCTTCGGAGAATGTGGATGAAACTGTTTTATTGTTGTACCCACTTATATTCAGTAAATTAATAATGAAATCTGGTATATCGAAGGCGTCTTTGATTTCTTGTGAAAACCTGCAAAATCAAAATAAGTAATATGATATTTGCTTTTACTACCATCACGCAATTCCATGAATATAAACGAAGATTTACGGCAAATCACCCGCAAATCATATTCAGTGAGACTTAACCATTTTCTATACTAACTCATAGCACGTCGATCACAATAGATACAGATCCCACTGGAAATGAAAAAATATCAACAAATTAGATTCCTGGAATTCCAGTCTCAAAAAAGAATTATTGTATAGACACAATTTTTTTTGCAATTTTCCAATTCATTATTACTAATTATTTATTCGTAATATTTTTTCAGATTTATATACGCAAATGTCTTTTGATTAACCTCAGCCAGCCGTGCGGTCAAACCACCCTGAGGGCGCCCGACGCTCTACTTGCCCTAAAACCCATGCGAAAGAAAAATCCAAAGATATTCTAGGCACAGCTTAATAAACACCTAGGTATTCAGTAACTGATGACGTCCGTGCGTAACCCCTCCAACTTCAATCGTAAATCTAAATCATAATAGCGACGTCTCGCGTCAATGGCCGTCGACCGCCCGCCAAAACCCATGTACAAAAGCTATTTATTAAAAACATATTTATAGGTAGTATTCGTACAAATTCCTCTGCGTAGTTTGTACTTCGAAACCCCCAAACAAAACATCGCTTACAATGAACTAATAGTTTTGTCTCATTGCCTCGAAGAAACGAAAGATTCAAATAATGCCTGGTTTGTTTAGATAGGGAACCTAGGTATATTAATTATAATTAAATAAATAACATGAGATAAAAATGAAAACGAAATCACAAATCTTACCTGTTGAAGACATGGTAGAAACAATAAATTGCCACAAAAATATCAAGTTTACTAATTCACTTCGATTTCAACCTGCCAGCTAGACACACACACACTATCGTCACCAAATCGCAAATCTAGGAACATCCCAAATATTTCGAGGATAAAAAAGGATATTGTAATATTTAAACTGTAATGAAATACTGAGAACGATATATTGGTATGAAAACAATGTTTAAAGTGAAAGTGTTATTCGTGGATACTGACAAATATTGAAATATTTTAAATAATAAAAAAATATTTAAAGTATAGAGTGGATATTTTTGGAATGAAAGTAGTATTTGTATGGAGCGATATTTGTGGACACTGAAATACTTAAACTGGTATTGAAATAATTTAAATATATTTAAGATATTTTGGTACTGAAAGTCGTATTGAAATATTTAAATTTCTGCATGTACACCTATTTAAAGAGTTGTTTCCCCCTCGAAAAGACCGTTATGGTCTGTAGATCTTCATCGGAGTCATCTTTCTTGAACAGAGGCACTACTTTTCCAATTTTTAGAATTTGTGGAAATTTTCCCTACTCTCGAATCTACTCCTAATTTGTGCACTAGGCCTGTTATGGGAATCGTTATCACCTCAATACCTTTCTTTCAGATGAATCCGGGAATATCATCTCCACCAGATGATTTTTTTGTTTTCAAGTTTGACTGTCAACAGATCTAAGACTTTGTTTTTGAAGTATTATAACAGAATAACGGGGACAGGTAGCCGAGTGGTTAAAGCGACATTGTTTTAATCACTTTTGGCTGCCAGTCAAAGGTTCAAACCCTAGCTACTGCAGAACTTTTTCTGATGGCCCGAGAAAGTGCTAGGAATCGCACGTAAAAAGGTAAGACCTCGTTAATCCTTAGCTCGCACAAGTTTCGACTTCTGAGGGCTGCCGTTCGTAAGGGGACGACAGCTGTTTAACGGAAAAACAATTTTATCAAAATTTTAACAAGAATCTCTTCAGAAACGTTTTTTGCTCCTTTATCTTGTCACCATTTTTCAAATTTCCTGAACACTTCTTTTCATCTGCTTCTTGACATACTCGGTATGATTGAATTTTTTGCTAAATTAGCTGATCATTCTATTTCAAAAAAGAATCATCAATTTTATGCTTAATTTGCAATGAGGTACTCACCACAGATGAACATAATTTATTTTGTTACCATTGCAACGCCCAAGTAAAGCGATGATCTTAAATTTATTAGAACGGCTGCAAGCTTTGATACATTTGGAACAGCACAATTCTTTTTTTTTTAATTTAGTTTTGGGTTAGACAAAATTTTGTTTTTCAGAAAATCAGTTCAAGAAAACACAAAATTTTTTTACTCTTGTAATTTGCATTCGTCTAAAAAATAAAATTATCCTTTCCTGTTTCCGTAAATAGCTATTTTTCTTTCTATAAACAATATGGCTATGTAGTGATTTGAAGTCAGACAGTAATTTTTCATTGAATCATATGAAAAGTGAATCAGACGAAAATTGTATTAGGTGCGTAAAATGAGTGTTGTTTTAATGGCACATGAGAATAATAATTTTTGGCCGAGACCGCAGGTAGAGGCCAAAAATTCTCTCGAAAGTCTTCTGTACTGATATTACAGAAAAGGGCTGTAAGGTGTCTCTGTAAAGTCAAATCTAGGGAGTCGTGCAGAAATTATTTCGCTGCCAATAAGATTTTAACTGTCGTTGCCTTATTTATTATTGAGACTGTATGCTTGGTGTACAAACATAAAACAAAGTTTGACTTTGTTTCTTCTCCTTATGCTACTCGTAATAGCATATTTAATGTAAAACTTCCCATACCCCACTCAAATTTAATCAAGGATTCCATATTTTATAATGGTGGTAAATTATTCAATCACTTATCAGTAGATATAAGGTCTGCAGATCTGACCAACGTACAATTAAAGAAAACAGTGAGAAATTTGCTAGCTGATAGACCTTATTATAGTTTACAAGAATATTTTAACGAATCGTTTTAATAATACGATGATCTCATTTTATTCAATTTTATTTTTATTGTATTTGTATTTTGTTTGTAATATGAATTTTAATATGTAATTTTCCAGTTTATTCAGTAATATTTATGTACCTATACATTTATACATTGTCAATAGGATACAAATCTTCCGACAATAAAGCATATTCTGATTCTGATTATGTTTCGTTACTATAGAAACGGTTTGTTGACACGCCACGTGTTTGACTGTTTGTGTTTGCTCGTAGTTGCTTCAATTTCAAGTTATTTTCAAAAAGGTGGATGTTGATTATGATAGTGGTAGTGATACCCCATCAGATAATTCAGATATATCTGAGAAAGCAAATGCAATAGTATCTAATTTGTTACTGGCCAAATCAAAGTTAATATATGAGAAAACATATGACCAATTTCGTGAATGGTGCGACAAGAAACATGTAAAAAAGGTTTCTGAATATGTGCTTATATGCTATTTTGAGAAAAAATCGAAAATTATAACACCTTCTACGTTATGGAGTGTCTACTCAATGTTGATAAGTACATTGAATGTTAAGGAAAATATTGATATAAGGAAGTTGGTCCCGCTTATTTTTTTTTTTTTTTTGTGTTTTGGCATCGACTGCTGTGGTCATCAATTAGCCATGTGTTCTTTATAGGCCTTGTTACTAACTCCATACGCCACCTTAGGAGCAGCACTGTTAATTGGAATGCAACAGTGAATCGTGCAGGACTCACCCTAGTCGAGCCACGAGATTTTAATAATTTAATCGGTTAAATTAAATAAAAAAATCCCAGCCCAACCAGGATTCGAACTCCGGACCTTTCGACTCAGAGTCGGACGCTCTAACCACTGCGCCACGCCCCGACATGGTCCCGCTTATTAAGAACAAAAGCGTCGGATACCGATGAAAGAAATCTAAAGTTTTATCAAGGGATGATATCAATAAATTCATTGAAGATACTGATAACGAAACAAATGCACTTCATTTAGGTACACATATAATCATAATTTTGTAAGATTAGTGGTAATTTCAATATATTTTATTTGTAGTTTGTCCTAATTTTGAGTATATCAGCGGTGCTTGTCGCCGTGATCTATATTGATTGTTAAAATACCTGATACGAAGACCTATTGCGCAAGAACGTTTACTGTTTCAAATTCTGATTATATTGAGATATACCGCAAGTATAGAGCATTAAGGCCGCCTCATACAAAAAGTAAGATTATTTTTGAAATATTCGAGAGGAAAATGTATTAACCAACATGCGGGGATAAATAAAATAGGAGAAATTCTCAGCTTGATTGCAAAATGGCTTGGAAAAGACATGTAAAAGAGCTACAGAGGTCACTGTTTCAGGAGAAGCTCTGTAACTCTTCTGGCCAATGGTTGGAAATCTGCCTTTGTAGCAGAAGCTTATATGGAATATGGTTTGAATAACAAAATTGAGATTTCTAGCAAAATATTGAATTGTCATCTTCTTCCAAACAAATTAAAATATCTGATAAAATTGTGGAATTACCTCTTCAAGAAATATCTAACGTTTGTGATCAGAATCAACATGGAACATCTTCGGGAATTTATGTTGGAAGTAATTACTCAAACTTCACTATCAATTATTATTCCAATAAATAAAATTGTTTTATAATGAATAATCAATTGATAACTGACTCTGTTAAAAATAAATCCTTCAAAAAATAATATTGTGAATTATTTTGGCTGTGATAAAAAGTAAACATTTACGCATCAATAGATAAGCAGAAATGTCAAGTTTTTTTGACAGTTGTACAAAAATGATATATTTTTTCTTGACACTTTGAAGTTCATAGCTCGCATTAAGAATAAACTCATTACGCAAACACACAAAGTTATCCAAATTAACAATGCGTAATATATTCAAATGAGGGTAAGGATCACTGGATATTACCGAAAAAGAGAAAATAAACCTGCTACTCGAGTTAGACTCGATAGCGCTAGGTATCAATTCATCCGTCGGACTCTAAAATGTCACTGCTGTTTTTTCCCGATTATTTATTTTTCATCGTACGTTATTATCCCTCTCGTGGCGACTACGGCAATAAAATGAATAATGAAACCACCTCATATATATATATATTAAAAAATAACTGACCTTCGTGCACCCTGCAATATCTGTCGTCATGTATTTTATTGCCTTTTAAATTACACCCATAGCTTGATATGTCGTAGCCTTGATGTTGGAAACCATTATTCTTCTATAAATAAAGAACATATTGATTGGCGGCTGTCCATCAACAACTTTTGTTCTGTTTTTATTGATGTAGGATTTTTCCTATTGGCTTGTTTTTCTGTAAGTGTATAGTTTTTCATGACATTGAATGTCATTGTGTCTTGAAACCAAGTACCAAACGAAAAAAAAATTCCTTGCTGAGAAACTAGAACAGGAGATAATTAATTATGGAGTACCCCAGGGATCTGTCCTTGGGTCGTTACCATTTGTAATGTATGTCAACGACATTCCGCAATATCTCAATCCACTAAAATATGTTAGCAATGCTACATGCTATGTAGCAAAATACTGCCATACTGCATACTAAATGCATCAAAATAATATTAATCTCGATAAACTGGCTGATAACAAGGTCAAAGCAGAAATTGAACGAAGAGAAAACTTTTCTACAAATGATCAAATGGCAAATGGCTTTGACGTTAATCTAACTCGCTTTACTATAGAGTATAGACGATCAACTAAAAAAAACGTAAGCTCTGGAAGAAGTTTCTATCAATTAAGTCCCGTCAAGGTTTTGAGACTCATCGTTCTTACTCCTGTGATTTGTCTCAAGACCTAAAAGCGGCCATACATAACTATGAATGAAATCAAGTGGGGAAAGCCGCCAAGGCCATTCATAAATACTGTATAGAACTAATTTCTCGTCGAAGATCTCTATACCTATGATAACGGAACCGTATGTGAATCCATTCAGCAAAGACATTTTTTCGATAACTCTTTTTTCACTGTTGCCTTCCTATGCACTTAATAGCAGCTAGCCTCTGTCATTTCTATTTTAGAAAAAAGAGACAAACTCCATCCTGGGAACTACAGACCAGTTAGCCTGGTGTCGATATGTGTCAAAAATATGAAGGGAGTAATTGTAGATATCTGCATACCCTTTTCGCTTGGAAATGCTGTGATCCTCTCTGCACAATATTGTTTTATGCCTGGAATATCAACAACAACAAACATATACAGGGTGTTAATTAAGTACGTTGACAAACTTCGGGAGGTGATTCTTTGAAGGTTTTCAGGACGAAAAGTTCATATAAACATATGTCAAAAACGGCTTGGTTTTCGAGATACAGGGCGATAAAAATACATTTTTTTCAAGATTTTTTAGAGTTAACTTCGACATTTTCGACAATAATCAGTTCAAATTAGGCAAGTACAATCCATTCAATAGGGCGCACGATACAAAATAATTCATATCTTAAATAATTCACAGGGTCCTCCTTTTTTCAGAGTCAAGCTTTGTTCAACCCTTCAGATTTTTTTTTTACGCCGCCACTGACATATTATGAGAAAGGAATAATAAATGTTGTTTCATTTAACATCTTTTTGATATCTTGCATTTTTTCATTTACTTGTACGGTTCAGGGGCTATAATGAAAATATTAATTTAAACATTTTCCAGTGTGGCATAACATTAGAAAATTTGAAAATTAAACATTTTCAATTATTGTAAATTGATGGAAATATTTTTTCAGAATTAGAAAAATCTACGATGAATAGAAATTATACAATAAAAAATATAAAGACAAGCTTTTATACAAATGCACTGAAAATGAAAAAATAATTTGTTTCATTTTTAGTAGGTTATTCTGTGAGTATCAAAATCTTTCTGTACAAGATTACCTAGATCAAACAATGAAATGAATTATTTTTTCCTTTTCAGTGTATTGTATAAAAACTTTAAAATGTTTTCTTTTTATAATTTTCATTTTTATTATTTTAGTTTATTTTTTATGTGAAACTGAAAATCTCCAACCAATTTTGAACAGAATCGGATCATAATCACAAAACTCGTCCGCCATATTGGAGCCGCCATTTTGTTTTTTAACAAACATTTTTTTAATGCATTGTCACCGGAATTACGGAAACCTGCCAAATTTCAAATTAATCGGAGTATTAGAAGTGGGTCAAATTCAACTTTTATTAAATTGTTTGTTAGTTAGTTACAAGTGAAGCTAAATAAAAGCTTGTTATTGTGAAGATGTGATTTCTTTTTGTGATATCTAACAGAAAACTACTATCTCCCCGTCACTGCGGTACGCTGGATATTAAACTAGATCTGACAGATATTGGGAAAACCTTAACTTTCAACCTGAAGATTCTGATGGTAAAAATGTGCATTTTCATTGAGATATTTGATTAAAAATGTTTTTACCCATCAGTCTTGATAGAGAACTCATACAAATTTTTTGTTATTTTAAAAAAAGATATTTTTTGATATTAATTCATTTATTTAAATATCAACAACTTGACAGTTATCGAAAGTTGAGAAACTGTCTCATTGTTAATTCTTCATTAGTGCAAGCTATAAAGCAGAATCATTCAATATTCCTTTGGATAAAATGGTTGAATATACAAATTCAGAAATGGCAGACATGCACTGAATGTATGGAATGGCTGATGGTAACGCTCGTGCCGCCAGACGAATGTATCTAGAAAGATTTTCACAACGTCATATTCCCAGCACACAAATGTTCATCAATATTCACTCCCGTCTTCGTGAAACGGGTACTTTCAAGAGGTCTGCTGTTCTCATAGGAAGACCCAGGAGAGTTAGAACAGTTCAGATAGAAGAAGCTGTACTTAACGAAATTGAGCAGTATCCAGACACCAGTACAAGACAAATTGCGGCACAGTTTAACGTAACCCATGTATTGGTATGTTTTAAAAGAGCAACAAATTTATCCCTATCACATACAGCGTGTTCAAGCTCTTCTGCCAAGGGATTTTCCAAAGAGATTAACTTTTTGCACTTGGATTCGAAATAAATTGTTGGAAAATCCATGGTTTTTATCTCAAGTGTTATTCACCGATGAGGCATGCTTTTCCCGTAAAGCCATTATTAATTTTCACAACAATCATATGTGGGATGAAAACCCACACGCCGTGATTGAAAACCATTTTCAAGAGACGTTTTCTGTGAATGTTTGTGTTGGAATTGTAGGGAATTTCCTTATCGGGCCACATTTTCTGCCTCATAGACTCAATGGTGACCATTATCGACATTTTCTTGAATTCATCTTACCTGGACTCCTAGAAGAGATCCCACTGAGGGAAAGAATTGGATTTTGGTTTATGCATGATGGTGCTCCAGTACACTTCAGATTGGTTGCACGCCAATATTTAGATGAGAATTATTCTGATCGCTGGATTGGGCGTGGTGGACCACAACTTTGGCCACCAAGGTCACCCGATATGAATCCACTTGATTTTTTCCTCTGGGGGCACCTTAAATCATTAGTGTACCGAACTCCAGTTCAAAGTGAAGAAGACCTGAGGAATCGCATACAGGAGTCATGCGGAATTATAAGAAACACTCCTGGTATTTTTGAGCGTGTCCGCCAGTCTATGGTTAGGCGCATAAACGCATGCATTGAAGTTGGCGGTGGCCATTTCCAGCAGCTGCTCTGACATATCAATTTCAATAATGGTCCTTTTCTGAACTTAATTTTATTCCTAGGGAATTTATGTTACTTTGCTCTAGTATTTGATAATAAAGTTATTCACTATTGAAAATGTCCAAAATTATTTTGCCATAATTAACTTTGTGCAATACATATTCAACCTGAGTTATGGTAAAAAATGTATGGGAGCTCCATAACATTACATTTTCTCTACACGAGCAGAAAATAGCTATTTGTGTAATGAGAACAAAATGACGTATTGCGTCACGCGCTAATCTTTGGAGAGTGGCAATGACACTTCGAGAAATGAATTATTTTATATCATGCGCACTATTGAATGGATTGTACTTGTCCAATTTGAACTAATTTGGATCGATTATGGTCGAAAATTTCGAAGTAAACTCCAAAAACTCCTAAAAAATGTATTTTGATCACCCTGTACTTCGAAAACCAAGCCGCTTGGGACATGTTTATATGAACTTTTCATCTGGAAACCTTTCAAAGAATCACCCTTCAAGTTTGTTAGACTATTTGCTTCTCAAATTTCTTTATGTTATGCGTTACTGGAAAATGTTTGCGTTAATATTTTCATTGTAACTCCTGAACCGTACAAGTAAATGAAAAACATCAAGAGAGCAAAAAGATGTTAAATGAAACAACATTCATTATTTCTTTCTCATAATATGTCAGTGGCGGCGGAAAAAAAAATTCTGAAGGGTTGAACAAAGCTTGACTCTGAAAAAAGGAGGACCCTGTGAATTATTTGAGAAATGCATTATTTTGTATCGTGCGTACTATTGAATGGATTGTACTTGCCTAATTTGAACTGATTATTGTTGAAAATGTCGAAGTTAACTCTAAAAAATCTTGAAAAAAAATTATTTTTATCACCCTGTATCTCGAAAACCAAGCCGTTTGGGACATATGTTTATATGAACATTTCGTCCTGAAAACCTTCAAAGAATCACCTCCCGAAGTTTGTCAACGTACTTAATTAACACCCTGTATATTGCCTGGACAAATGGACCAGATTCGTATACTCCTCATCTCCCGTTGGGATATTTAAAAGTCGTTTTTGTATTTTCCGCTCTTCAGAAAAATGAGAAATATAAAAAATGGATCTCTTAAACAGTATAAAAAATACAGTTGTTTTCAATGGTACAATCATTTCCATCACCGCCAAGACATATACAATTTTTTAAGAAACTTTATGCCAGGTGTTAATCCATTTTTTTGTAAGAACATGCAAGAACAAGCATAACATGTAACTTTTTGAAGACAGTGTTGTCGAAAAGCATAATATGAAATAACTAATGACAAATTCTGTTTTGATTAAAGTTCGAATGTATTCAACTAAAGTATTCTCATATACAACATTCAAAACATCAATAACATATGGTAATTATAGAAATAAACAGCTTGTTGGCATTTTAATGAATAAGTTTTACGTTTGTAACATTCTCTGAACATATTTCACATGCTCCAATGGAATTTTTATAATTTTAACCAAACCAAGCACCTGTTAGTGTTTTTCAAATCTACCTGTATAGTAAATTTTGAAGTCTTCGGAACGTTGGATATTCAACATAGAAATACATTGATCAAAAACTGAAATGTTCGCTTAGTTGCAGATAAGAGATTATTTTACTTTTTGAACAATTTATCTGCTTCTAGACACCTCAAGAGAGTCTTCTGGGTCTCAAAGTGATTTCAATATATTTAGAAGAATAGGGTTGATTATAATAGGGTAATGAAATTGAGAAGGGCCAGAACACACTATATATCATTTGAAATTATGGGTTCACTCACAAATTGGCAAGCATCAATTTTGTGGTTTTTCTGGAGATCTTTTGGAATTAGCAAGCTGTCCATTATTTTCAGTGGCAAACACTCTTTGATCAATTCGTCAGAGGGATAAATGTTTTTATTTCTGTTTACTCATTTTTCAAACTAATTTGACACATACTCCTGATGTCAGCAAACATTTCCATAATGTCCGATTTCTGATTAGCCAGAATAACAACTGATAGATTTTCTACTTGTTTCATCTGTAGCATCATGTAGGTATCACCATTGTTTATATAATAAAATGACAATTGGTAGAGGAATATGGAAAATCATAATCTTACCACGAAAATTGTAAAGTTTTCAATCATATTGATTACAATTACTGTACGGGGAACATTAAGGTTGATAATAAGGGTTCTTATGTCGGGGCGTGGCGCAGTGGTTAGAGCGTCCGACTCTGAGTCGAAAGGTCAGGAGTTCGTGCAACAGTAACGGCTAGGATTTTTTAATTTAAATTGACCGATTAAATTATTTAAATCTCGTGGCTGGACTAGGGTGAGTCCTGCACAATTCACTGTTGCGTTCTAATTAACAGTGCTGCTCCTAAGGTGGCGCATGAAGTTAGTGACAAGGCCTATCCAGAACACGTGGCTAATGACCATAGCAGTCGATGCCAAAACACCAAAGGAAACAAAAATAATAAGGGTTCTTGTAATTTTTGAATTGGTTTGCTACCAACAAGTACCTATCTGCCAACATAGGTTTTTGTCCATATTTCAATTCTTCTCAGCTTCTACTCATACTTCAACACGTACGAAAATCGCATCACTCGAGAATTTCAGGGCAAAAAGTCAAGTAAGAATACTTATTTATGAACAAAATATAATGCCACAGATGTTTCAACAAAATGGTGAAATTCACTCACAGCAGTCACAGCTTGTAAACAAATATGGCCGTTCCTGTATGTTCATTCCTCTGCGTTAAAAATAAAATAATATGAACCACTAATTCCAAAAAAATGGGGTTAACATGACACAGAGATATGTTTCATGTTTACTGGATATTATTGTTAGAATTTAGATATCATTTGTCTATGTTATGTAGAATTTGAGTTTCTGCCGACAATTATATGATATCGTCGGTCCCACGCCAACATCGCGAATGTGCAAATTTCAGGGTTTTGACTTCGATATGGAAAAGTATTAATTTTCTACCAAAGTTTTGGATGCCAAACTTACGTACCATGTTCCATTATGTTGTCTATACTGAGAAAGGGAGTGAATTCGCGAATGTGATAAGTTACCAAGGTTTTCAAAGCAAAACACATGAATATTCTTAAAACTCTTCTCATTCGAAATGACAAATTTGCACATTCGTGGAGATATGGTCATACTGAAATTTTACATGAATTACATGGTGATTACTCAAAAAATACATTGAAGGGACCTTTTAAGATAATGTCAATTCCAAGTTTTCTGTACATCTGTGAGTAATGTTTTGGGGTGGTTATAATTAAAAACATCGAACGAATCACATAACTATACCCTGTCTGAGACATATCTGGGAAACATAATACCATCAACAATTTAGTTATCATCTAATCAACATTATTTGTTACATTATTTGGATGTTATGTAAATGTAAACATACAGCAGAAAATATCAAGTTGGAAAAGTCATAAATACATTGATGTAATGTTAGTTTAAAATGTTTGCAAATATCAAAAAAGTTATGTCAGGAAAATGTTTTTGTTATGCATCATGTTTACTAAACTCGGAGCTGGAAATAATAGTCAGTGACGTAGTCTTAGCTTCATGGTGCCCAAGCAAGGCAAGGGAAGAGAGAAGAGAATTCCAGCCGCTTTCATTGGGTTATTTTTGAACTAGTGACTGATGTCACTTACAATTTTTTTTTGGGTTTATTTCCGTTTCTTAGTGTACATGATTCCGATACTTTAAATATTTTCCGTTCTTGCGTTTCTTTACCTTACGGTTACATGAACTAGACTTAACTCTAACAACAAGATAATAATATGTCGAAGTGTCAATTCATACTCCTTAGTTTCAGTTATACTACACTTCAACCAATCACCACGTACCTATTTTTTTGCAGGCGGATGTTTCCGACTCTCAGGGTATCTTTCACTGGCATTCGCAGCGACCAAAGATACGCCGTGCTCCTAGATGTCGTACCTGTCGACAACAAGCGCTACAGATACGCCTACCACCGATCTTCCTGGCTGGTTGCAGGAAAAGCGGACCCTCCAGCTCCAAACAGACTGTACGCCCACCCAGACTCGCCCTACTCAGGAGAGCAGCTGCGGAAGCAGGTGGTGTCCTTCGAGAAAGTCAAACTCACCAACAATGAAATGGACAAAAATGGCCAGGTGAGTCGAATCAGTTCATCCAGACTATTCCAGATCTGTTGATATATACTAATGCAAATAATTTTTGGAAAGTTCCTCAAGGATCCTATAGGGGTCCTCTGTTCTGGTCGTAGAGTTTTGAAGTTACCTCTGCTCGTGAACTTTGTTAATCGATCGATTTCTTCCTTTTGAGTTGTTTCTGGAGTAAACTTTTAGGTCACTGCACTAGCTCTTTTTGTCAAGTTGGTCTTGAAAGACGAGGTACATGATAAATGATCTTTCTAAATGAATCTGAGAACATTTACAACAACCAAGTAGCAGTTTGGCAGCCGGCCAAGACATGCTTCGAAGACTAGTCTATTACTCTATTGACAGGCTTTCATAATTATTCATTTATTTATCAAGTATCAAACAGGACTACCCAAAGTTATGAGTTTCTATAAGATTAACTAATGTCTAGGTTACAATGATTACAATTATAAAGCAACTGAAATGCGGACTGGAATTGTACAGAATGTTTGTTTCCTAAGTTTCATTTCTTTTTGACCAATATAATAGTTGACGTTGTAAATGACTACTGTGAATAAAATTATTCATTACATTGAACTAACTCAAGGGAGCCCTTTAGAAATATAAGAGAACGACTTCAAAATACTCCTTTGAACCTTTGAAGTCAGCTTCCTAGCAGATCTAACAGCAGTTCTGAGGCTCTGTACTACAAGATGCTGTGATAATTTTTGGCAAATTCTAATACGTAATTGATTCATTAACTTCAAGTTTGTGACAGTGTTTTTGTAATCAAACAGTCTTGATTCTTATCAGATCTGCTATCTTGACGTGAGAGTACGCTGGCCTTTGAGAATGAAAAGTCCGGTTTTTGAAATTCATTATATCGGCAAAATTCGTTGATCAGCCTGCAAAATTTGAAATCTTGATGGTTACTTTAACTGTCCCACCAAATCTCAGCTTTGCTGGCAAATCAGCTTGACCAACTGCATTGATCTAACTTCAAACATTAGAAAAATACCTGGACTAGCCTGTAGATCTTAAATGAAATACGTAGATGTCTCAGAGCTGTCCTTTTTCTCTCGATTATTTGATTATTCAATGGCACACACTAATACACTATCATATCTCAAAGAGATGGACGTTGATTCGATGAAGCAAGAAAAGGATAAAAACATCGGTCAGCAACGACTAACGTTACTAAAAGATCTCCAAAAAAAAACCAATCTGAGCTTTGTGCTCAAATCCGTAGGAATAAACCGTTAGTTATTTGCAGCAAACATCACTGGATTCATCCAAACTAATAATATGTAGCAGCAGATTTGTTTCAAAAAAATTATACAGCGTGGAAACGCTCTATTATCTTACGAGTTGATTATTTTCTGAGGAAAAGCTCGGACAGGTCGATTTTGTATTTTAGTTTTCCACCTTTTTTTAGAAAAAAAATTATTTTTTTCCCTACCACCTTTCAAGATATGACGTCATCGATATTATTTTAAATTGAAAGGGTATATTTTTATGTCAAAAATTGAATGCCCATATTTTTCATCATATCTTACAGTTCGAATCACAGTATACTGAGTATAAAGAAAACCAGTGTGACATATGCAATGGTAACTAAGAACTTATTGACTGGTTGCTAAGAGCTTTCATATGTTTGCTTAGCCTACTATTCAAGTGTAGCAATATTCTCGTACTAACTACTGAGTAGTTCTTAGGTTTACGTTGCAAAATGAATAATGAAATGAATGTTGAGAAATATGAACACTGGTTTCCTTTATACTCAGAATACTGTAATTCGAAGTGTAAGATATGACGTATGTGGTATGGTTGAACTCAGAAAACCCTTTCAATTTAAAAAAAAATATCGATGACGTCATATCTTGAAAGGTGGTTGGGGGAAAAAATTATTTTTTTTCTAAAAAAGTTTGAAAACTGAAATACAATATCGACCTGTCCGAGCTTTTCCTCCGAAAATAATCAACTCGTAAGATAATTAATAGAGCGTTTCCACACTTTATGAACGCACTGTATACCTAACAAGTATGGAAACTGTCGATATGAATACAAATGAATGAAAAGATTCGTACAAGTAAATGAGAATTACAACTAAGGGCATTAGATAGTGGCTAAAAAATGAACAAATTAACAGAACAGAACATGAGACAAAAACATGTTAAATTGAAATAATTTAATTTTTTTTTTGGATTGACGTGGCCTTTACTTGATGGAAATTCATAGTATATGACACTAAGGTAAACACGATTAAATTTCCACAGATTTATTGTCTACGCGATATGTTTCGATACACTGTATCTTTTTCAAGCGAATGTAATACATTAAATTATTCTACCTTGAACATTACTTAAATACCCTTCTTAACAATTGAGGTAATTAGGAGCTACCTATGATAAAAATAAAATTGACAATACAATGTAGGTAGGTACCTGTAAATCTCAAAACATATCTACTACTTAATTAGTTGAAAAGGTTTAACAAAGGGGAACTATTAAGGTCCAATTGATCATTTAGTAAACAATTCGAATTTTTCAATTTATTAATTTCCAAGAATTCTAAATAATTAAGTCTAATACCCTTATTTTCAACATGAAGGATTTCAAAGTTTTCATCGAAGTCATGGTCTTCTTCCAAAGTATGATTGGCATATGTTGAATTTGTTTTTGCGAGTGTAAATAATAATAATAATGTAAATAATGTAAATAATAAAACACATTCAACATATGCCAATCATATTTTGGAAGAAGACCATAACTTCGATGAAAACTTTGAGATCCCTCATGTTGAAAATAAGGGTATTAGACTTAATTATTTAGAATTCTTGGAAATTAATAAATCGAAAAATTCGAATTGTTTACTACATGATCAATTGGACCTTAATAGTTCCCCTTTGCTAAACCTTTTCAACTAATTAAGTAGTAGATATGTTTTGAAATTTACAGGTACCTCCCTACATTGTATTGTCAACTTTATTTTTATATAGGTAGCTCCTAATTACCTCAATTGTTAAGAAGGGTATTTAAGTAATGTTCAAGGTAGAATAATTTAATGTATTACATTCGCTTGAAAAAGATACAGTGTATCGAAACATGTCGCGTAGACAATAAATCTGTGGAAATTTAATCGTGTTTACCTTAGTGTCATATAAATTGAAATAAACACATTAAATTAAAATATTCCGTTAGAGGGTAGTACTTAGTTCTTATTTGATACCAGACGTTTTCACTGTTTTTTTTTAAATTCGGATTTTTTTCTTCTATTTTTAGCGATATATTTTGAGAGTTGTAATGATACCCGTCGTGGTCTTAGCCAGGGAAGTAGTTGTTTTCTGACAGGTACTTGCCATAATAAGCCTACGTCGTAGTTGTTTGTATATGGGAGCAAATGATGAAACATCGGTTGGCAATGACGGCAACGACTTTTCGTTACTAAACGATCTCCCAAAAGAACTCGAAATTTTTTTTATCCTAGCCATCATAGAATTCCAACAACCGGAATACCGGACTATTGCTCCACCCTGTATATGCTAGAAAATGTTTTCCTGGATTGGCTATGGAATGTTACTATTTTATCAAAGAATTCCTAAAAAGACGAAAAAAACATTGTCACAAATGACTAAAGAAGAGAGAAGAGAAAGTGTATACGACAACAGAGTTCTCAAGTCATCATGCATTTCGTCTACTCCACAACCTTCAAATAAACGATACAAAAACTTCTTTAATATTCTAGTCAACATGTACCATTTAAATAAAATTGTATAGTCACCGAAAATTATAATCATGGTGTCACTCGATTCGTAATATCATGTAGAAAGTTTTAGAAAATGTCCCAAAAGTGGCTGAAAAAAATTGCAAAATTATAATTTATTTGTTTATAACAATTTTTCAAACAATGCAGTTTAAATTTTTTTTAAAATATTGTTTTTACGTATCTTTCAACCTTCAGAAATCGAAACATACAAGATAAAGAAAAAGTTATTTACTTTTTTAAATTTTTGAATTTTTTTCAATAAAAAAGTGGAAAATCAAAATTTTAACAGTTTTAAATCGGATTGTAATCCTATTCAGAATAACTTCACTAAGTGAAAAAAATCCTATCAATAATTATCGGGGTTTTTATGTTATTATTCAGTTTAGAAAAATTTGTTAATTTACAAATGCCTAATTCATGGGGAAATTGGGATAAAAATTTTTGAACTGCGGATTATTGTTAACTGATGTATCCCAATACATGAATTTTTTTAAACACTAATATTCATATTTAATAGGTTAAAATAATTTTTATTGTTGTTGTGCCAGACTACCCGTTTTTGGCTCTATTTTCAGGGCTCTGTAAAAATTATAAATATTGGAGGTACAGTTTCGGGAGTCGGACATTTTCAGATCTTCTTTAACATTTCGAAAATCTTTATTATTCGAGATATTAAAAAAAACAAAGTCGTACTTTTTTTCCACTTAATTGTTTATAACTTTTTCAATTTTTTCGGAACCTTTTGGGATCTTTCCCTGAACTTTCTTCATGACATTACGAATCGAATGACACCATTATCATAATTTTCGGTACTTAACTATCCATTTTTTTAATGGTACATGTTAACTAGACTATAAGATGAAAACTACCTATTTCAAGCAAGAACAAACACAGTATCCGAAATAGTATATTGTGTATCTAGTAGTAAAAGCAATACTTTCCCGGTCGACAATGTAAATTGTTGGCCGAGGCGTTAAGCCGAGGCCAACAAGCATTGAAGTCTGGGAATGTGCTTTTACTACGAGGCACACATACTATTTTTTTTTTAAATCGCAATCGGTATTATCAAAAACTAAGGAATTCTACATATTGTTTGCGTGAATTCAATAACTATCTAAAATGTAAACAAGCCGGCAAAAATTTTCCCGTAGCGTTTTCGATACGGGAAAGTACTTTCCCGTATCGTTTAGGTCCGAAAACGGTCCAGGAAAGTTCGTTGCTTAGCAACGGACTAAAATACTAGATTAGCGTATTTTGAGGCCTGAAGTTGCTCCGAGAAAGTGGGCATTCTTGAACGATTTCAGAAAAAGTTAATTTTCGTGAAACACAGAATAAATCCGTTGAATCACAATAACTTCTACAATTTTATTGGGTAAACAGTAAACTGAACTGAAACATATTTTGGATCAAATGTGGATTTATATAAATAGCTACCGACTTGTGTAGTACAAATTATCCATGCAGACATCGGAAATTCATGCTCTTGTAGAGAAACGGGGAATGCCTGTCACTTATTGAAACGATCTCGATGTTATCTCTCTTATCTTCTATCTTCATCAAGTCCGCGATTATTACTGCTTGCAAAGAGCGTTCTTGTCATGGATATACCTTCCGTGTTCGAACGCATTTCCACCTAATTAAATTGTTTTTCACAAGAGTGGTTTCACAAGATTCGATATCCATCAGAAAGAGAGTAATAGTAGTAGGAACGTATGAAAGGAATCTATAAATAAACAAGTGGCACCGTTACGAATGAGTTGAAAAGATAGCGTGGTTTCGCAGAGAATCAGTTATTCATCAACACGTTTCCATGATTCTTGACAATATTAGACATTCAACCAAGTGTAAAAATACTTGTATGTCTCGTTGTTCACTCAATAGTTTCGACAAAAAATCTGAAAACTTCTTCTATCTTGTTCGACTTTCATACAGCATTTGATGCAGTCAACTATTCATCAATATTAAATAAATGGAAATCATGTGGATTAAGAGTCAGCTACATCTTGGGTCAGGTCATACCTTTCCCAAATAAACCAACAGGTTTGTATAAAGGAAACCGATACCTCATCAATGTCAGAACCACTGGATGTGTCAAGCGCTGTTCCTCAACGTAGCACTCTAGGCCCAACATTCTTTATCATTATTATAAACGATATTGTTCAGACCAACGCGATACGCACCAGGTGTTATTACCAGAAATAATTATGAGGATCTTGCTAAAAAGCTTCAACTTATATCAGAATATTTCTAAATGTTCCCAAAACAAATGTAATATTTGCACCTATAACATCAAACTCAAATGCCGGCCCACAGATGAAATCTGGTACATAACATAATCAGGTGAACAAACCAGTATTATAAAATTCCTTGGACTGAAGTCAATGAGAATCTTTCCTTGGAGACACATCTTCTTCTTCTGCTGAAGCCCCTACACGTTGACCTCTTCAGAGTGGGAGGCACCCGTGGAGGTTCGGGGTTTTGGGTGTCCCCCTGCTAACTTGGTTTTTGGGGTTACCTTCGGTTCCTCTGGTTTCCTTTTCTCAGGTGCCCCCCACACACCTAGGGTTGCCACCTCAAAAGAACCCTTCAGAGGAACTGAAGAAAAAAATTTATCGAGAAACGATGGAAGGGGTAGACCTGAAAATCACGAAAAATACAAAATCGCAATATTAACTTAAAATTCTTATTATATACGAGGTTATAAGCTTCATTTCGTTTCGATCGTTCATCGAGGGAAATGAAGAAAAAACTGATCAGAGAAAATTCATAAGCTGTTCTCTGGTTTTGTGAATGTGTTGTTAGTTTTTGAAATATGAATCGATACTTTCTTTTGAAAGATATGTACTTACTAAAAATTTTACAATAAATTTTTCATCAAGAATGTTTTCATCCCGATATACCATGCTCATAAACATTTCAAGTGAAGTCCAGAACGCTAAAGAATGTTGGATTCTAACAATCAAATGTCAACTTTCTGATATAGGTGCGATAGGTAAAAAATAACACTAGGTGTTTATTCCCTTTCCAGTATTGTATCTGCATTCATGATTTTTGTGAATAATTCATCTAGAAGTCTTTGTCATTTTTCATTCAAGGGCAAACAATGTCGAAAAGAGGCACACTACGAGAACAATGTATGTATGGGAAACTGTTAATCTCATCTTTACGGTATGTTCCAAAGTACCGATCAATATTTGCAAAACACCTTGTATTATCGGTGTTCTCTAGATTCATTTCGGATGTTCATTGGATGTCCAAGTAATATCCTCAGTGGTTGTTATTTGAATATCTTCTGAGACGTCCATTACACCAAATATGGACATACAATAGACGTCCAAAATACACACTATTAGACGTTTTCTGAACTTTAATTGCACGTCCAAAGTGGTGTCCTGGGTGTTGACCTTTTCATTGCGGAGGACGCACATGCGCGTTGTATCAGACCCCCACTATGTGCGGACAACGCACATGTGCGGCTTTCACGGATGAAATTTTGGTCCGCAGTGAAAGGGTTAATTGAATGTACATTGGACTAATTCTGGACATGCAATGGATAACTAGAACTTTCCATATTGGACATCCATTGTACGTACGTATGTGTTCTCCAGCGAAGCTGTTTGAACAAATTATTTATTCAAATATTTACTAGTTTGTCAAAAATGTGTTAGCATCCCAACAGCAGGGTTTCATGGCAAATAAATCAATTACCTTTAATTTGTTAACCTTTAGGGTTTCGTCAAACTAAAGCGGGAACGCGGGAGCGAGAACGGGAACGGTACTTTAGAACCGTGCAACTTGCTAGAAAAACAGTACACATAGCAAACCATATATTTTTCGTTGCTTGTATGCATTTCGGAATACGAATAATCACATCTGTATGCCCCACTACAGAATTGAGTTTCGAATTCATCTCGTTCCCGCTCCCGCTCCCGCATTCCCGCGTTGGTTTGAGGAAACCTTTACCAACCGAACATAAGAAATAATGGATCTGGGGTTCCACAAGGTTCAAATTCGGGACCACTCCTATTTTTACTTTTCATAAACTATTAACCAGTATTGATATAGTTAATTAAGCTCCTTTTAAAGTGTACTAAATAATTGTATTAGTCGTGTAATTGAACCTCACCTATATGTTTTTTTGGATATAAAGAATAAATACATGTGCTGTGTGGGTGGTGTATAATCTCCATTATTATTTCCTCTTTTCATGTTCATCCCAGTGAACCTCTCAATGTATTGCCTCGTAAATTCCACCGTTGGAATAGAAACTTTAAATGCCAATCGTCACGAAATCAAAATTGAATCCAACGGCGTATTTATTTAATTACGCGCATTGGAGGGATTCATCGGGCGAGGTTATGAATCGGCCCCCCTGACGCCAGACCTGCTACGACCGCTCATATTTCAATCTCCACGAAATGGATTTTAAACGAGATGCCTTGTTAGCCTCTAGGTGAGAAATTTGTTGTCGTTTGGACTCCCCATTGGGAAACAGCGCACCAGGTCGTATCTTAAGAAGGCACCATCGAGGATTTTCCACATATCGTACGCAGGTGATCGGTTTGAAAGAACGTTTTGTAAATAACCATCTCGCAGTCACAGCGAGAGACTAATGCAACTGCGACACTGCGTTTCCATGGCTTTCAGTTTATATTGTCACATAATCATAACTCCTGGGTTTAATATGCGTGACGTTTCTTTCACTTGTAGCTTTGATTAATACTACTGGAGTGACTTGTGTTTGTTTTTTGTCATCGTAGGGGGCCCCGCTGAGGAATAAATAGTTCGATTTGATGTTCACGACAATTTGAAAATTAAGTGTAAAACAATTTTCGTAAAAGTCTATGGTGGAAAATAAACAACGGGTATTTCGGCTGTCACCTTTCTAATTTGGAACGAACGATATCAGTTCCCTGATATAATATGAAGAAACTGCATGTGGCAACTATAAAACACTTTCTTCAGGATTTTGACAATCATTTATAGAATATACTTCAAAAAAATTAAAACACTTCACCGTCCACAAAAATTTATACTTTCGAGTAAAATAGGTTCCTGAACATATTATAGTCTAGTCTACAAGAAGTATTTTGGTGAATTTCTCTTCAAGTGCACCGAAAATTATGATCCAGGGCTCATCCTAGAAACTTTCTGAAAAATTTGAAGGTGTGCCGGCAAAAATTGCAAAAGTTCTAAGCAATTTAGCAAATTTGAAAAAAGATCCTGAAAGAGGAAGAAATTTCCTAAAAAAACTCCCACCTCCCAAAACTCTACCACCAATATTTAGAATTTTAATTTAGAGGCGAAAATAGCGCTAAAAGCGGGTGATGCGAGTCCGGCGTGCGCTGACTGATACGGACCCTTGAACAATAAAAATAATTTTATCCCCTTAAATCAGTATTAAGAAGTAAAAAAATTTACTTACCTTTAAGAATGAACGAAATTCCATGAAAAAAAATTCTCCCGTAATTATTTTATTAGATATGCTTTTGTTAATTAACTAGTTTTTACAAGTTTCAAATTTACATACAAACCCTGATAATGGACTAGTTTAATGATGTTGAAAATACTATATTTGACGGTATGGAATTAAAATACAGATCAGAACTACTAGTAAATCAGATTTTTTTTAAATCCATCACTAAATTACTGAGATATAGATTATTTAAATTTACGTATTTTAGCGCGGGACGTCTTTGGTCTATGGCTCGTCTGTGACGCCACGCCACATGTCTGAGATCGCCACACCACAAATAATTAATTACAATTACGTATTAGATCCTTAGCCGCGCCAAGGCACACATATTACTTTTAGGTCCAATTAAGTCACGCCTCATTAGTTTGCACCACTTCTTCCTTTTATTCATGTCATTTGGTACATGAGAAAACAATTTATTGGGGTTTTTAATTGTCGTGCTTTTACACATAGGCAAAATACAATTTTTGTAGAATATTTTTTTTAATTTCAACAATCGTGTAATGAACAATACACGACACGAACGGCGCAAGTGATTGTACACCGATAAATTTGCAAGCACTCTTCGAAACTGCGAATACCAGTCGCCTCGTTCATATGGCGTGACGTCACACCCTAGAGCGCTGCGTACTATGAAATTATTCTTCCAAGCGCAACTCCAAAGTCCCATAACTTTTTCATTTCTAGAGATATTTCAATGATTCTTTCACATTTTTGTTTCATTTCACTTCAATTTTTAGAATTATTCCATAATAAAAAAATGTCCATTGTTAAACTAAAAACCTCAAATTTGTTTCACTTCTTGGAGCTATTCTTGAAAGTCTTTAAAAAAGATCCCCATTGAAAAAATAAAAAAAAATAGATTTTCCACTTTGTTATTAACAATCTAAGAGACTAAAAAAATTAAAAATGCAAATAAAGCTATGATTTTTTTGAATTTTTTCAATTTGGTCGTATTTTAATTATTCAAAGTTCCATAAAAGTAATTTTTTTTGAAATTTCTTACTTACTTATAAACAAATGCATTGCTTGTAAGATATTTGAATTTTTGTTTTTTTTTTTTGAATTTTAATCAGCAATAAATATCATGATCTTTAAGAACAAAATCATTTCTTAAAATAAATGTTTATTGCTTAAAAACGCATTTGTTGATTAAATATTTTTTTTTCTACCAATTACTAATATTAAAGAACCATTTGTTTTACCATAGTTTCCATTGCTCTTCGATATTCTAAAAAAATATTTATTAATATTTTCTTTGTTTATTTAATAAACAATTTGTTATAAACAAATTAATTTTCACGATACAATTTTTTTTAAATACTGCAAAAAATAACAAGAGCAACCATGTCTCATGTGTCATGTGTCATTTGTTATGTAAAAGAAATTTGTTCTATTTTCTACATAATTTTAAATATTTTTCTATTTTTACGTTTGGCGTTTCCCTATTGTTATTAAAATAACTCGTAAACAAATGGAGATAGGACAAAGACACTTCAGCATTAAAAGCTGTACTCCTATCCTAAAAAGACCTCAAGTGCCTTTGTCCTATCTCCATTTGTGTATGAGTTATTTTAATAACAATGATTTAGAACTACGAGGAAACGCCAAACGTAAATATAGTAAAATATTTAAAATTATGTAGAAAATTGAACAAATTTTTTTTACTCAACAAATGACACAGGGTTGTTTTTGTTATTTTTTGTAGTATTTATTTAAAATTGTATGATGAAAATTCATTTGTTTAAACAAATTGTTTATCAAATGAACAAAGAAAATATAAATAAATATTTTTTAAAAGAAATCATTTTGTTCTTAAAGATCATAATATTTATTGCTGATTAAAATACCAAAAAAAATTTAAATATCTTATAAATAATGCATTTGTTTATAACAATTATTTAAACAATCATAGTGAGAAAAAAATCATTTTTATGTAACTTTAAATAATTAAAATACGAACAAATTGGAATATTAAAAAAAATTCATGCTGTATTTGCATTTTTTAGTCTCTTAGATTGTTAATAACAAAGTAGAAAATCAACATTTTTTATTTTTTCAATGGGTATTTTTTTCAAATCCTTTCAAGAATAGCTCCAAGGTTTGTATATAAATTTGAAACTTGTAAAAACTAGTTAATTAACAAAAGCATATGTAATAAAATAGTTACGGGAATTTTTTTTTCATGGATTTTTGTTTATTCGAGTGTCTAAACGGTAAATGAATTTTTTTATTTCTTAATATTAATATTCAATGGGTTAAAATTATTTTTATCGTTCAAGGGTCCGTATCAGTCAGCGCACGCCGGACTCGCATCACCAACTTTTAGCGCTATTTTCGTTTCTAAATTAAAATTCTAAATATTGGTGGTAGAGTTCCGGGAGGTGGGACTTTTTTTAGGAAATTTACTCCTCTTTCAGGATCTTTCTTCATCTTTTGGATATCTTTAATAGTTTCGGAAATATTTCCAAAACGCCAAACCCCCCCTTTTTTAATAAATTGTTTTTAACTTTCGCATTATTTGCCGGCGCACCATCAAATTTTTCCAAAAGTTTCTAGAGGTCATTCCGAATCGAATGAGCCCTGGATCATAATTTTTGGTGACCTTGAAGAGAAATTCATCAAAATAGTTCTTGTAGACTAGACTAATAGCATGCATTCCAAATTGTGCTTTGATTCTGGCATTTTCCTAAAATGTACTCTTGTTGTTAGTATTTTATTAAAGGTATTCTTGGGGTGTCCCTTAACACTGAGACCAGTCTATTGTATTGTTCTGTCGTCAGTGGTTCCTACTTAAAAAAATTGATAAATTATGGATATATTCATTTGTAGTAAGATGTCCGAATATATAATTAAAAAATAGTACAAAAATATATAATAAAATGATACAAATAGTTATGAAAGAGTGTTAGGTAAAAATGCTGCAAAAATTCAAGGTGTTGTTCCTTGATCTATTCTAAAAATATTTTGTCCCATGATGATTTTTGAAAAACCCCTTTGTTTCGAAGATACAGGGTAAACAAAATTTACGACATTAACAACATTTTATTATCAAAAAGTACATGTAAAGTTGTTCAATCTACAATAAATGTTCGAATTGACTTCCTCCAGCCTGGAACAAGCATTCAATCTTGTCGTCATTGACTGCCGAACTCTTTCAAACTAACCAGAGTCATTTCTAATTGAGTCACACCCAGCAATTATCCAATTTAGCAAATCATCCAAATTCTCCTATGGAGTAGCAATATATGTAAAACTCTTCTAAGAGTAGTGTACTTTTCAGAACACGCTGTTTGTTTGCGGCGTTTATCAAGCGATTCAGGTGAAAAATGTTATATCGCAGTTCGCCATCAAAGCGTAGCTATTAATCCATGGCCAACATTGAAGAATTATTACAGCCATCAATCACAAGTAACTTAAACAGTTGACGTGAAAACATGAAATTACGAAACGCAATTTTTCAAAATGGGGAAAATTATTTTCGTGCTCGCGCTAATGGAGTATGATTATTAGGAACCCCGTCGAGATAGAGCCGTGAAAGTATGTCAATTGCATAATTTAGAGGCTAATGATTATGGCCGTCATTATCATAAACAAATCCATATGCGATAATATATGGAATCGAGATATTTGATATGAAATGAGGAGGTTTATTTTTGACCACCAGATCGTTAATACGAAAAAACAATATCCAGAGCTGGTCTGAGGCAAAAATCTAGCGTACACAAAAAAATTAAGGAGGGTTTTTCAGATTTTTTATTCAGAGGGGGAATGCACCTAAACGGCTATAGAGACCAATTTTTGTAGATAAGAATTTTGTGAATCAAAACTTCGATTTGAAAATGATTCTGTAGTGCATAGATAAGGGTTGGGAATAGGTATTGAGGTTTAATGGGGATATGGTTCAGTCTAGAAATGAAGCTACATATAGGTTTTGAAATAACAACACTGAAAAACGTCTCATATTATAATGTAAAGTTACCAATACCTCCTCAAACATGAATGAAATATAAAAACAGTTATAATATATTTCTATACATATAAATGAAACGAATATAAAACAGTTTATAATGGAAAATAGGCTTTAAAATTAAATGAAAAATCACTGTATTCCGTGGAAAAATTCATTCATATTATATGGTCATAAGTTTGCTAGATGACTTTTCAACTGATATTTGAATGTAGATCATTGCTATTTCGGGTGTTGTACAGATGTAGATCCTCATTCTTATATAGAACATATTTCCATTTATTTTACGAACACGCATATCTCAAAGATAAAACGCGTAGTTGATAAATAATGATAATATTTATTAAATCCTTTACAATCATAAAAATCATATAGAATACGGCAGAAAAAAAATACACACATACGTACAGTCTAGATTCATACATAAAAATATGACATTTCTACAAATCACAAAAATATAACATTTCTACAAAAACATAGAAATATAACTGTTCCACAAAATAGATACATATACAGATATATCATTGATTGAAATACTCAGTAATAATAAAACTAAATAGTTGAACTTCGTTTCAAAAAGATTTTCCGTGATTATATTTTTCATCTCATCAGGTAGGTGATTATAAAATTTTGCAACCTTATTAGAAGAAGATTTCTTGTAGAGACAAGTTGAATGTTTCTGAAGCCTTATCAATTCACCAAGCCTATAGTAGGACATGAATGAAAGTCACAATATTGATTGTAATTCAGTTTTTATTAAAAAAAAAACAGCATTTCTATGTTTAAATATAAATTCCAATAAATGAGTTGCTGGAACATTTTTTCAACTAGAGTGTCCTAACTTCAAAGAGGTTTTGAAAAAAGCGTTGTATGAGTTGATATGTTCTTTATTTGGCATTTTTCTGGTTGGTTTCAAATATAGATATCATTTCAGAAATAGCCATTCAAATGTTTCAGATATATTTCCGATTCATTGCTAATGTTTCAGAAACGTTTCAAACACACATATAGAAACATCCTGGGAATAATTCACATATGTTTGGAGGGCACATTCCTGAATGTTTTACAAAACCTTGAAATTATAGTATATGCTCTGAATATTTCAAACTCAAATATTGAAACATTGTTCATTTGGAATATTTCCAAAAAGATTAATTCGAACGTTTATGGAATACCATAATTCAATTATTTTGAATTGTTAATCAGTTACAGTTTAGGTAAAATATAAAGTATTTTTCATTATATCAAATTTGAAATTCAAAATTTATTTCGTGATGTGATATTTCATTCCTTCGCCACTGAGGTGACTTGAAATGTTCTGAAATGCTGAAATGCTTCAATTTTGGGAATCTTAATATGTTTTGAAACTATAGGAGTCATTTTGAAACATTCCGGTAATCTTGCTATCCCAGACCGTTTCAATTATTCTCAGTAAAGTTGTTTTGAAATGTTTCAATTATCCAAAATTTGTTTTAATATGCAATTTTTCCGAATATACCAAATACGCTTTGAAATGTTTCTTCCGCAATCATGAAACATGTCAGAAACATTTTTGAAGCATGTTTCTATATTATAAACATAATCAGAGTACTTTTCATTTTCAAATATTCCATAATCGTTACATGTATAGGTACTGGGTTTGAGCTGTCTTGGTGAAAAGTTACAGTATCATATCTTATGATTTTCTTGTCGATACTAATAAAAAACGAATATCAACCCCAATTCTTCACTTTATGTATCAAAGAACAATTATTATTATATAGGTATTTATTTCAATATCCAGGCTGAGTCGAAAAAATATCGCAGATCGTTGTTGATACTCATAATTGAATTTTCTTCGGCATGAAGAGCCAAATAAAAACCATCGTATCCTATTCGTCTGAATTCCACACTTTTAATTACTTAATTCCGCTTATCGAACACCAAAATCTCGCGCGGGATATAATTCAACCCCAATTGTATTATCAGCCGTCGCAATGGCTTCCGATAGCGATTTGATTTACAGCACCAGTTAAAAACATTATCGTTATCTCAATGGCTACATTAATTCATTCATCAAAAACTGCGGCTGACAACGCTTCATTAGCCTTACAAAAGAACACCTTGTACCCTAATAAAATACGAGAAACGTAGCCGTGTTTAATTTAAGTCGGAGCTTGTCCGGCACAGATGTGAATGACGATTAGAAATCACTTGGTCATGGCCATCTTCGACTGTATAACCAGTGGTGCCATGTGAAACAAAATTGACAGAAACTCTCGAAATTAATGAACTAATTTCTTAACGATATCATTGTCATATCAGAAGCATTTGATGAATACTCTTCTGGCAATTCAGAGGTACCCCAAAGATCCCATTTGAGTCCAGTAGTTTTTCTTTTTATGTGAATGATATATTGTTATAATATTGTGTATTGAAATTGATAGTTATATTATAACAATAGAAAAATTATAGTAGGTTATAGAAATTTGCCTTGCTCCAGAACTAATACATTTTTGTTTTCTTAATCACCTTTTACCTATAGTTTATAGGCTGGTGCCAAAACGAATTTTAAACGCTAAAAATGAAAAAAGAAGTAACAGGCAAGGACCAGGTGGACAATGTTGTTGAGGTTCCTACTTAAGGGAAAAAAATCTCGAAAACACACAAAATAGTGAAATGAGGATGCAGTTTAGTGGTTGAAAACGGTTTTCTGCAATTTGCGGCGAACCGTGACCCCCTGGTATAAAATATTCTATACAAAAGTTGTAGATAATGGAAAAATCAAAAACATTTGAATTCATCACTTTTTAGCGTATCCTCAAATTAACTTCATGGTCAGGGCGAAAAACCGATTTTTCAGTATTTAATTTTTAAATAATTTAATTCATATGAATATTTGTAAAAATATGTCTTTGTTGGTTTCGCAATTCAGAAGACGACAAGTTATTTACATTTTTCTAAAAAACTACCCTTATCTTCCACAAACATTTGTTTTGATATTTTTTTTTTATATTTCGAAAGTCTATAAGTTATCATTTTAATTTTTTAAATGTCCACTCCAAAATGGTCTATGAAACTTGGTGGTTAATTGATTTTGAAACCGCTTGAAATTGAGAAAAATTGATTATCTGAATCATGATTTTCTCAATATTTTCGACTTTCTTCATTATTTTTATAACAAAAAGATTATATTGAATTATCTGTAATAAAATATTTGAATACATAATTACACTACAAAATTAATTCATTAATATCTATCGTTTTTATTATTTTTTATTAACTATTAAAAATCATTAAAAATGTTGAGAAAATCATGATTCAGAGAGACTTGTTGTCGGTTTTTCTCAATTTTAAGCGGTTTAACGATCAATAAACCACCAAGTTACAGAGTCCATTTTGAAGTAGACATTTTAAAAATTGAAATGATTACTTATGACCTTCGAAATACAAAAAAAATATCGAGACAATTGTTCGTGGATTATAAGAGTATTTTTTAGAAAAATGTACATAACTCGAAAACTTTTTTTTTTTTGTGTAAATTGGAAGATTTTATTTCCTCTTTATGTATCATTCATGATGAATTTACACATATTAAATGCCACCACGATAGAACAACTCGAAAACTAGTCGTCTACTGAATTGCGAAAACATTTTTCACATTATAGACTCTTTCTTCTCAGGAGGATTCCTCGGGATTGTGATGAATATAATAACTTTGTAATAAAATTTATAAATTTGAAATTAATTTAATTTTTATATCGAAATTTCAGAATGTTGTATATTAAATTTAAGAAGTTCTAAAACAAAATGACGTCAAGAATGCCAGATCAGAACATCAATTATTGCCTAAAAATATCTACTGTAGACACCTATTTTATCTTCTGATATTTGACTCTAATAACAATAAATGAATTCAAATAGGTATAGTATGTACAAGATGTTTATACAGTGTGTCCCACTTACCATGCTCACCATGGGTATCTTTTTAATGGTAAGAGATACGAGGTCGGTTAAATGACACCAAATGTGGAGTTTATCAAGGCGAACTATAATGTGAAAAAATATTTTGATAAAATGTATTCGTTTTTGTTTTATACGCAAATAACAGATTTTGATGATCATTTTCATGTCTCTTGCAAGTGAATTTTGACCCACTTTGGCGGTCCTAATCACTTGAAATTTGGCAGATGTTCATAATTCTGGTGACGATGCACTATGGTATTTTTATTGAAATAAAAAATAAAAAATGGCGGCTCCTCCAATATGGCGGACGAGATTTGTGATTATGGTCCGATTCCATTCAAAATTGGTATGTGGGGGTTTTTGAGGTCGGAGATCATGATTTTTTTGTTAAAATTTATAAATTCAAGATGGCGACTTCAAAATTGTTCTTGTTTTTGTATAAATGACGATAGCTCTGTTGTTATCAACAAAAAACTTTTACTGTGACATAAGTATCATCTGTAAGAGAAAAAAAAGTTATTCATTACTAAGTCATAGTGAGCTATGACCTACATTTGAAAAATAAAAGTTGTTGCTGATATCTCAAAGAGTTGGTATACATTTTATATTTTTTTCAAAATTTCAATGAAAAACTGCCATGAGAATGTGAAATTCCTATTCGAATATTTTCATAAATAAAGAAGTTACGGACGAGACATGAAAATGATCAAAATCTGTTTTTTGCGCATATAACAAAAACGAATGGATTTAATCTAAATATTTTTTCACATTATAGTTGGCCTTGATAAACTCCACATTTGATGTCATTTAACCAACCTCGTATCTCTCTCTCACCATTAAAAAGATACCCATGGTGAGCATGGTAAGTGGGACACACTGTATAGATACCATGTGTAAAAACTTCAATAAAATTTCTGTTCGCTGTGATATTCCTTATGATACACTGCACTATATACGAAATATGGCTATTCAATATCTGAATGAAAACATGTAATATGTAGCAGTTTTTCTTTTTTTTCTAGATTGTAGTATTTACATTCTTTTTTTTCTATTTTCTCTTTTATTCATCTATATTTGAATATTCTTGTATGTTACTCATCAAAATGTTTGTAACTACACTTTGAACTTTCTTTTAAATAATTTGTCCTGTAAATGGGTAATTGTTGGGCAATAAACGCTATTTTTTATCCTTGGTGTTTTGGCATCGACTGCTATGGTCATTAGCCATGTGTTCTGGGTAGGCCTTGTTACTAACTCCATACGCCACCTTAGGAGCAGCACTGTTAATTGGAACGCAACAGTGAATCGTGTAGGACTCACCCCAGTCGAGCCACGAGATTTTAATAATTTAATCGGTAAAATTAAATTAAAAAATCCCAGCCGCAACTGGGGAATAAACGCTATTATTATTATTATTATGTGCTACTTCAGTTGCACTCAATAGTAATGAAAAGTCTCGAAAGGAAGTTTCGATATCAAATAAGTTATAAAGTCAGTATTTTTTTATCACTTATTGTGGACGTAAAAAAGATTTAAAAAGTTTATTGGAAGTCTATTTCTTGTTAGGACGGGAATTTCTTAATGAATTGGATGTGGATTTGCAAAAATAAACATCCAAGTTCAACTGATTCTTTCAATGTATGAATTTGGTAAATACCTTTTTTTTGTATAGCTGATTTATTCAGATTTCTTGATAAAATGCTTACGTAGCCGAAGTAGAACTGGAAATCAGTCTCCCGGACTTTCTCAGTGATGATTCTGGTAAAATATCTTGACTTGGAATGGCCTTCAATTCTTTATTACAATTTATATATTTTGGTTATTTCTTTGTAGATAATACGTTTCTGGTAGTTTTAGTATTATAATTTTTGTTTTTTTTTTAATAGTCTTAGATTTTTCTTGATCATCTTTCAATTTTTTTTAGTATTTGTTCGTTTGGAAAAGTACGAAGAAAAAGCGAAGTTTGGTTTCTTAGGAAGGAGAAAAACAAGTTGAAAAAGAAACTCTTTTCAAACTTGTTTTTCTCCTCCCTAAGAAACCAAACTTAATAATAATATACAGGGTGTTCCTAAACATCATGTACATCCGAAAGGGGGTAATTCCTCAGCTCATTTTAAGACTAAAAGTTCATATAAACATTGGTCCGCAAACGCTTTGTTACCGATCTACGGGGTGTTGAAATTTCAAGATTTTTTTTGTTTTTTCTTTATAGATCCTGCAGTTTTTGAGATATGTGGCTCAAATTTGAAACATAGATTATGTTATAGGGCTTACATCGATGGACATCTCAAATGTTTGTGAGAATCTATAGGGTGATAATTTTTTTTGGGTCATGCCCCCTTTTCTCCCCCTGAACTTTTTTGCGGTGCGCCGTTGATAAATTATAATATACAAAATGAATTTTTTCATTCATTTACAAACTTTTTTGTGTCTTGTAGTTTTTCCGTATCTAAAACCGTTGTCGAGAAAAAATGGAAATAGCAATTTGTGTATTTCGAGCGCAAAGTAATTGATTGTCGCTCGACAAAGAGAGTTACCGTGCAACGCGAAGCGGAGCGCGGTAATCTTTGGAGAGCAACAATGACACTTTGTGCTTGAAATACACACATTATTTTTTCTACAAACGCATCTTTCAGACAAAAAAAGATCGACACTTCATTCAAATAGGCACATAATATTATAATAGTATGAGAAAATGAATACTCAGTAGAAATTCGTAATGTATAAGCTATCCAAGTATCCAATAATTCAAATCTCAAACAGAAGAAAAAAGTGAAATCATTGCTTTAAAAAAATCCGATGCCGGGATCTGTTCCCGGGACCTGGATTTAAACCGACCAACGATAAGCTTAGCTCCAACGCAGATTCTCAGATGGCTATGAGTGTATTGTCTATACTTTCCATCATGAAAGAATAGATTTGTTTTCAAACAAATGCAGTGGAGAGCGAGCGTTTTTTGACAGTTCGTATGTGGAGTCGTTAGGTGTCTTTACATGTGTTTAAATTGTTAATTGTAAGGTGTAAATTTGTTATAAATACTCGTTATAGCCTCGTAACAATGCCAAATTATTCAAATGGCGATTTGGCTGATATGCATTTTATTTATGGCCTTGCGAATGGAAATGCAAGAGAAGCCAGACGTCTATACATGGAGCGTTATCCCAATAGAATAATACCTGATCAACGAATATTCTCAGATATTCATAGGCGTCTTGCAGAAACTGGAACATTTAATAAAAACACTAATGATGGAGGTAAACCACGTACCGTTAGAACACCACAGATCGAAGAAGCTGTTCTACATGAAATAGAAGAACAGCCAGACACTAGCACCAGAAAAATCGCTAAAAATTTAAATATCAGTCACCAAGTTGTTTGGCGTATATTGCGTGAATCTCTACTATATCCATATCACATTCAAAGGGTGCAAGCGCTCCTTCCTCGAGATTTCCCTTCAAGAGTTAATTTCTGCCAGTGGTACCTTAATAGGATAGCAGTAAACCCCAATTTTGACTGTAAAATCCTTTTTACCGACGAAGCCAATTTTTCCAGGAATCAAATTATAAATTTTCATAACAACCACATATGGGCCGAAGAAAATCCACATGGAATTGTCGAAACTCATTTTCAAGAGCAGTTCTCATTGAATGTATGGGGTGGTATAGTTGGGGATCATTTGATTGGTCCTTTCTTTTTGCCTGGTCGGCTTACTGGAAACTCATACAGGCATTTTTTGCAATACGAATTACCTTTATTACTTGAAGGCTTACCTCTTTTGCTCAGACATCAAATGTGGTATATGCACGATGGCGCACCAGCACATTTTTCTGTTTTGGCTCGGCAATATTTAAATGAAGTGTTTGGGGACAAGTGGATAGGACGGGGTGGACCTCAGTTATGGCCCCCTAGGTCCCCTGATTTAAATAGCCTAGATTTTTTTCTATGGGGGCATCTCAAATCTCTCGTGTATACAACACCAATAAATACCATCGATGACTTACGAAATCGAATATTAAATGCATTTGAAACTGTAAGAAATACTCCGGGGGTGTTTGGCAGAGTACGGGCATCAATGAGAAGAAGAGCGGACGCATGTATAAGGATTGGAGGAGGTCACTTTCAACAATTGTTATAACGTTATTTCCTTGTTATGTCTTTTATTTGGATGTTTTGTATAATAAATCGTTATTGCAAAAAAAAGCCTTTAGCAAACAGCGGCGAACAAAATAATTTTAGCGAATTACAAAAAAATTTAAATTTTTTTTTTCTCGATAACGGTCTTAGATACGAAAAAACTACAGGATGCAAAAAAGTTTGTAAACAAACCAAAAAATTCAATTTGTACCTTAGAATTTACCAACAGCGCACCGCAAAAAAGTTCAGGGGGAGAAAAGGGGGCATGACCCATAAAAAAATATCACCCTGTAGATTCTCACAAACATTTGAGTTGTCCATCGATGTAAGCCCCATAACGTAATTTATGTTTCAAATTTGAGCCACATATCTCAAAAACTGCAGAATCTATAAAGAAAAACCAAAAAAAAAATTGAAATTTCAACACCCCGTAGATCGGTAACGAAGCGTTTTCGGACCTGAGTTTATATGAACTTTTAGTCTTAAAATGGTCTGAGGAATTACCTCCTTTCGGATGTACATGATGTTTAGGAACACCCTGTATATTTACGATGCAGAAAAACTCAAAGTCATCTCCACAATTTAAAGTTTGAGTTTTTCTCCATCGTAAATCCACACCACTCCACTTCGAGATACAATGGACTTCTACCACAGGTTAATAATAATAATAATCACAGTTCTCTCAAAGTGTTCTAAATTTTATACTTTACATTTTTAAATTAATACTTTGTTTTGTACAAAGAAATCCATAAAAAATGTTAGTTTTATGTGGAATCTCAACTTTCAAACAAAATAATGATAATAATAATTATGTTCGAAACCATATCAACATTGCTGATGCCAAATTAGGATTGATTCAAGACAGTTTCAAGTTTTACTAAAATGAAATAAAATATTTCCACTCAAATTTCTACAATTTTTGTTTTATAATTGCAAACACTTCAATATTTTTAATTCAACGAATCATGACTGTTTCATTTTGTTACGCTCTAACCTCACTGTTGGCGATGATTTGAAGGTTGATTTTATAATCAACAATTATCAAAACAGTTTTCAGAACTGGTAGTTTTTTTCCTGAAAAGTTCCATCGTGTGGAATTTCCTCCTAGAAATCGATCCTATGATTTTGTCATGCTGATCTCATGGAATGTCCAATAGGATTATGTTTCGTGAGCTCTTTAGGTCTTCATCGACATAGTGATAATGACCCAGAATACTTCAATCAGTCGAAATGAAGTGTTGAAGCAGCTGAGAATTTATCACGAAGCTACAGAATTACTGTTTTTGGTAACATTTTTTAAGGTTTTATAAGGACCGTCAATATGTCTCCAAATGATGAGGAAGAACTAATTTTATTGGCTATAATTATTATTTTTATCGTTATATGGCTGAGGGCTATATGAAACGCAATATTTACGAGCAAACAGTCACCTGTTCTGGGTCTTTATGAATGGTATAATCCACGGGCAAGTGGGCAGCACGATGGCCACTATCTTTCGAGCATTATAAGTATGCAGTGGCGGGGTATTGGGTGAAAATCGTCAGTTTTATTCAACAAATGGAGTCAAGGCATTCAGCTCAACGGAAAAGTATTGCTCAACGTGTGCTCTTTATAAAATAGTATGGTCCTTCGAGCCGGATTTCAATGAACAATCTCAAAATCGAATGTGTTCGAAAGTTCCAGAGAATTCAGCTTTACTAACTCGATTATCCATTTCGAACCTGTTCTGCTGAATAGAGTTACTCTGGTATAATCTTGGTTTGATGAATATTGAAGAGCTACTATTACTACATCGAGAATCATCGAGAATTGTTCAGCATTGTTTCTGACAACTCACAAACCATGATAAAAATATAAATGATGTACTTATTCGTTGTTACAATTAATATTAATACATCAATGGCAGTCTCAAGGAGTGATATTGGTAATCCAATTATTCTGATATATTATTATTATATATTCATATAATGACACGTGAGTGTCACCAAATTGGAAAGTTTTCAGTTTAATTTTTATAGTTTATTGTCCTAGAATATTCACGTTGACTAAGCATATTGAAAATATAAAAATAAATTTTGGTAGAGCATATAGAGAATAAAAACTGATTGAATATAATACAGATAAGTATAAAAATAATAGATGCAGTCAAAATAAAAAATAAAATAACAACAATAATAACAATAATAACTTAATGCAATTGTATCACAATATATATAGTGACTGTAGATGTCATAACTAACTTTCTGTTATATATATATATATATATATATATATATATATATATATATGAAAATAGGTAATTCGTGACTGACAATAACTGTAGAATTGAAAATATCTTGAGGTTGCAGTCTGATATTGGATTTAAAGAAAACTCTTTGTCATCTTGCCAAGCTTTCGGAAATGTTTATTTCCTTCCTCAGGACAACTACAAAAGGACAATTTAATAAATGGAGAAAAAATATTGAATCTACTTACATAACTTGAGTAAAAATAGAAATTAGCATCAAAAAAAGAATGTTGTATATAAAAATATTAGACAGATAAAATTTTAAATGAATGAAAACTGAACAGAGATAAGTTGAAAAATTATAGTAATGCTGATATACCCAGTAGAGTTACTTGATTGTTTCTCATCATTTTTGAAGTTGATTGACATTCATTTAAAATTTTATCTGTCTAATATTTTTATATACATTCTTTTTTTGATGCTAATTTCTATTTTTACTCAAGTTATGTAAGTAGATTCAATATTTTTTCTCCATTTATTAAATTGTCCTTTTGTAGTTGTCCTGAGGAAGGAAATAAACATTTCCGAAAGCTTGGCAAGATGACAAAGAGTTTTCTTTAAATCCAATATCAGACTGCAACCTCAAGATATTTTCAATTCTATATATATATATATATATATATAAGTAGAAAAGTTATTGGGTATAACCCTCAAATGTTCTGCAACCGTAGACACGTGTTTCGAGCTTAAGCTCTCATCAGTACGGTAAAATCAAGTGCGAAGATGTACAACACTTGGATGTAAAAATAGAAACAAAGGAAGTCAACAACAGGAAGCCAACCACACATTTGTGGCTTCGGTTAGAAGACCTTGTGCTTACAAGGCAACAACTAACGTCGCCACGGAGGCAGCTATAGCTACCAGCGTGACAATCCTACCCAGGAAAATACAAATAAGGATGGATTTAGCGAGGGGCAATATATGAAAATATAAGTAGAAAAGTTATTGGGTATAACCCTCAAATGTTCTGCAACCGTAGACACGTGTTTCGAGCTTAAGCTCTCATCAGTACGGTAAAATCAAGTGCGAAGATGTACAACACTTGGATGTAAAAATAGAAACAAAGGAAGTCAACAACAGGAAGCCAACCACACATTTGTTGCCTTGTAAGCACAAGGTCTTCTAACCGAAGCCACAAATGTGTGGTTGGCTTCCTGTTGTTGACTTCCTTTGTTTCTATTTTTACATCCAAGTGTTGTACATCTTCGCACTTGATTTTACCGTACTGATGAGAGCTTAAGCTCGAAACACGTGTCTACGGTTGCAGAACATTTGAGGGTTATACCCAATAACTTTTCTACTTATATTTTCATATATTGCCCCTCGCTAAATCCATCCTTATTTGTATTTTCCTGGGTAGGATTGTCACGCTGGTAGCTATAGCTGCCTCCGTGGCGACGTTAGTTGTTGCCTTGTAAGCACAAGGTCTTCTAACCGAAGCCACAAATGTGTGGTTGGCTTCCTGTTGTTGACTTCCTTTGTTTCTATTTTTACATCCAAGTGTTGTACATCTTCGCACTTGATTTTACCGTACTGATGAGAGCTTAAGCTCGAAACACGTGTCTACGGTTGCAGAACATTTGAGGGTTATACCCAATAACTTTTCTACTTATATTTTCATATATTGCCCCTCGCTAAATCCATCCTTATTTATATATATATATATATATATATATATATATATATATATATATATATATATATATATATATATATATATATATATATATATATATATATATATATATATATATATACCTACAAACATCTCAACAACCATATAGCTCCATATACACTCAAGTGCACCAAAAAAAAACATGTTTATAATGCAATAATTCTGCCCTCCTTAGCAAGTTATCATGTTGAATTTGAAGTTATCAATTTTATTCTTATCCAAACTGAAACAAAGAAAGTTTGAATCACACCATTGTTTAAACCTCAAAAAAACTGAAGAGACTACATACCTTGATAATTTGGTATCGTCTGAAAAAAAACTGTGAAGCATACTTCAATAGTCATTACAGTGAGATCATTAATATTGAGTATGCGGACAAGATAGGTCTCAAAACAGATCTCTAAGGCACTTCGCAATATATTGACGAAAGATAAGAACGTGTACCTCGTTGATTTTCACCATTTGCGAATATATGTCACTTAAGAACATTTTTAGCCGCTCCTTATTCATTCTTCACCAAAACGCCACTGGTTTCGTACACACCTGACAAAAGTCGTTTACCACCAACAAACTGTGCATGTTATTTTAAACCAACTACTGAATAAATAATAACTACTGAATAAGCTTCGAAATGGTTCCACCGGATTTATAAATTATCACTTATCAGAAGACTTTTATTTTCGTTTCTACAATTCTGGTTGATAATTTGAATATGAAAATTACATTTGTTGAAAATGCTCCTGTTTGGTTGGACGTTAATGTATTTCTCAAGTATCATATATTTGTGTACCGTACACAGGGTGTGTGAAGTGCCCAATTACCTTATACCAACCGTAACTCTTTGGGGTTACGATTCCTGTTGATTGAAATGGAAGACTAGTTGTGGATTTGATATTATTTCATTTGTCAAGGGTTTTCCATAGTTGTGATATTCAGGTAGGTAACTTTTTGTTTCCTGTGAACAAACGTTGTCCCCCTCCTGAGTTAATTAGGTTAATTTAGCGTTGCACCAAAGCAACAGTAACATAAATTGGAATCAGCTCAGATTTCTGAAAATTCTAGGGCAGAAAAACTCATATGAAATCTCTCCTGAACTATCATATCAATACCCATCAGTGTAGGTAAAACTTAGGCACAAAGTCGGTTGTTGGATAAATACTCCATTACCAAACAGGATGTTACTTTTGAATTATCACCAACTACAGAATATGAAGTCGCAGAATGTTTGAATTGAATTGAATCTGAGGCCTCAGGATGCGATGATCTATGTAGAAAGATATTCGAACGTGTGAGCTTTCAGTTGCCTGAGTATTTGACGCATATTGTTAATACATCTTCGAAGTCAGGTTCGTTCCCTGATCCGTGGAAGTGTGCGATCATTATATGTTCGGAGGCCGATCAGTATTCTGCCAATGCTGGAAGACCTTCACCCTAGACCCATTTGTTCTCGAACAAAAACTTAAATATTTTGGGTTTGGACCTGGTTCTGTGGAACTGATTGCCAGTTGTACCTGAAAAATCTATCGCAGTATATTGTAGTTGGTGACCAGATATTTGAGGTACAACGGCGAAGTCTACCTAGCTACTTGCGAGAGAGAGCAATGTGTACGTATCGGAGATCAAATTAGTGCACCAAGAACAGTTGAATATGGAGTACCCCAAGGCAACACTTCTATTCAATCTTTACCTCAACGATATATGCCAGCTGAATATCAAAGGAAACATTCGCAAATGACAGCAATATTCTATAGGGTGCTGCAAACTGGCAAGAACTGAAACAAATAGATGAAACTTACTTATAGGACATATATTCAGTTTCATAAACGAAAAAATACTAATAATCAACATGAAAAAAATATTTTTTTCACCTTTTCTCATAATCAAGATATCTACATGAATAAACAGAATTAAATAAAAAAAAATTATTCCAATGAGTGCGTGGCAGTAAAATTTGCTAAAGGCAAAATATTTTGGCATCTACATTGATAACTACCTCACATGGGAAAAACACAGAATATTTGATCAAAAAACTAAGACCAATCCTTTATGGATTCAAATTTTTATCAACTATTTCACCCGCGAAATTTCTAAAAACATTATACTTACTTTGCGTTAGCGGAAAGTCACTTAACATAAGAAATAATAGCTTGAGGTGCGGCATCAACCAATATCATGAGTAATTTGGAAACAATACAAAAGTACATACTGATAGTCACATACAATACTCCACAGAGATGCTGTATAACGAAGCCCAAATATTTCACGTCAACCAAGTCTATATACTATTCTACCCGATTCTAGTGAAACATTGATCATGAACATGATACCAGGCAAAAAACCAACAGAAGGTTGATTGTCCCTTGCCCTGAAAAAACCATAGGACTAAAATGTTTAACTTACCTTGGTCCAAAACTATATGATCTACCCGAAGAGATTAAAAAATTTAACTCTAGTAGTATGTTCGAAAATGAAATAAAAAAATGGATCCAATTACTACCCAGAGAACATATCCGTAAATTTTTCAATAGTAGTGGTATTACATTCATTTTGAAAGCCTAATATTAGTCTGAAGGTGTTCATTTTACAAATGCAAACACTAACATTATTATAACCAACGCAACTGTATTAGGTACTGTATTAGGTTAAATTTCACATAGTTGATGCATGGGCACAAGGTTTCTTTTATGGGTATAGCCTGTGATCATTCATCACAACAGTACATGTAATTTGTATCCAATTAGTATCAATTCGTTTTATTTGAATATTTGTAGAATTATTCTTACTGGAAAACTTTTTATTACTTCAGTTTATAGAACTCTTTAGAACAAAGATAGTTTAGATTATTACTGTTGTCACGATAGCAGTAAGTAGTTGAAATATTAGTATTTAGATTTTATATTTGATATAACATTCTTACATATTTACCCCTTGAAATTTTACATTTTTTATATTATTCACAATTTTTTACACCTTTTACATTATTATTTTACATTGTTATTTTACATATATCTATATTATTATATGCGCACAAGTAGTACCTACTGCTTATGTGCTATGTTTATATTCACCGATAATCACGTACAAGCTGTCATGAGCAGCTTCTGTGATTTTCCTAGTTTATTCCAGATAATTATTGAAATTTTGTACCTATGGGAATGTTATTTTGTTAAATAAACGTTATTATTATTATATATAGTAAATTGGAATCATACCAATATTTTAAAAATTTCATAAAATCCTTTCTGTTCTTATGCAGCCAAAATATAGTACTGTCATCAGCCAAAACCCTACATGAACATGTAATCTGGATACTCAATAGGTCACTAATATACATTGAAAGTGCAATCGGAACTCTATACTATGAATACTCTTCAATTCCGAATAATAATGAATTTCTTACTAGGTAACTGATTTTGTTCAGTTGAATAAGAATTGAAACAATTGTGAGTGATTCCTCGGAATCCATTTTTCGTTAATATTTTTTTTACAATATGCATTTGAATTATCAAGTGTAAGTGCGGAACAGCACAATTCTTTGTTGTTTTAATTCTAGGTTAGATGATTTTGTGCTCAACACTTTGTGAAAGGAGTAATTTTATTTGATTCATGTTATTTGCAATACTCGCTCGCTTCTTTCGATCGTTTTGGTAAATATTTCATTCGTCTAGATAATAAAAATTAGTCTGTTTCATAACACTTATAACTATAACAAAAAGCAACTACATTTCACCAAACTTTTGAATAGTACTTAAAAACCGATCACGATCACAATTAACATCTCCACCTTCTCCATTTCTTCTGTCAACGAAGGAAACAGTCGCTTCCAATATCCCTCCGCTCGGGGCCACCGCGATTACAATAATAGATAAATACGGTTGACACGGTGAGTGACGTACGCGCTTGCGTTCCTTCCGCCGAAACAAGTGAAGTTCCCTGTCTAGCGGAGCGATAGCTCAAGCTGGAGTTGCTAAGCAACACGTTTCCTAACTCTTGCTGCAATAATGATTGGTGGTGTAGAGACTTACAATGGCTGCCATACTGTCTAGCGCTCGGCGTTGCGATAAACACACTATTTACTTATGGAAAGGCGCACGGAAGAGGGGAGCGACGCGGGGAAGTCATTTGCATGTTGGTTTAGGGTACGAGAGCGATATAGTAGCAGAATTTAGTAGCGCTACTGTTAACGAAATTATTTGTTTACTGACAGTGGTCCTCGATATTGACGACAATAGTGAGGTTATGAGATACGTATGTCTAGGAAACCGTCAAGGATTGTGCTTTTAATTTAGTGAAGGATTCAAAATCACCCGGCCATAGAAAGATACAAAGACTTTATTTGGAACAGGCACACACCCAATTACAGGAAATGTACAAAGGTTTACCTAAAAATATATACATTAGAGGTGCATTTAATTCATCATCACTTTAAAATTGTACCCAAATATATGTTGAAAGCGAAAGTTGAATCTGTTATATCAAATGGAACAATTTATGCAACAATATTGAGTTTAGGCTATAAACATGTGACATTGTAAATCTCATCTTTAAGAATCTTACGTTTACGATAAAAATATTGTCCATAACGCGCGTGTAATACCTACAGTTTTACTGGCATCTGCTGTTAAGAGCTAATACATGTTCCATGTACTGTCTTTTGTAACTTGCCACATATCACATCACATACGCCTTGGTAACGGTTTCTTTTCTTGAAAGTAACGCGAGTTTTATATGATGTGAAAAATGTCCCAAGAAGAGCATACGTTAATAATTGATATTGTACATAAAATGTACCTGTCATTCCTAAATGTATGCCTGAATCTGAAATGTTTATAATATAGGTTTCTCACAAAATTATTTTTACCCTTATTCTTATGACAGTGCTTGTGCTAAAGGTACATTTACCATATTATCTAAATGCACCTTAACTAGATATAAACATAAAAATGTAAAATATACAACTCACTAGTGAAATACAGAAAATATTCCATAAAGGAAAAAGAAATAATCAAAGGTTGAGATTCTATTGACAATGAATTTCAAAATATAACTGAGACTTATGCCCTTCTATAATAATAAAATCTTTATTTATGTCCTTGTTTATTTTGTAACTATTGAGGTAACATGAAATTAATATTGAAATTTTTACTCTCGAAAGGTTTCAACTATTAATTTCATTAATTTGAATAAATAAATATGAGCTTAGAACAAAAATTGATTTTTGAAAATCTGTTTTTTCATTTTTTCGCGTTTCTGGAAAAAAATTCCAAAGTAGTGCTAATCTTTTATTTCCTAATCTGAAAGTAGACGCTTCAACGAAAAAATTGGCTTGAAACATGTTGAGTTATATTTCCACCAAATTTCGAAAAGAAAAAAATGATTTTTGCGCGAGAAAAAAAATAAAAACAGAAAATTGGTTTTTCCGATTATCCTGGAAAAAGTTGTAGATTTTTTTATTCTTATTTATTACTTTTGACTTCTTTCAAAATATGCAACCCCTGTAGCTACTATATAGTCTTACTTCCCCAGTCACTCAACGACATTTTTGTTACAGATCGTGCTCAACTCGATGCACAGATATCAACCAAGAATCCACCTGGTGAAATGGAAGGAGCACTCCGGACCAATCTCCGATCTGGAACAGGAGCAATATCGAACGTTCATTTTTCCGGAGACCGTTTTCACCGCAGTTACGGCCTATCAAAATCAGCTCATCACCAAACTGAAAATCGATTCCAACCCATTCGCCAAGGGCTTCAGGGATTCTTCGCGACTCACCGACTTTGACAGGTATGGATTTCTTATAATTTACTACTTCGCCCGCGTTGGTGCTGCTGTCGGAGAAAGTCATATCTATGGATTGTGAATGATTGGAAAATGATATAACTTTAGTTCGAGTTTTAATCACAAATATTTTCCCTGGCAAGTTACCGCGTTTTATTTTTGGTGCCTTGATAATCAATTCGTGTATTGTTTAATTTGCACTTGCGTTTTTTCATATTATGAGAAAAAGTGCTGTTAAATTTAGATCTTCCAGAAAAGCTCGTTTTTCTGTATTGGTTTTGCTTGTGCCTTCACTTTGGAAAGAACTTCAAAGAGCATTAGAGGTCATTTAGACTCATCTCATGCTTTTTTCGAGCCTATCAATTATCTTCCTAAAAAAAGGATTAGACCCCGCTGTCTGCACTAGGAGACAGATTTGTTGCTAAAATATCTCGGGACTAGTGATTTCAAAAGGTAGTGGGACTTTCAGAATAATATGCAATGGATTAAATTTATAACTATATAATGTATAAAAAGAAAACGAAATATAATTTCACAAAAACCCGAAACTGTTAGGTTTCCAATGATGGAACCAGCTTGTTAACAAAATAGGTTTGATAGAAAATCATTATAAAGGCCGTATTCTTCATGTTGTACCAATACTGGCCGAATCGGAAGTGTCACGAACTTTTTTCAAAATATATGAGGAAAACCTAGGCGCCTCTATCTTCAGGAATATGAAATTGTGTTCAGGAAACTTTCTTCTCTGAGCCAGGAAGATGGATCCCATTAAATGGCCAGTACGTTCACCCGACCTCACTCTTCTTGATTATTCGGTAACATCGAAGACAAAGTATCCTGTACAACTTTTGAAAAGAATGTGCAAGAGTTGAAAGATTCGATCACACGAGCATGCAACTCATCAATTGCTTCAAAATTGCCACAAACATATACCATTTTTAGAGCGTAAATATGTTTGAGGAATGATGGACGTCAATTTGAACACGTCGGTAGCGATGACTCAAAATATGTGTACTTAAGATATCAATTTTTGTTATTTCCTTAGGTTTTTATCTTAATGTAAATAAAGTTTCAATTTCAATGTGTAATTCACATCAGTGAAATATTGACTTTTGCTTGCAAAGGCAAGTGCAGAATCAGTGGATTTTATTTGGAATTTTCATTTTTCAGACTTTGGCGATGGAATTTATGGGCAGAAATGTAGAAACAAATAATAAGTAAGATACATATCTGAACTAACTTGGTGAGATAACGACTACCTAAATTCATTAAAAAAATGCAAGTCCGTATTCGAAAAAATAGACTTGGTGTGGCCCCCGAAGTACGAAATGTTGTATTGCAAATCAAAGTACAGCACATGAAAGAAAATTTAAAACAGGGAAGTAAGTTTCCTAATCACATTTCCATATTTCTGACAGTAAAGGCGCCAGCACAAAGAAAAGAAAACGGGACATTTCGGTTTTCCCAGTATATTTTGAAAACGGTTCGGAAATATTATTTCATTGATCACTGAAATGGACAAACTTGGTCTAATTTAACCAATTTCGTATCATTTTCCGTTTTCGAGTTGCCAATAGTAGTGGGTACGACGTAAAAAGTACGACCTGTATATAAGGGAACCAACTGAGGTTCGTATCAACTTGAAATACTATCGACTGTAGCCATTATCTACCCTCAGCGAAATCAAACATTCTCTTAATACCCTAAAGCACTTTTACTTGTAAGGGTATTTGTTTTGGGTTGAATACCTCAGGGAATTTAGGTTTCAGGTTTCTCTCTCAAATAATGGGACAACCTTTTGATAAGAACCTGTATAAGTGATTGAAAAGTGACCTGTGAAATACCCCAAAATCACATATTGACCTTCTTTGTATCGATAATGAAATAAAAAAACCCCAATCGGATAAACATTTGTAGTGGTTAGTCACGTTAACGTTGCTTCCCTTATTCTCTCGTCCTACCATCAGCTAATCCAATAATTATAATCATTCGTCTTGACAGCACCAATAATTTGAAATAAAAACATTAACACGATTCAAGAATTACGGATTTAACTTTATTCACTGCAATAATCCAAAAATGTCACTAAAATTTGAATTTTGAATGAATTTACCAATGACCAACTCAACCCTGATAAATATTGATCTATTGATCCGTTTTTTCCTTTTCATTATGTTTCAAGAGCACTCCGGCCTCCCTGTCTTCTTGGGCCACTGGATATTTTCTGTCCCACATGCCGTTCCTCTCACCGGGCCTGACCTTTAGTGACTTTTTTCTCAGTTCATTTACTTTAGCTAGGTATCAATACTTCTCATCTATATGACACATAGTTTTTTTAATAAACTATTATATTATTAATTTCAATATATATCAGTCAGATAAATTATCGAACTTTTACTTCTTTGTTAATTGAGTTTTAATTTTAAATGTTCCTATATTTCATGTCAATAAATCAGTCAAATCAATTAAAATATGCTTTAATATCGGAAGAAATACAATTCTCGTTGACAAAGCTTAAGAATATAACCTTGATATCACTACAATAGGTAATTTGAAGTAAATATATACAATACAAAAAAAATAAGTTGCCAAATCAGAAACAATACCAAATGGTTGTTTGAATAATTACTGTTATTGTTAGCTACTGACAGCCTTTGTTATTCATACACTGTCGGTTTCGTAACGAGGCTTAGATTTACTGAAAACCGCCTCTGCAAATAGTGTTCATTCAACGATGAACGGTGATACACGAATTGTAAGAACATCTCAAGTTACAGAAGAGTTCTGGAAGTGTTATTCCTACAAACAGATCCTTCTGTTATCAGCTTTGGCGCTGTTTCACCAAGCTTCAGGTACTTTTAACGATTTCTTTACTTCTTTTAATGCCCTTGGCAAATGTTTGGCGCTACATCCAGGATCATCAGCTACCGTGCAGCTTTACGACGTTATAAAAACCGCTAATAACAATAAGATAATTAGACTCGGGAAAAAAATCTTTTTAACGACACCGTTGCGCGCTGCGTTCGACAAATCTAATTAAGGTATTGTGGTCTGACGATAGATAATAGACATTATAGTGCGGGAAATACACTCAAAAACCAACGTTAAAACGGCAGTAAATTTCGCTTATTACTTTTTCTTGGTTCCCAGCTAATATTACTTTTTGTGGCGGTTGTAAGGCATTCACAGACTGAATGTTAAGTGTGTTTGCCGTAGTCAGTGCCATAAAAATTCGAATGGCGGCAGATATAACTTCTCAGAAATAAAGGAGCCAACAACGCGAAACTATTGCATACTCAATGTTTTATTAGTATTGAGTAGTTGCGCTCTGATCCATTAGATGAACGATTATACGAAAAAACTTTTCTTATATGCTTTAAATGTATATACTATTTAACTTCTTGCAATATAAACATCATAGTGTATGCATATACAATTACAGGTTTTAAGTGACCATATCTGTAGTGTTTGTGTGACAGTGTCGTTATTGAAAGAATTTTATATAAATGTGATCATTTGTCGTTGTATTTTGTTGACTACTGCTAATATTTTCATTTGAGTGCTGGAATACGTTCGTTTCGGACGTCCATCTTCTTAGTGGGTTGAAAGATTTTCACCTCTTTTACTTTTTCAAGTTTGAATGGTCTTCAGGTGAATACTGACAAATTTAGGTGCTACTAGGTGTTTCATAGGTCTCCCCTAGTTGAGTCTACGTTTTGTGTTCGATCATTCTTACGGATAACGGTCTCTTGGTCTCTCCGATGTAGGAATCTCTACATTCACGTGGTACTTCGCTAAAAGAGTTTAAGCTAGATACTGTTGTATTTTTTTGGTTCGTTTTGATGAGGAAACTTCCTAAGGTACTGCCAGATTGAAGGCTTTTGATGCTATACATGTTTCCGATCTTTCTGATTTTCTCTGAGATGCATCTGATGTATGGATAAATGACAACTGAATTTTGTGGTCGTTCTTTGATCGTATTAGTTCTTTGGACTTGTTTGATTTTCTCGAAGTATCCATTTTGGCGAAAGTCCACTTTGATGTGTTTAATTTTTGCCTCCAGTGACTTTTGGTTATTGCTTACATACATCGCTTTTTCCAGCAATGTTCTTACGATCTACCGCTTTGGGTGATTGGAGCAGTAGTTGAGATACTGCCCTGTGTAGGTCGTCGTTCTGTAAACTACAGTCACGAAGTGAAAATGAGTTAAATGACGAAGACTTGCAGGAAGACGAGTCGGAAGAAGATTTGGATTCTGATGATGATGACGATGAGAGGCGAATTCGAATGGTTCTTCCTCATTAACTTTCAGAGATGTTGAGGATAGTATTAGATCATTTGACGAATGGATTGAAGATTTTGACGAAATTTCTGAGTTAACAGTTAAAATGTATTACAGAAAGTGATATTAGCTAATTTACAGGACACGCAAAACTTTCCATCCGGTCAGAAAAAGGGATTACAAAGTGGTCCATTTTAAAAATGAAATTGGGATTGAGTTTGCAATGAAAGTAAATAGTGCTCAAATACATGAATTATTGATGGTGAAGAAAAGAGCTAGTGCAAGAGTAAGTATGTGTTGAATATGCGAGAAATTGGGAGCCGAGCAAATATAGAGTCAGAATAACACATCAAATGGAATTGTTTTATTGTTGTTGTTGTTTTGCTGAATATAAATGGAAAATAAAATTATACGAGAACAAATTACAATCGTAAAATCTCAATCTCATCGACAAGAGATCAATCAAGATAGAACTCACAGGAAAGACTGGAAAAAAGAAACGAAGACGAGAAGAAGCATAAGAAAAGCACCATTAGACTTTGCTACAACTGTAGACTAAGAGGTCATTTATGCAATGAGTGTCCCGATACAGAGCACCAAAGTAATTTTTATGTTCTGGTTTTGCTCATTTATATATCAAATGTCTCAAGAAGTATGAAGCAAATGGAAGATCGACGATATTAAAAGTGTTTCCTAAAACTAGTGTGAAATTGATTATAAATGAGGTTCAATTCATAGCGCTTTTAGATTCAAAAAGTTATGTATTACTGCAATACGATAATATGTGTATGGGGCATATTTCTAGAATGTAGATTAAGGTTGTCTATTCTTGAAAAGATTTCCTCGGATGTTCCATATGATGAATGTGTCATCCACCTATCTTAGCTTTGATTTGTGTTCTGCCTTTCTGAGAGCCAATTCTTCGAACCACTCATGTTGGCGAATACATGGAAAAAGAGAACGGTAGTTCGACGACTAGGGATAAGAAATGGTCCTTTCCTTGAATAAATGAGTTGTGTAGGCAGCACTGCAGTAGTGGGACCAAATCACAACTCTCAAACGTTATTGATAAAGTATTGTCATTCAGTATGAAAAGATTTGCTTGATTTGATAAAGAGTCTATTTTATTGTTTGCACATCAGAAAGTACCGGGCTGAGTATAGAGCTCTGTACTATACACATAACTACCTCGAGATTATTTTGAGTAATTGTCGATGTTAATGTTGTCAGTATCAGTGAAATAGGTTTATGGAAACTTTCCAGTCCAGTCTTGACGATGTCAGAAAGCTGACACTTCTGGCTAAAGCTATTGAGAGTCAAAAAGCAATCATGAATCCAACCCCGATGAAGCAATTACGTCAAAACTAATCAAATCTTCTCTTCACCGCAAGAATCAAGGCTGGGCTACGGCCGACATATAATGAAAGACCTTCTCTGATTCAGAGACGAGCACGCACACGAGTAGTGAAAGTGATAAGTAATAATCTGGTGGAGCTTGAGGCTGGAATTCAGTAGCGGCACGTCGAAGCCCTTTTTTGATATGTTATCGTTAGAGAATGTCGAAAAGAAATGCTAGGCAATACTAGACATTACTAGGCAATACTATGTATGCTACAATAATAGGAATAGAGGATGATGTACTTCAGAAAGTCCAAGCTCACTCATTTTCATGGCGACTCCATCAATTTGTATGAAAGTTTGATTTCATTGATGTTATGTCAGAGAATGTCGAAAGGCAATACTAATCAATGATAGACAATACTAGGCAATACTTTGCTATAATAATAGGAATAGAGGATAACGTACTTCAGAGAGTCATTGCTCACTCATTTTCATTGCTACTCCATCAATTTGTTTAAAGGTTTCATTCCATTGATGATATGTATGTTGGCATACCCGAAACAATGAAAAACCATGAAGCGACTCTGATAGTATGGGTTACCTACCCAATGTTGAAGGTAGAATTGAATGTCATAAAAACACCATAAAACATTGTTTATGTGTCTTTCCTCAAATACCTATACCAAATAATATCTATATTCTGTTATAATATCATTTGATAAATTTGAAAAATTCGTCCCTTTTTTCTGATTGCTGTGATAAGCGCGTAACTGTGCATTTAAAATTTGACATTTCATACCTGGGTTGAATAAAGAATATCAAATGACAAATTTTCTCAAAGTTTTTCATCGTAGTTGAAGCTGCTTTGTTAGTTTTGGAAGCATTCGGACAAAGCTATATACGACCTTACTTTCCATGAAGTTTTACAAGTGAACAGCAACATAACATGGCTTATCTGAGTAGAGAAGTGAATGTATTCGAAATAATCACATAAATGGAGAACATAGTTGGCCCAAACACTGACCCTTGAAGGACCCCAATTCGATTTGGAAGTTTGCTAGAGGTGTAAGTTATCTGGTGTTTTGTCATTTATCTCCACAATGTGGGAACTGACTTTAAACTAGCAAGAGAACCACTGCGAATTCTGTTTCTAAATAACTTGCCTAGCAAAATAATGTTAGAAAAACTCGCGACAACATATTGTCCGTGGACCACACCACAGAGCCGCCACTGGTCCCTCCAGTCGCAAACCAGTCTCATTCCTGTTTTGATAGAATTTAATTTACGTGTTTTAAAATGTTGGCAGTACTGCCGGAGGTCGTGCATCCATACGCCGCCCTATAATTTCAGACAATCGTTGTCTTCAGAGCCGCTTTGATGATATAATGAAGCCGATGCATTTTCTCACACCTCAGGTAGGTTGTCGTGTTTTCCCAGTTATTTTCTCCTCCTCGCCTACTAATTAGGGAGACGGAGGAGGGGAGGCCGGTCGGGAGGCGGGGCATCTCGCTCTCATTATCACATCAGCGCGCGACTTTGGCCCATCTCAATATTATTGATTGTTTTTGCTGGGCCGCCCGATCAATCCGCTCTGTGATTTGTTTTCTGCCTCCGTTTCGGTTCACGATAGAGCAGGACCGACTGCAGGAGGTCGGAGCGTAAGAATATGGACTGGTAAACCGAGAGACATGATTTGAGTTTCGGCGACTTTCTTTTGGCTGAATTAAAGATAAAACTTTGTGAGTCGCTAATAATTTCTGAAATTTCCCAGTGCGACAGTGTATATGGATCAGCTTTAAGCCAGAATGACTGCAATCACGGATACAAAATAAGTGTCCGAGGTTTTCAAGTTTTCTTGAATTGTCTGTCGGAGGCATTGGAAATAGCGGAGAGCAGATCTAACTTCACTATCTTGTGTGGAGATTTCAATATAAATAACCTAGCACCAGAGGATAACAAATGGCCGAATTCACCAACTGATTCCTAAAGTTGGGAAATACCTAAATCAGAAGAGCAATTTGCGTTTCACCACACATTAGGTAATGCTTATGAGTGATAAGAAATACCTACCTTAGGTATTTCCTATCACTTTTAAGAAATACTTAACGCTTGTTGAAACGCAAATTGCACTTGGGCATTCCTAAATTCGATTCAGGTATTTGCTAACTTTAGGAATTAGTTGGTGAAATCGGCCATAAACTACTCAGTGACCTTTTCATGTCTTTCCAACTAATCTTTATAGGCCCCACTAGGATTTTTACAAATACCTATAAATGGACACACAAGACGAACATGCATTGACTACGTGACATCCACCTATTCAGATCATTACTATGAATGCAAGTTGGTACAACCAAATATAGCAGATCATCTTTCGCATATTCTAATGTTCAGACAAGTAGGAAGAACCCGTAAGAAAATAAAAACACAAAATATCTAAGCGTCATTTGAATCCTGAAAATATAAATGAATTTAGAACAAGTCTAAATACTATAAACTGGTTTCCAAAGTAATATGATATTGTTATTGATGACAGGTTTTCTAGGAATCTGTTTCCTGGTGCTTTAATGTCTTATGTCCAGAAAAATGTATCACTGATAGAAATCATTCTAAATTCTCGATTACAAGTGATATTATTTAGGAAGGTAAACATTTTAGAGAAATGTTTAGATGTATCAAAGCTCCTCATGAAAGTCTAATTTTATAACAAAACAGTTTGAAAGAACACAAAAACCCATTGAGTAGGCTAAAATGAATTATTTCAACAATGATCAAGAAATTACAACCCTGAAGGAAATGTTATAACTCACTGCTCAGTGAATTTAGATCCTACTCCTTGAATAACTTTTTAAAAAACTGAAATACACATATTTTATACATAATTTTTTAACACAAATTATGATCTTCTAAAATATGATTAGCATATTATTTTGAATTTATTTTCTTTTTTACGTAACTAATAGGATGTACTTGAATGTGGTTCTCGAATGGTCTACCTGTCTGTCCTACTTTGGGGTAAAACTCACGATTCTATTGCTAAACTCATAATTTTTCTCATTTTAGTGTCTTATCTTCATTATTTTTGATAAACCTACTTTGTTATTTGTTCCGATGACTACACTGAAATTGTGTTAATGTAAAAATGAAGATTAATTTTGAAGAACTGGTCCTCAATAGTTTAAAGTTTTGTAATAACTCTAACTTCCTAATAATGGGGTAAACTTCTTGGATAGTCTTCTTATAGAGTTTTTTAGCAAGAGTATTTTCAGTAATAATATCCAAAATGCAAATTTTTTAAAAATACTTTCAACGAAATTACTGTCACGATAACTGTGTTGTTTAGAAACACCACGGGAGCTTGCTCGAGTGGTGTTTTGTACAGCAAGACAGTTTGTGTGACAGGCAAGGTGACAGTGTTTTGAAAATTCTGCATTATGAAAGGATATTCGATCACACAATTTCAAGAATGAATAGACGAAGTTGAACTTCATTTAGAATAATGATATATGAATATCATTTTGCGTATTTGGCGTCAAACAGGCGTCAAACTGCAACGTTTCTATATTTACCGTATTGTATCTATGGAAATGTGGAAGTCAGGAGTCGTCGAAACACCTATTTGAAAATATCACGAGATGGAAACAGTGTTTTCAGAAAGTGTTGCCACTGGATTAGATTGAGAAAATGATGCTATTTGATTGGTTTATATAATATGTGAGAAATTGTTTATTAAATCAATCTGATATGCTTTGTTCACTTCTATTTGCTTTATGATAATTAGGTAGTTCTTTCTTGAAATTTTTTAACGAACATTTACTTATGTGTATGTCTTTCATACTATATTATAGTATAATTGTTGAAATTCTATGATGATTCGGATGTATATAATTATTATGAATGCGGTAATGTCTGTGTGGGAATGTTTAAGAAAAATTGCGAAATTATGTTTGTTGCTGGATTAAAATATTGTCAAATAAATAAATTAATCGAATTTTCCACCTCTATTTCTATTGTATCTATAGTGGATAGTGAATAGTGTTCATATATTTGTGAAAGGTGCCCAGTTGTCAGTTAGTGCACCTCCAAAACATACTATACCAATACAAAAACTATTCCGAGAGTGGATATTTATGAATTAGTGTTTCAAGGTTGTCCATGAAAATTCCTGCAAGTGCATGGAGAACTCAACGGATTTCCCATGATCAACCCTTCTCATGATGAATATTAGTTGTTACCAAACTGAAAGTAATTTGTTCAAGGCATATGAACACAATTGAATAAACTGTGGTAAAAGTCCATTGTATCTCGAAGTGGAGTGGTATCGATTCACAATATAGAAAAACTCGAAGTCACCTGCATAATTTTTTCAATACTTCATCTGGTGTATTCATCAGCCATCAATCAAAAATCAGTTTTTCGAACATGTTTCGAACCTATATAGGTTCATCATTATTCGATGATGATAAGTAATTTCGCATTAGGTATCTGGAACAGTTTGTGACTGAGTTCACTGAATTTCTGAAAGTTAAACTGATCGTGCCGATACAAAAGATGAACCGGGTAGTTTTGTCGATGTTTTTTATCAAAGAATATAGTTTCGCTGTTTGGGGATTCATAATAGTTAATCTGAATTTTGTGGCATCGTTGAAAGCAGATTTGAAAAACTCGAAATCAACGGAATTGTTGCTAGATACTTATGATGTTTTTTGCGAATTCTGCAAATTTGGAATAATTTGTACAGAATGTACAATAAAATAATACAAATTTGTCCATTATCACATATGGATATTTTGATCTCTTCTGGAGCACCCTGTATATATTTCGATGTTCTCTGATCAATACACCATTTTTTTTTCGTGGGAGTCAAAAGAAAAACCAGTTTATCGAACATGTTTCGAACCTATATAGGTTCATCATAATTCGATGATGATAAGTAATTTCGCATTATCTGGAACAGTTTGTGACTGAGTTCACAGAATTTCTGAAAGTTTAACTGATCGTGCCGATACAAAAGATGAACCGGGTAGTTTTGTCGATGTTTTTTATCAAAGAATATAGTTTCGCTGTTTGGGGATTCATAATAGTTAATATGAATTTTGTGGCATCGTTGAAAGCAGATTTGAAAAACTCGAAATCAACGGAATTGTTGGTAGATATGATGTTTTTTGCGAATTCTGCAAATTTGGAATAATTTGTACAGAATGTACAATAAAATAATACAAATTTGTCCATTATCACATATGGATATTTTGATCTCTTCTGGAGCACCCTGTATATATTTCGATGTTCTCTGATCAATACACCATTTTTTTTTCGTGGGAGTCAAAAGAAAAACCAGTTTATCGAACATGTTTCGAACCTATATATAGGTTCATCATAATTCGATGATGATAAGTAATTTCGCATTATCTGGAACAGTTTGTGACTGAGTTCACAGAATTTCTGAAAGTTTAACTGATCGTGCCGATACAAAAGATGAACCGGGTAGTTTTGTCGATGTTTTTTATCAAAGAATATAGTTTCGCTGTTTGGGGATTCATAATAGTTAATATGAATTTTGTGGCATCGTTGAAAGCAGATTTGAAAAACTCGAAATCAACGGAATTGTTGGTAGATATGATGTTTTTTGCGAATTCTGCAAATTTGGAATAATTTGTACAGAATGTACAATAAAATAATACAAATTTGGCCATTATCACATATGGATATTTTGATCTCTTCTGGAGCACCCTGTATATATTTCGATGTTCTCTGATCAATACACCATTTTTTTTTTCGTGGGAGTCAAAAGAAAAACTACAATTATTTTCTTTTATTCAAAAAACTTCTAGTTCAAATATCTATAACAAGTTTTGAATAATATAACGATATATCCAAACAATATATATAAAAATATTATCAGAGCCGTTGAAATGGATAAAAAAATTGGAAAAATCTAGACCGTAATCATGATAATATGTTCAATAAAACTTTCACCATTTTCGTTGTGGTTAGAAAACGAATTTTGTCTTTAGGCCCTCCATTGCCTGCAATCTGAGAACGGACCTGTACGAGACCCAGTTTGGTGGGCGATGGTCCTTTGAAGATTGATGCAAGCCGCTCTCCGATTGATCTACGGGAACTGAGATACGTCCGATGAAAACAAATTTGTGTTTGTCTAATACCTTGTAATTATCTTTGCCGCTTCGGCGTGAAACAAATTAGGAATTGTCGTAGACAAATTATAGAACTACGTTTCTAATGCGAAGCTGTTCTTTGCCCAGGACTTATTGCTCATTGGGATTTCTTTGTTCAGATGATTTGAGTATCCGCCGTTTTTATATTTTTCCCGTTATTTCTTTATGAATTTAGCCTATGGTGTGTGTAAATTAGAGTAATTTAGTTTATCGAATAACAAACGGAAAAACAATTCGATTAAATTCATAACAAAAAATATAATCCTACCGAGATTGATAACCACAGGCAAATATGCTTGCTCTGTTTCATATCCAAATTATTTGAAAGATTTGTAGCCCTCAGACGTATATACCTACCTATCATTTGTATACCAATATGAATCAATATTGAAAACCTGTATGATTCGTAAAACAAATTTTACAAATTTACTATTACAAATGAAATCATGGCCGCAATCTGCAGTGGTTCGTCATCTGGGTTAAAAAACTGTTGAACTCGATGTGCCATAGGGTTCTGTTCTAGGGCCGTTACTGTTTCTCCTATATGTCAACGATCTCCCTCAAATATTTGCTGATGACTACGATAACTGTATCTCATTGATTAGTTTAGTTTCTGATGAAATAAAAAAATTGCTAATTCTGAAAACTTCGAAATCAATAAGTCTTAATTTTCACTTCAGACGAAATATTCCAAATGGTCTACACGAAGTGTAATACATTGAAACTTCTGAAGAAGTTACGTTTTTACGTAGGTACCCATCTGGAATTGGAAAACCAGGAGGACAATATTTTGTTGATATGATACAAAGATAAATCTGGCTTACTCAGCTTATATTATGCTATGGTCTTTCCTCATTTGAGATTGTGTTTGGACAGGACAAGGGACTTTTCCTAAGTTTCTTCAACGCAGAAACGTGTCGTAAAGCCTGTTTTTTATAGATACCAAAATATTGTCAGCTTCTCACATCATTATCCTCAAATTAATCAATCATGTTTGTCAGTCAATTTCCCAAATTATATGGAAAGACTGCTTCAGAACATAACCCTACTACAAGAAATTGTGGTGAGAAACCCACAACATAAAATGACATATTAAAAAACTTCTTTCACTGCAATGCTATTACTCGCTATATAATGAGTTACTAAATGAAGTCAACAGAATTGGAGGTGATAGAATATTTCATGGTTGTATTAAAAACCTTCTTTCAGAGTTACGCTGTAATAGTTAGTTACCAGAAATTTTAATTAACACATTTATTCCAGTAATTGCTCTAGGTTTCATTTAGTTGGAATGTTGCTATTTCTGGACAATAATTCACGACACGAAACACATTACAAAACTAACTCTTATCGATTCAACAGGAGTCAGTACTAGGGCCCCTATTGTTCTCGATTTATTTTCTAATAACCTGCATTACCCACAACTATGCTGTTGCTGAATAAATATATTCCATTGAAAACATGAAAAGTGCTGAAAATATGAAACTTGATGCCAAAAATCAACAATAGAAATTTGATTTTTATGAATTTCCCAGTAAATTGGAGATAGCCAAAATTAGACCAGTCTACAAATCAGGTGATTCAAAGTTATTGCCATCAGAATGGCGAATTTTCTAGAATCACACAAACTATTTTCGGTTGCTCAATTTGGATGTAGTAAAAACAGAAGCACTTCGAGGGCATTGCTGAAACTAAATGGTTTTGAAAATAAACAGTCGTTGACAGAAATTTTCATAAAGGACTACGATGCAAAACGCTAACACAATTATCATCATTTATCTGACAGAATGCAGTGAGTGTTTTTCAGTGACAATTTGATCAATTCGCTTCCTTTTATAATAGTGTACCACGAGGACGAGTCGTAGGTCCCCTATTATTTATTTCATATATTAATGACCTCACAAACAGATCATCACTTTTCACTCGTTCCTTCGCAGAAGACACAACTTTTGCTGAACGCTTCAATAATATAATGATAATAATTTTGGAATTATTCATCATAATTCATTACCCTCACAAATAATGAATACGAATTTGAATTTGAACAAACTTTAAAACATAATATCCTAGCCAATGCCTAGACACATCAGAATTCAAGTTTGACAGTATTACCACATATTATGTAACACATTCTACGTTTTTAAACTTTATACTGTTCTGTAACGTTTAGATTTTCAACTGTATACCATCTATACCATCTATCTAGTCTATGTGGTAAATCTCAAATAAATACTAATGTGAATGAGAAAAGTATTTCATCATCATCAGAGGAAAAAACTTGGGAACTCTATCATAATAATAGGGCTCATCAAGGGATACTTTGCTCTTTCATGTAATAGTTAATGTTATTTTGAATGAGTTAAGGCGTATTAATATTATTATTATGGATAAGACTATGGATACTATGTTATTCGTGTAATTTTGCTATTAGTTCATGTACGCTTGAATCGGAAAAATGAAGCTTCACATTCACAATCTGTAGATATAGCTTTCATCATGAACCAAAGAATCAAATGACCAGAAACGTCAAATATTGATTTTAGTTTTTGTTACAGAGAACCAATGGACGGCCTCTTCATGGACCAACACTTCCTTCGATCGTCCCTCCGCCTCTACTCCGGCGACCCCCTGGACGCGGAAAACAACAACGCGAGCTCCTTCTTCTCCTCGGCGATGGTAGAAAAAGCCCGAGCCCAGATCCAGATGTGGGGGCGCGCCGGCGCAGTCTACAACCCCAGCGAGCTGCACGCTTTCCTCCTGAACACCACCTCCCCCAGCCAACAGGTTTATCTTAGTCAGCGCTCGTCAATGCCTTTGGGCATCCCCAGCCAGCTCTGGCCCCAGAGCGCGTCCTCGTGGCAGTCTTCTCTCCACGCCGGCCTGCCACCCGGGCTGCTGGGCCCGCCCAGCGCCCACAGGCATCAAATCACTCCCCCGCCGTCTTCTACTCCAAGTTCCTCGGGATCCCCCTCCCCAACGTCGATCAGCACGTCTTCTGATCTGAGGTTACCCAAGGCTATGTTTCCGTCTGCTTTGCACCACCGGTTCAGCCCGTACGCTTCGATGGGTCGACCTACGGGCTCGTCCATAAGCCCGCCGTCGAGGTCCAATCACTGATCGGCGTTTTGATTGGCGGTGTAAGCCGCTGTGAGTAACCAAAGAGTCATGTAAGACGTTATAATAGTCAACTATCGAGTGTACAACAGTATGTTGCCGTGGGCTCTTTGATTATGTGAGTGTGATAGTGGTCTCAATGTTTTTTGGCTTCAACGAAACATAATTTCGATGTCGACACTCTTGAAAAATATGCGTTTTAGTGCTACATGCAAAAAACAAAATGCTTGCCATCGCAATCCCTTTTTCCCAAAATTCGATAGTAATTAGAAAAGTTTTAAAATTTCAGTGAAATGAAGAGTACGTTCAAATAGAAATAGGTAGTTTAACCCATGCAAGTTTATTGGAATCTACTGAGCATGCTGCTATGGTCATTAGCCATGTGTTCTGGATAGGCCTTGTTACTTACTCCATAAGCCACCTTAGGAGCAGCGCTGTTAATTTTCAACGCAACAGTGAATCGTGAAGGATTATTCCAGCCGACACGAGCCTCAATCATTCAGAGTTTCACATCTGAAAATGAAAAAAGATCGCACCGTCTGGGAATCGAACCTGGAACCTCTCGGTTACCAGGCCAGCGCTTAACCACTGCGCTAATTCCCGTCCTTATATTGTTATTATGTCTAGGTGAGGTGTGGTAGGCTAAACACCCCGCCATGTTGAATTACAGTAATTTAATTCGAGTTTGGCGCATGCTCAGTAGATTCCAATAAAGGTACATGGGTTGAACTATAGCCGCTTGTCGTTCAAATGATTTCATGTCTGAATTTACAATCCTTTCTTCTGAACGAAAGATATTGAAAACTAGGATTCAATGAATTTTTGCATTATTAGCGCAGAAAAGTTACAAAAGTTCTGCGAACTTTCGAAGTGTTGATAAATCACATCTTTTGATAAATTTGCAATTATTATAAACAAAACGAAAGTTTTTGTTTATCAAAAAAAAATATGTTTTTCTACGACAGTGCGTAAAGTAATACTTTTTCGCACAAGTGCGTAAAAACTCACCTGTGCGTAAAATCATCAACTGTGCGTAAAGTAATTTTTTTACACACTGTTCATACATTTATGCATTTTTGAAAAATACAGTATTTTGCGTCAAATATCTTTATTGTCTTTATTTGATAATAAGACGACAATTCATATCATTACACATTCAAATTGATGACATAATTGCTACAATTTGGCAAAATAATAACTGTCAAAGAAAAAACTTCGCATGAAACACTTTCGTAAAGGGCTTTTTTGTACTCGCGTGTTTGTTGAAATCGGCTGCACCTCATTCAACAAACTTCATGCTCATACAAAAAAATCCTACTTTAGTATCATAATTAGCTATTTTCTACAAACGCCAAGAAATAACAAGGGTCGCGCATTGACAACAATATGCGAAGTGATCTTTTTTTTCATTTTCGTTCGTTACCATGACATCGTGCGCGAAGTAGTGTGCGAAATACTTCGCATACTGCATGTAAACTAGGTATATGGGATTTTTATATTCCAGTTTTTATGTTCCTCAACCAAGCACGAATCCAAGAAAGTTAGGTGGGGTACTGCTTAGTTCATCGTCGCTCGAAATTTCCATTATTTTACAGTTATAAATATTAGGCACGAAACTGATGCTAACAAATAGTCACTCTAAAATAATTTACATCAACTGTCACTTTGAAATAATTGTCAACAAATGCCATTTTATTTCCATACTTACAGTAATTACTTATTTTGGAAAAACCGTTCAATACTATTTTTCATTTTAAGCTAAGCATATTAATTATTTTAGAACAATATTTTCTCGACTATTTTTTTTTACTTGTTTTGCTTTGACTTTTAGCGATTTCTTACGTTTCGACCGCTGAAGCTATAATATAAATTAATATAATTAATATTGGTGAATAATTAAGGTTCTGTTTATCGGATGAGGTTGCAAAGTTGCAAATCCACTGATAAAAAAAAATTGTAATTATCTCAATTGTTGGGTATATTGAAAATAGCGTCGAGAAGAACAATTTGATAAATAAATTAATAAACAGTATTCCTAGTTTGCAAAACTTTTACAATTTTTAGTACAAAAACAGTAATACAACGTTTTTTTGTCATTTAAACAACGTTCCGGTCATAGCAGACTTCTCTAATGCATTAACATACCACTGGGGTTTGAAAAAAAAGTATGGATGATCTTGAATCAATACAAGCAATACCTTTCTAAGAAAACGATAATGGTAATTTTTCCACCAAACCTGCAGTGTTACATTGCAAGAGTGAAATGTATTGTTCGTGTGTACTTTGTCTTTATAAATTGCAACAACTGAGTTTCTTGCAAAGTGTTTTCGTTAAACATTTGAATTTTTGGGTAATTTTCGTCTTTCAATGTCTAATAACTTCCTTTTCTGAATAATTCATTGGTGTTTGTATATTATTCATTACTATTATCATTATCCAGTGGTCCTAAAAATAACGTTAAATGAGTAAATTACATTGGCAAAACTCTCACTCATGCATATTCTTTTATATTTTTTGATACCATAAAAATATACCATTTGAATTAACTGTTAGTTCTACGTGAAAAACTTGAAAACGTTTTCTGTTAGGAATTGATGTAGCAATATTTTTTGTGAAAAACTTTTATTCATAATCTCAATGGTACAATGGAAGAGGTGATTGCAAGAGTACCAACATCGAAATTATGTTTCTCCAAGGTCAAACAAAGAGATTGAGATCACTACCATACTTGCAACGTCAGAGATTCCATGGATGTACATTTGATAGTGGACTAGTTACATGTGAAAAGTAATATACTTGTAAATAAATATTTATGGTGGGAGTAAGTTATTATATCGGTAGTGATATTTTGTTTGTATGTATTTGTAATTACGCATATTTTGTACAAGAGCAGTATTATCAGGATTGTAAATATTCATAGTCGGTGTTTTTGTTCTCTTGGGAGAACTGACGATGTTCCTTTTTCAATAGTTGAAATGTAATTATAGTTGATAGATGATAAATTGAATTGGTTTACAAGCAAAAATGGGAAAATCGAAAATTGTATTCCATTAACTGATTTTGTTTTTTAAAAACGATAAATATATAATTTGTGTAAATTATATTGTACTATGGGCTTATGAGTTTCATTAGAAATTTTCATCTTTTATTTATGTTGAAATGACTTGTTGTTGTGTATATATATACGTGGTATGTAAAATATATATGGAGTAAATAAATTCAATTATTTATACTCACAGTATTTTCATTCACATACCTACCTACAAGTTATCCAAACAATTGACGAGAACACTATTCCAACAGATATACCATGATCTTCATTGAGAAAACAAGTTCCAAGATTGTTTTTCAGCTAGTGTCTCCGAAATAAATTCCCAAACTAATTCCCCATTCCAAACAGAGTTGCAAAGCATTAGGGATGTTGATTTTATTGGAAGTATGAACAGGATGTTCATAAAGTCAGTTATGGAATCATCTGCGACTGAAAGTTGGAATTTAGTCGCTATTTTCCATCTTACAAGATAACCTCTCTCGGAACGGATTCATGTTTCTCTTTACACTAGTGATGTGTCATACCAACGTTCCATCATTGCGCATTCTCACTGCGCAGCCTATCAACAGGGACAAACTGGGACAAATTAGCAAAAACAAGGTTGCCGCGTCAGTAATCAACGAATTCTTCTGAGGGAATTTATAAAAATGTATGAAAGGAAAGTAACATAACTTTCTGTTGCCAGCAATACTTTGTTATGGCCAATAGCTACTCACACAGAGGTTTGTAAAGCGGCGTCAGTGGTCATAAATTACGCTGAAAATGACAAATTATTTAAAAGCTTCCTTCAGGTCCGTCAAATTTTTTGAAAAAATCTTATTTCCGCGATATTGTTATCGATCCTATAGCGTCTTCAATGATAACTTTTTGAACTCTGTCCCAGATTTGCATCCAACAGATAACAAAATTTTCATTAAATATTATGTAAATCCAGTTACAAACGAAGAGCTGGAACAAACTCTTTGCAAGATCAAAGAGCAAGCTAAGTGATCAGACGATATTAATCTATGAATGCTGGCAATTTTGTTCTCTACATCAACCCCGTTCTTGGTACTTTGCTTTTCAAATGGCACTCTTCAGAAAGGATAAGGAAATATGCTAATGTCTTACCCATTTCAAAAATTGAAAACCCGGATGACATTACAATTTCGAGCGATTATAGTAGTTTAGCAACCAGCTCAAAATTAATTGAAAGGTTTCTGATCAATTACCATCATATCTTACGATAAATGAAATATTGCCAACAACAAAGTCAGGCTTCAGAAAAAAACATAGCACCACTACGGCATTGCTCAAACTAACAGATGATATTTTCACATCTATAGATTTAAAAAAACCTACAAGTTTGATACTACCCAATTTCAGCAAGGCGTTCGACACGTTGGACCATAGTATATTATTGAAAATTATTAAAATAAGTATAAGGTAAGTAGGATGAGTTTCTTTAAAATCTACTTGAGTGGGAAGCAACAAAAACTGATGATAGAGGAAAAATTTCTAACTTCGAGGGGGGTTCCACAGGGAAACATCCTTAGGCCATTATTATTTTCTGCGTATACTTGCAGATTTCGTTCCTTTTTTTAAATATCGTCAAACTCATCAATACGCTGACAAGGAAATGTATTTTTCATATTCAAAATCTGAAAGTTTTCTTGCAAGCGTCAGTATTAACGAAGACATTGAAACTATCGCCTCAGTGTCGAAATCACATAAGTTACTGCTGAATGAATCAAAAGCCTTAAATAGTGTTTGGTCAATATAGTGATGAAATATTCAACGACCCAAATTTCGGAATTACTTTGAACGGGAATACATTGACTATTGTGAAACAATGTAAGAATCTTGGTCTTCCTCTGGATAAGACATTGAAATTTGAATTGCATGTGTCATAATTGGTAAAACATGGTTATTCTTCTTTAAAATTTTTATATAGGTATGAACAGACTTTACTTGACAAATAACATCAAGCTCCCGTTTGGCGTATTGTTCCGAAATATATTGGTTCTCCCTTCTAGCAAGGGATACATATACTTTAAAGAAGATACATAACTCTAGTGTGAGATACTCACGTATAATCAGAAAATATTATCATGTTTCTTCAATCTACGAGAATCATATGAAAATTTTGAATTTAGAAGACAGGTTTTTCAGGAATTCAAAAGACTGATTTTACATTGTTTTGTGATTGAAATAACCTTTTCTTGAATCTTGACAAATGCGTCTCAATCACTCTTACCAGAAACAGAAATAGATTTGACTAATAATACAAAATAAAAAACCATGAAGTGAAATCTGTATCTGAATAGAAAGATCTAGGGGTACTAATGGACTCTGAATTAACATTCAAGTTGCACTTGGAAAAAACAGTCAATAAAATTATGGGATTTTTCAAAAGCAGTTGCCAACATTTCAGAAGTGCAAGATCACTTGTCAATGTTTATTTTGCTTTTATACACAGTAAACTTTGTTTCGCATCAGTTGTTTGAAACCCCTAGTACCAAGTTCACATAGAATTGAGAGAGTCCAGAAAAAAATCTCAGATATATTCCGTATGAGACAAAAGTACATACAAATCACTAATAGTGACTACGCTAAACTGTTGCGCGAATACAATATTGCCTATCAAAGTGTAAGGCAAGACCGCCCACGGTGCGACTGTTTTGAGACAAGGGTTGCAAATTGGTTGATCTTGCAACCAGTTCACAACTCATATGAAACTTCTGCACGCACACGGATACGACTACTATGAAACAGTTTCATTCAGTTGGCAAAGCAGTGCATAAGATTTTACATTGACTGACTCAGATGAAGAAAACATGTTTGATTATTATCGATGCCGCGCAGACAACGTAGGACACAAAGGGCGTATTTCATCCATGCATGAGGGGAAATCTGAATCCTACACTGTTTGTAGCAGTACAGGAAATGGCAGAAACAAATAGAAAGTTTATAGCTTTTTATCGAATGTCGAATGGAATGGAAGGATGGTTAGACAAATTTTAAATTCAGTTCCTGATCAGCCACTTTTGAAACAAACGAAATAACGTATATAACCACTTGGTAAACACCTTGAACGCAGGCAACTTCAAACTGCAACGCAACTGTGACCGCGGCAAATGGTCGCTCACAACCGATTTGTGACTGATTGCAAACTAGTTTCATTTGAATCGACTCGTGTGCGGCTTCACACTTCTATAATTTGGCGAGGTTACAAAAGAGTTGCAAGATCAACTGATTTGCAACCTTTGTCTCAAAACAGTCGCACCATGGGCGATGGGCCTAACAGACTTGATAATTGTTTTTTAAACTGATGAAGGGACTAGCGCAGTGCCCACATTTATTCTCTAAGATTGCATTCAATGCTCAACGTAGACAGCTGAGAAATACAGAATTTTTCAAAATATCTTTCAAAAAAACCAACGCTGCTCAGAATTCGTCGTTATGTAGGATGCTTGGACATTCAACAGAATTTGTAATGTCATTAAATATTTTGAAATTGATTTGAATTGATTCATATTTGAATTTAATAGGTATTTTATCAACCATCTGCAAGCGAAATATAGTGTAATATATTTGTAGTCCAATTAACTCTAAAATAATTTATTTAACGAAATACAATGATTCACAGTACTCTAATTTACATAACAATCACTCTAGTATTTATATTCGACTTTCACTTCACTAACTGCCCGTCTGTCTGCTGCGTCGTTCTTTTTATATTAATTGTTGACTTCTCCGAATGCTCTGGAATTCTCCATCGAATCGTCCGGATCCATCGAATCATCCAGATTCTTCTTGGTGCATAGCGTATCGAAGGTCATATGCAGCCCACAGCTTCGCCACAATAGACTCAATGATTTCACACTCATTGTAAGAACTGAATTTACTATTGCCTATTCTATAAGTTACTTTCTATTTGTTGATGTTATTTTTTACTATTCTATAAGTTACTCGCTGTTTGTTCGTTTTCGGGGGTAATTCCACGAGTGCTCGCTATACTATCGATAGTAATTCTGTCAGAAATCAACGTAATCAAATTGCTTGGTAACACCACGAGTCCTTTAGGACGAGTGGTGTTACCTCAAAGCAGTTTGATCGAGATTTCTGACAGAATTGTTGTGAGCACGAGTAGTATTTATTGAGATTATTTCACGAGCCAACAAAGCAATAAAAGTTTCATTGTCGTGAATTCTTCAATAGTTATATAGATAATGCCTGATATACATGAAGTCTGTCAGACTGACATTCATATTAGCAGCAAGATGATATATTCTTCCTTATTGTTTGGATACGTGGTTGCCATGCCAAAGTGGTATTACCGGCTCGAAAGCTAGGAACTGCGTATTATCGAGGCATACGACCCTTATTGGTCCTAATATTGCAGGAAAGGAGGGTTTTTTACGGCAAGTGAAATTATCATATTCATTTTTCTTGTTCACAACCCACTAAACTGGTTAATTATGTGGGAGTTTCTGTTTTTGGATTGCTCAGTCTGTTTGTAACCACTATTTTGGTAAATTAGTAGACTAGCTGGACTCATTTATCAAACTGTCTGATAAGAACTAGAGATCTCTATTGCAGTCCTAGGCACACTTCCACAAAATTAAACGGAGTTTTTCATCCAAGCAGTAAAAATTTTCAATACCCTTCTTGCACACATTTAGTTGCATCATTGGCATAACTTCAAGAAACATATCAAGGCCTGGGCTCTTTCAAATACAATTAATAGTACAATAATTGAAAAAATAATATTTTGTGTTCCAGGAGACTTTCAGAGTAGTTGCACAGTCGCTGCATTTGCATGAAGAGGAGATATTGATAATTGTTTTATGTCTCCCCTCTTCCTTTTTCATCTCAATTAAATTAAAATGATTCTGTTTCATTAAAACGTCATCACAATTCTGATGAATCTCATAACTGTTATATGTACAACCATTGAATTTACAATTTTTTTTTTGATGATTACATGGAAGAACAGCTGTATCCGAATGTCGTCAACATTTTATTTTAAACGAGTAATTAATATTATTATTATTCATCCAGAAATTAATTTTCCAATTTTTTTTATTATTCTTGATGATATTGGATCCATGTATTAGTAAAATGTTGTTATTTTCGAGTGCATCCTTACTATTTGTATTTGCTGATTCAAATATTCAATCTCACCTCGTACGTTTCCGAGCCCCCTTTGCTGTCAAATCTGACACACTTGTCCTCCAGACACTCACAAAGTGATTGACCGGTATAGCATGTTATTGTACGAAAGAAAGAGGTGTTAAAATGAAAGGAGCCTTCATTCACATCATTACACGCTATTAAATATTTATTAATTTGAAACAACCACTTAACATATCAAACAAACATATGGAAAGGCCTGTTCCTACATGTCTTCTCTCACTATTCACTCACGGTTCGATTTTTGTTTGAATAATGAATCATTGCTTTGAATATAATATGAAGGCGCCAGTTAGTTGTGCGAGAATATCAAATCTAAGACACGCCTATGGCAGGGCCTGGTGAGAATTTCAAATGAATTGTTTATTGTTTATTTAGATAATGTAAGTCGTTCAAACCTGCGAAGAAAAACACTGGTAATGCATTATTGAAAGGACCTACAGGGTGTCCCACAAAAACAATCCATGAAGATTTATTCAGTATAAGATATAGTGCAGAAAATAAAATAATAGTAATTAATAACAGCACATTATCGAATCACATGACATCGAACATTGTCAGTAGTAGGTACTATAATGATATGCTCTTTTTGATTATTATTATTATCAGATTTTAATTTAATATTTAAAATATTTATGCTTCAAAATAAAATTTCTCAGGGTTTCAAAAAAAAAAAATCATTACAATACATTTACCTTTTCTTTGCTCAAGTACTCTTGTGCAGAGTGTCACTACCTTCTTAAAACCGTAGTGCCTTTCTCTGCTCTCAGGAGGGACCTTCGGGAACTTGGCAGCTTGATGTTGTTTGAATAAAAATGCATTTGTGATAGAATGTCAAATTTCAAGAAAGAGAAATGTGAACACCAGAGTATAGTGTATATAAAATTTTTAATAAAAATGTAAACGAATAGATAAGTAAACAATAATAAACAATGACCAAACAAAAACTATTAACAAAAAACAAATCCCTAATTAAATGATACCTGAACACTTAAAACTCTAAGAACTTTTATATGCAACCCCTTTAAAATATTTAATGCACGGTCAATCATCTGTGTGATGACTTCATAGAGTAGCCTTTCGCCCCCTTGTGCAAACTATTTCAACTTTATTGTAGCATGTTATGCGCAGACTAGCATTCCTGTCTTAATCTAAGAATCTTAATCTTAAAAAAAATATCTCCACTACAAGTGATCTTTCATTCGAATCAAAATCTAAACACTAAGATAGTCTTGGGCAATGAAAATGACGAAAAGTTCGGAAGGAATTGAAGTTTTTAATCCACACTCGCGAGAAAGCACTTTTGGATCTTTCCACGGGAAAGTCTAGTGGTTTGATAATTTGTGAAAATGTGAAAAGTTCTTGAAATTATCCGGAATACTGTAGTCAAATGTGTTTTGTTCGAAGAAAAGGTTTGCAAACCGTTTTATATGCATATAAAGGCCTTTATAAATACCTGGGATCTATTTCTTCTATGGGTTCTGGAAGCTAGGTGACCTAGAGACCGGCATCTTCGTCTTAGAAGTCGAATTTCTCAAGAACGAGAACAGCTAGCACTTGGTAAGTTCTGGAGTTTGTTCACAGTCACTTTAAGTTTATTTTGACATTGGAATCATGGAATTTCTTTATGTTTTTCCGGAGAAAAGTTTAATTATTCAAGGAGCACATCTTATACATCTCTCCCCTTCGATGGACATTTTCTGAATCCCTTTTCATTGTTGTCAACAATTGAAAGCCAAATTGCCTTAGCAACGGGTTAATTTTCTTGCATATATGAACTTCACCAATGAATTACCAACTAAATACTACATAATGAAATCAAAATTCTATACTAAACTAAGCTCTAAACATTCTAAATTCGGCATACTACCATAGAATTTTTCACAATGAACATTTTCATATTGAAATTTCATAAAATTTCTCTAGGTGCCATGATAGTGGCGTACATGACTCATTTCCTGCTTGGCAATTCCTATTGTTATTTGGTGATTCAAGACCTTTTTATAAAACTGGTTGTAATGGTTAGATTCTCTGAATCTTTTTGTAATTCCTACTGACATTCAAATCCCTTAAACGGTTACCAATATTTTTAAATTAATTGATAAACTTCCAACATCGTTGCCATATGTGACGTCACGCCTCGCAGAGAGCTCCTTGCCTGAACAGGATCGGCCTAAGTAGGATTTCGTTTTCTGATAAATGTGAATTGTTGATTTTTGATTGAAAATTTTATATAGTGGTAAATTTATTTGATGATATATAGTGAATCATAACAGTACATATGAAGAAAGTGAATATACAGGAAAGTCAGGAGTAGGAGGAAAAGCCTGTGAGGTGCGTAGACTGGCTATAACTTATCATAACAGTATAATTATAAACCAACCTATAGAGGTTTTTCCCCACAAAATATATGACACAAAAAGGCCTGTACTAATTTTTATAAGATAGTTCGTTGATGAAACCCCCAGTTTTCGACCAAGCAAAATCGCTTTGTGGAAATTTTAAACAAGCAATAGTGAAAAAAATTATAACCTTTTTGGTTTTTTTGAAATATCTCAATGATAAGTTCTGTAAACGGTATTTGGAAGTAGAGATCAATATCTACAATTTGTATATTTTTGATTTTCACCTGAGAGTTGGAAAATGGGTTGAAAATGTCACTGGAAATTACTCTATATGCTTCAAAGTGCACCCGAAGTCGCCTGAACTCAACTCGAGTTAACTCCAGTGCGACTTCGGGTGACTTCGGATGCGCTTTGAAGCGTTTTAGTCAACGTTCAGTGACATTTTCAAAACATTTGTCACCTCTCAGGTGAAAATCGAAAATAAACAAATTATAGATATTGATCTCTACTTCCAGATGCCATTCACAGAATTTGAATACGACGATTTCCCTTAAATCGGCGCATCTTACAAGATGTGCCCTTAAATTGTTTATAACGCGATTGTGCAAAAACTACACATCGGAAAGAAACCATCTTGCGTAGAGTTGAACCATATGTTATTATCTATCAATTTCCGCAATATTGTTTGTCAATCTTCAGATTTATAAAAATTAGGATTTTTTAAAAAATGGTCCGTTCTGGTCGTATAAAAAAATAATTCTTTACAAAAGTTCCATCTACTGTAAAACGGTTTCTCCATTACTTTTTAAGATATTCGCAAAAAAACAAAAAAATTGTAATTTTTGTCACAACTTCTTGTTTAAAAAATTCCACAAACCGATTTTGATGGGGCGAAACCGGGGTTTTCATTAACGAACTATCTTATAAAAAGTAGTATTAGCCGTTTGCGTCTTTTATTCTGTGTGAAAAAAGTCTCGTAATTTATCTACAGCTTGGCCTAGTTCGCCAATTATTCTGTAGAATCATTCTCGTGAGACAGCATGTAATAAACATTAATCATTATCGACCATTCTTATAGCACGAGATTCAAAGAAGAAAGGGTTTTTGTACCTGTAAATTGCTGTAAGTTCTTGTAAAATTTCTGTAAATTACTCATATTGAGAAATTACTTCATCCTTTTTCATTGCCGAATTATGCTCTCAGGTATATTTCATGTTCACAGAGATTTCCTTCCTTTAGTTGATTGTCAACTTCGTGATTTTTAAATTTTAAAGTTGATAATTAAAATATCTACAACTTTTGTGACAAATAATTTTCCACATTACCTCAAATTTTCCGGGAAAATCGGAAAAAACAATTTTTCAGTTTTGAATTTTTTTTTCTCGCAAAAATCAATTTTTTTACGAAATTTGGCGGAAATATTACTCAACATGTTTCAAGTAAGCTGTAATTTTTTTGGAGAGTAGTACAGATCTATCCTTTTTTTTTCGACAAATTCCGAAAAAACGACCTCATTTTCAACAGAAAAGTTTCATCGATATAAGTTAAGAGTCCCTATTTTCGTCAACAGAAGCCATATGGCTACGTTTTTCAATTTTGTCATGCTATAGCGAATATTTACTTCAATGTGTAGAGTTGGAAATTATTATAGTGTAATATTCGATTACTTCAAACATTGAAGTATTTTTAATTTTTTCAATAATATTTGTTTTTTATTCTATTTGAATAAATATATCGGAAATTCCACCGGTCTCTAATTTCGTCAGTTTTATACTGTAACATCGTCATATCTCAGTCTCAACTTTCGTCACATTTCTTGGTTTGGTTGAAATAGTGAAATCTTTGCGCACAAGCTCTATTTTCGAAAAAAGTACTCTTTTTCTTTCTCAAGGCCAGGATAAGAAACATCCTTGTACTCTCTCACTTAAATTAGAAATATCGATTTTCTGTATAATTTTTTCATTATCCAGAATATTACCGTTTTCTTTCGCAGTGTGTTCAGTAATTTTGATTTGTTTTATTTTTGCTATACTTTTTTCCTGTTCCATTTCAGATTGCTTGGTTTTGACGAAATTGGGGATTCCAAAAAATTATCCAAAACTCATTGGCTTCAATGCTGTCAATAGTGACCCAATGAATGCCGTCAACTTTTGGTCCTGAATTTCGTCACAATTATTTAACTATTTTCAACACCAGAAATAATTCAATTACCTAGTATGTGACGATTCTACATTTTTCGTGACCCAATTTTCGTCAACACTAATTTTTTATTAAAATAATACAAATTCAGTGGAAAAAGGATCAAATTTATAGCTGTTGTTAACTTTCCTTGGTAATTTGACTCCTATATTTTACCACCACTGTCGGGAATATTCTAAAAGTTGTCATGCAGTAAGATGAAATAACAAGTGACAAGCGTTGCTACCCCAAATTTTTGTGAAATTTCCAAAGTCGGCAAATTTCATATTGAGTAACATTAAGAGCCACCATCACCGAAAAGTCGAATTTCTTCCTCATCCCCTCCTGCTCAGGTTTGTTGGCATACTTATCAAGAGTGGGGGTGGAGATAATGAACTCGATGAACATTGGCAACACAGCACCTGTCCGTTCTCGATTACAGCGCCAATCAGGTATAAATTTCCCGATCATAGAATCCGTTTCTTGCAAAAACCATTGATTTCAAGAAAGAGGTATTTTTTGTATGGGCTCAGTGGTCCCATAAGAATTCCGGAAACTCAATTTTTTCAATTCATCATGTCAATTAAATTTTTTTTCTTAAAAATTATCATAACCAAAAATCACTGAGGTTCCGGAATTTACACAAAAACATTGAATAATGCAAAAAAAATTAAAAAATTTTCAAACGAAAACCGTGGGCTTAAAACGAATTTCCGTTTTACCAAGGTTGTGTTTGCTCTTAATACCGTTTTGAGACCACAGTTTTTGTTTGAGAATTTTTTAATTTTTTTGCATTACCCAATGTTTTTTTGTTAATTCCGGAACTTCAGTGATATTTGGTTAAGATAATTTTTAAGAAAAAAAAATTAAATGAAATGAGGAATTTAAAAAAATGATAGGTTCCGGAATTCTTATGAGACCACCGATCCCATACAAAAAATATCTCTTTAATGAAATCAATGAATTTTGCAAGAAACGGATTCTACGATCAAAAATTTATATCTGATTGGCACTGTAATCGAGAATGGACAGGTGCTGTGTTGCCAGTGTTCATCGAGTTCATTATCTTCACCCCCATTCTTGATAAGTATCCCAACAAACCTTAGCTGGAATGCGATGAAAAAACTTTAAAAACTGACGAAATCAGGATCACATTTACCTTGGTTCGTCTTTCCAAGCTCGCCAGCTGCCAGTTTTTTTCGTTAAAGCTCCTACTTTCAGATTATGTAATAAAAGAGTAGCACTCTGTGAATTTTTTTTGCAGAGAACGCGAAAAAATTTCAAAAATTTTTGTTTTAAATTTTTATTCTAAACTCATATTTATTTATTAAAATTATTGAAATTAACAGTTGAAACCTTTCAAGAATAAAAATTCCATGTTACCTTAATAGGTACAAAAAATGAACAAGGACATAAATAAGGATTTGATTATGATAGAAGGGGGTAAAAATGGTTTCTCACGATTTACAGTAAAAATTAATCTCCTACAAAAAAGTTGTTGGCAATCAAAAGATCTAAAACTTCTGTTTCCAAGATTTTTCCACATAACCTCAAATTTTCCGGAAAAATCAGAAAAACCTTTCTAATTTGGTTTTAATTTTTTTTGTATAAAATTGTATGTTTGTCGCAAAATCTAGTGGAAATATACCTTTTTATGTTCTGAATTAAATGTTTTTTTTTTTTGGAGCGAAATATTTATTTTTCTCGAACCTCTTTGAAGTACTCGGAAAGGGAGCGGCTGCTAGTTAGGATTATATAGGAGAATATTGCAAAGGTTCCAACTGTGACTGAAAAAAATTAATTAGCGATTTACCGCAAAACGTGACTTATTAGCGGAAAACGTTCAAAAAAAAAATTGTGGATTATAAAAACAACGAAAACTTTTGTATTCAACACTATAATAATAATAATAATAATAATAATAATAATAATAATAATAATAATAATAATAATAATAATAATAATAATAATAATAATAATAATAATAATAATAATAATAATAATAATAATAATAATAATAATAATAATAATAATAATAATAATAATAATAATAATAATAATAATAATAATAATAATAATAATAGGCCGATGAACTCGGTCTCGTATTCGACACTGAACGGGCTAACCCAAACTCTGTCACCGAGTTGGGACCCGTTCAGCAAAAAGCTCACATCAAAGCTGCGGAGACAGAGGTCCTGCTACAGCTACATATGGATAAGCCAATGCATGGTGTCTTCTTTCACAACATCGAAGACCTTGGCTTATCCAAAAGCTTGACCTTTGCCTTCCTCAGGTCGAGTGAGCTAAAGTCGGAGACCGAGGGATTCATAATGGCCTGCCAGGATGGTGTCTCCAACACCCTCGTCTACCGTAGTCGCGTGATGGGTATAGACGTCCCTGACACCCGATGCAGGGCATGTCGTGGGGCACCTGAGACCGTAATGCATTTGCTATCAGCATGCCCATCTTATGCGGTCTCAGCCTATATCCACAGGCATAACGCGGCGCTACGAGTGTTATACTACCATCTACGACACTCGTACGGTATAGACGAGACACCGGTGTTGCCTTATGTTCCGGGGGATATTGAGACCGTGGTGGAGAATGAGAGGTGCCGGATCTATTGGAACTACTCATTCCCCACCCTCAGGCAAATACAAGCCAATAAGCCTGATGTTGTCCTCCTCGACCACCAAAGTAGAACGATATTCGTCATGGAGTTTTCTGCTCCAGGCGAAATGAATATCGTTCGAAAAGAGGAGGAAAAACGGACTAAATATCGAGATCTTCTCTTTGAACTCCGCAGGTTATATCCGGACCATTCTGTCAAAATGGTGGTTCTGATCATAGGAGTCCTTGGTGGAATGATGGACACACTGCTCTCCAACTTGAAGATAATACCTGCTCGCCGTAATATGGCAGAAATCTTAGCAGCGCGAATGCAGAAGGCCGTCATCCTTGGTTCGCTCCGTCTACTCAGGGCACATGATTCTCGGACCCAATAGTCACTCACCCTACGGACGTAGGGAGTGGTTATTGGGGTTAACGACACCAGCGCGCCCTCCGGATGTATCGGAGCACCGGAGACAGGGCCTGACTAGTACATTCCCAACGGGAAAAAAAAAAATAATAATACTTCATTTTCCACTGGACAATTACAAATTGTATGGGATTCGTCAATACATGTAGAGGAGGAAAATAGGAGATACAACTAGAATAACACATTAAAACTTACAGCTAAACAGAAACATTCGAGTTTATTCAATCACTTTCACATTGAAAATATTCTTCTATTGAATAGAAGCATTTTTTGACTAAGAATTCCTTCAACTCTCGCTTGAAACTGAAGATTGTTTTGCAATGCTTTATTTTGTCAGGTAATAAATTAAATAATCTAGGAGCCATAGCTTCACAGGAATTGAAATTAATTTTCGTGGAACTGAATGGAACATATAAGTAATCTTTTTGGCATGTTTCGTATCTGTGTCTGGAATTGTTCATTGTGAAATCTGTATAGTTTTTAAATACATACAAACAGAACTCGAAAATTATAATTGAGGACAAGGTTAAAATATTCAGATTTTTAAAGTGTTCTTTGCAAGAATAGCGTTTGGTTATTCCAACCAGGCTGCGTAAAATACGCTTCTGGGAAACAAAAACACTTGATGATGAGGTGGACAGACCCCAAAATCGTACTCCATACCTCAGTCTGGAATCTATCTGGGCATAGTAAAATTTCATCAGTTGGTCAGCATTGAGAACAAGTTTGAGATTTCTGGACTGATAGCAATGGGAATTCAATTTAGATACTAGCATTTGACAATGATTACTCCAAGTAAGACATTCGTCTACATGAAGGCCTAGGAATTTGACATGCTGAATAATTTTTACGTCACCACCGTTCTCAGTTGATATAGTCACGTTCGAACATTTTTTTTTGACGATTTTGAAATCGAATTGAATTGGTTTTGTCCATATTCAGATTCAGGAAATTTGCTCTGAACCAATCCTGCATACTCGAAAAAGTTTCAGTGCACTTATCCGATAGTAACTCGTCCGATTTATCTGATATAATTAGCGACGTATCATCTGCATACATAGTAAAAGAAGACTGGACTGGTAAATTATCTAAATCATTCATATACAGTATGAAGAGAATAGGTCCCAAAACTGAGCCCTGAGATACTCCATGTAACCTCGAAGGTATAACATCATTGATAGCAACATACTGACTTCTTGATTTGAGAAAGCTACACAACCACTGGTGAGGAATACATCTAATTCCATTCCTCTGAATTTTTTCTAACAAAATACCATGATCGACACAGTCGAATGCCCTGCTGAGATCACAGAAGATCCCAACAGGACACTCACCCGTATCTATCAAATTTATAATTTTCTCGTAATATGAGTATGCAGCTGTTGTAGTGGATTTGTTATCTAAAAATCCGTGTTGATTTTTGGAGAAAATGTTATACCTTTTACAGAAAGGTAATAGTCTAGTTATAAAAGCATACTCGAATATTTTGGAAAAACTAGAGGGTACTGTGACCTTTATGAATTGGTACTATTTTTCCAATCTTCAAAAGATCTGGAAATGACCCCGTCGAAAAAGATAAATTAACAATTTGAGTGAAAAGTGAACCGAACAATGGCAATACCTTTTTTAAAATAAACATAGGGATTTCGTCATGTCCAGATGAAGTCTTATTCTTCAGTTTATTGAGTAATGTGTTAGGTAATTCAGTTTCCGAGTATGGATCAAGAAAGAGTGATTTTATAATTGATTTGGAGTTTTTAAGGTATTCATTGAAATTTGATTCACTCGGTGGTATTTCACGGACGATTTCGTGTGGTATAGATTGGAAGTATGTATTGAACATTTCTACAACGCATTTTGAATCTTCAGTCAACTTACTTTTCTCATCGAATACAGTTATATTTCCTTGCTTTGATGTAGTCCTTCTATTGCTCAAGGTATTCACAATTTGCCAGGCTGTTTTTGTTGGATTATCTGAATTGATAATATAATTTTGATAAAATAGTTTTTTTGTTGAAAGAACGAGTTTGTTATGTTCTTGTTTTGATGATTTATAGAGTTCCTGAAGTATTGTATTACTTATTTTTAGTCTGTATAAGTTTTTGAGGTTTTGGCTGGACCTCCTCAATTCATCAGACACCCATTCGTTTTTTTTATTGCCATAGTTCATGTGCTTCTTCGGAAAATTAATATCGAAATGATACGAAAATATGATCCAAAACTGGGCAAACGTACAATTAACGTCTTGAAAATTTTAATTACTTCTCCAGTCCTCATTTTTTATGCGTTGACAAAATTTTTCCGTAGCAGCTATGCTGAACGACCGTTTCAGATGACGTTGATCGTGATTTGTAATTTTTTGTGAACCAAAATCAAGAAATATTGATTGATGATCTGAGATATTATTATCCTCAATACATGGAGTACATTTTTCGGGTGAATATTTGATTAATAGGTGTCAGTGTAGTACCTAGTTGTTATCCTGGTCGGCCATTTAATCGAGTAGTTCAAACCATAACAAGAAAAAATATCATAAAGTTGTATGAAATCTTTCAACGTAACCTCAGATCGACCGTCAAAATGACTAAAAACCAATTTTTGAAATTCGAGGTTAAGTGGAAAAAAAATCTAGGATACAAAAGTTGTAGATCTTTTTATAGCCAACAACTTTTTCCCTTAGCCTTTTTTTGTAGGAGGTTAATTTTCGCTGCAAATTGTGAGAAACCATTTTTACCTCCAAAACACGTCCTTTCGGTCTTCTATCATAATTAAATCCTGATTTATGTCTCTGTTTATTCTTTATACCTATTAAGGTAACATGAAATTATTATTCTCTAAAGGTTTCAACTGTCAATTTCAATAAATTATTTTAATGAATAAATATGAGTATGAGAAGGTAGTAGTCCATACTCGAAGTGGAAGATCAAGTTTTTTTTTGGAAAAGAAGACAAAGTCGTCTCCACAAAGTTTAATAGTAACACAGGATAGAAATCCTATATCAGAAAAGACATGTTTCGAACGTATATATGTTCATCATCAGATAAGTACAATCAGAAGGAAGAATGTGCGGAGAGAAAAATAGTTAAAACAGTAAATTTAAGTGAACATGAATTTATAAAAATGAAAATAAAAATAAAAGTTCACACCGTCCACCCTTCTCCATTTTTTCGACTCCAATTTATTTTTTCCGTCATTCGAAAAATATTTTATTCCTCTTTCAGTAGGTCTCATGCTGTTAATAATTTTTTATCTCAAAAATGCATCAGCACTGGTCTATATACAGTTACTGGTATTTCTCTTCCAAACACTTGTTTTCAAGTCGTTACAATTATTCACAGTAAATATTAGCGTTGTTGATCTTACATAGTTCCAATATTTCGTCGCTCTACAAAAAATCGAAAATAAGGCTGTCATCTCGATATGCTTTCTCGTAGTAGACCACAAGATTTATGCCAGCAATAAAGCTAAATAGGCAAAACCACAGGCTAAGGTGCATTGTTACCTACACAATTCATTTACGATTTACAACTGTAAGCCTCAAAAAGGGCAAATATTTACACCCCTTTTCAATGCAGAGCCCTTCATGAATTCTTCAGAAATTATTCCAGCCCCTTACACCGAGTCAAAAGAATGGAATGACTTTTGCTGGAATTGCTGCTATAAATTTCTCTTGACAGCCGATCTAAATCGCTGGAACTAATCTAATATGCGCTGTCAGATTTTTCAAAAAAAGCTTTTACACGTTTTAAAAGGTATAGTGTTGTATCTCCGATGTTTATATGTCTATTGGCTTTTACTGGGTCATGATGATTTGCACATTTCGTTCCGATTGAATTGTTTTCAATGGACTTTGAATAACTACAGGTCAGTTTTACGAAACAGTCCATGGGCATGTTGATACTAGAAGAACAATGGTAAAAGGTTTCCGTGTTTTAGAAGTTCAGACGTTCTTCACTTGACTTTATCATTTTAATTATGAAACATTCAGTAGGCATCTCATATGACATTTGAGATCCAGAGGATGAATACTAAAATATTCGAATGAATTATCAGCAGAACAGTTTGAACGAGCATTAGACACTTTCAAACTGAATAGATGAAAATTAATGGCTAGGTATGTCTGATGGTCAATTTTATGACAAACTCAATGGTGGAAACGGCTTATCGATATCTATCTGTAAATGGAATGTAGTCAGGACTAGATGTGAGGAAAGGTTTCCGTTACGAGTTCAGAAGCAAATCATATAACATTTGAGTTGAAGGTGTTTCATATGTAATTCGACCCTGCTGAATCCGAAAATGCTTGTTACCAACTCAAATCCTGACCGGAAATGAGATATTCAAGACGGCGGCATATTTTTTGCAGTTTTTTTGCATATATCTTGCAAACTATGAGGTTAAGCGCAAAAATTGTTCCATACAAAAATATAGAAATTATATAGCATTTAGAATTTTGAAGGAAAAACTCACCAACAAGTTTTACTGAAAATGAACAGTGGCGGAGATATGGGACAGAATAAAATTTCAATTTTGAAATATCTTGAAAAATATGGTTTTTAATAATTTGCCAATGAAACTATATATGTTAGTGATTCAAAAATCTTAAAATGAGATATGCACACTATGTATAAAACTATGTATGTGGTTCATAAAAATGATTTATCCATGTTAGTCAGGACAAGAAATAGAAAAATCAAGTTTTAGAAGCAAATTAAATAACATTTGAGTCAAAGGTGTTTTCTAGCTAATTCGATCCTGCTGAAATCGAAAAGGCCAGTTACCAACTCAAGATCTTAACTGGAAATGAGATATTCAAGATGGTGGAAAAAACATTGATAAACAATTAAACAAAGCATTTGTCAACTCTTCATTTTAGGTTTTGTATTGCTTGCTTGGTTGTATACACAAATAATTTTTATACGATACATACATCGTCATATATATAGTGTAGGTACACATTTAATTGTAAGATTTTTAAGTCACTAACATATATAATTTCATTGGCACATAAACTATATTTTTCAAGATGTTTCAAAATTGAAATTTTATTCCCTCCCATATCTCCGCCACTGTTCATTTTCAGAAGAAACGTAATGGAAACTTTTTCCTTCTAAATTCAATGTAGATTATTTTTGTATGCAACAATTTTGGCGCTCAACCTTATAGTTTTCAAGATATATGCATAAACTGCAAAAATAGGCCGCCATCTTGTATATCTCATTCTCGGTCAGGATTTCGAGTTGGTAACAAACATTTTCGGATTTAGCAGGGTAGATATACCTATGGAACACCTTTAACTCAAATGTTATATGATTTGCTTCTAGAACTTCATTTTTCTATTTCTTGTCCTGACTAATGGGCTGGATAAGAAATCTTGGAATAGTATATTTCATTAGGAGTTCAGAAAATAGTCTTTTTCCGTGCGTGCTCGATATGTTCCCGTGGGAAACCACAGATTGTTAAGAAATATTTATTTTAAGGAACCAAAACATGTCTTATTAATAGAAATATTTATAGTACGAAAATATCCAGAAATTGCCACAAAACAAGCGTTATTTACCGTGTTGGTAAGGAAATATTCAAACAATTTGCGATTTCTAGAGAACTGTCAACAACATATTATTTAATTTTGACAAGTAAATAGGCAGCTATAATGACACCAGCGCACGGAGAAAACCCTTTTTCAGTGTGTTAAATAAGCATGTTAATATAGTGTTATCAGATAAGTATAATGAAAACTATCTTAACGAGAGTTCTCAACTGGTATTCCTCTAGAAGAGTCCCTGACATCCATGCCTTCATTTTATTTCATCAGTCATTGCCTATCAATCGAAGCATTGTTTTCTATTATTCAATTTATCGTATCATTGAAAATTAAGCTTCCTTTAACAAATTATTAACATCATAACATAACACAACACATAATAATTATTAGTTACAAAATATAATAGCTTAGGTACTTTATGATAACCAGACACGAAGCTAAAATGAAAATAAAGTGACAGTAACCAAAGTTGTTGATTTTATTTTCAAATTTTTGTTGTCAATGATACGATAAAGCTTTGAATGTAACTAGATTATTATACAGTTTGAATAAATTTCGGAATTTGCATCAGGTGACTAGGTGCGATTATTGTAAAACGCATAATAATCTCGTTACATTAATAGCTATTACTGAACATTATTTTTGACTTGTCCTTCATCATTCGCATGATCCAAATGGACATTACGTATTTTTATCTATATTATTTTGAAAAAGTAAATTCACGACAGGAATAGTTTCCCCTAACACTATTCATTTCATTTTTGTTCCAAGTGTAGGAAATATCTTCAGAGATGATAATTCCCAGTATTTGTCAGGATGTTTTTTTTTAAAAAGGTTTATTTGGAAAATTATTCGTGGAATGACAATACGTAACTTAAAAAAAAATTATACCTCTTCTTTGACAACCCTTGCCCAGCCCTTTTCACCATCATACGGGGTGAATCACATACAACAATCGTCGATCCTGATCGTTATGTTTGTCCTCAAACATAGTTGTCGAATCTCTTTGGTTTTTTGATTATTCGTTTCGGCCTGTTGCGACTGATAGTATTACGCTCATCTTCAAGCTCATCCATCTCGTTATCCGAATCAGGTTTCCATTCTTCTTTACTATCGTCATCTTCATCGCTACTGTCGTCCTCTTCGCTTATATCCTCTTCTTTTTCTTTGTCTGACGATACCTCAATAATCTCAAATTCCGTTTCTTCATTTTCTAATGAAAATTCGTCCTCCGAATCATCATTTTCCTCTGCATTTCTATATATTTTCATTTGAGAAACATGAGTTACCGTAGTTAAATTCTGACCTCCATCTTCTTTGTTCAGTCTTTCCAATCTGTATGTATTTCCGGAAAGTACTCCAATCACAACGAAGGAACCACGATACTTCGGTTGTATTTTGTAGGTTTTCCATCAGCTTTATGTGGCTTACGTACAACTACAATATCACCTACGTCGTATTTAACCCCATCATATCGCCTTTTATCATAATAAACTTTGTATTTCTTTTGATTCCTTTCGACATTTTTCTTCACCTTATTTTTTTATTTTTCCATGTCTTTGTTGCTCTACTGTCATTTCAGTATTGTTCACTATTCCTGCGTCTCCAAAATTTGGTTGGAATCCGTACAGAGCTTCAAAAGGTGTAACTCCTGTAGTTTTATTAACCGCACAGTTCAATTTTCTCTCATCTGAACTCAGGGTTTTGTCCCATTTTTCGATTTCAAAATTTATCGAAGTCATAATACATGGAATAGTGGAATTCATTCTATTCTCAGGCATTCCATTCGCCTGTGGATAATGCGCAGCAAAAAGTTTCCTATCAATGTCAAATTTCTTGCAGAAATTTTCAAATTCAGTACTGGTAAAACTTCTCCCTCTGCCACTTACCAGTACTCTGGGAACTCCATACTGATTGAAGAACAACTCAATTTGTTTAATTGTTTCATCTGTTTTTGTACTTCTCAAAGGAAAAAGTTTGACTGTATTTTTCAAGATGTTTCAAAATTTAAATTTTATTCCCTCCCATATCTCCGCTACTGTTCATTTTCAGAAGAAACGTGTCATGGACTTTTTCCTTTTAAATTCAATGTAGATTATTTTTGTACGAAACAATTTTTGCGCTCAACCTTATAGTTTTCAAGATATATGCATAAACTGCAAAAACAGGCCGCCATCTTGTATATCTCATTCTCGGTCAGGATTTCGAGTTGGTAACAAACATTTTCGGATTCAGCAGGGTCGATATACCTATGGAACACCTTTAACACAAAAGTTTTATGATTTGCTTCTAGAACTTCATTTTCTTATATCTTGTCCTGACTAATGGGCTGGATAAGAAATCTTGGAATAGTATATTTCATTAGGAGTTCAGAAAATTTTCTTTTTCCGTGCGTGCGCGACATGTTCCCGTGAGAGGCGAAGTCGAACACGGGAAGTCATGCAAGCACGGAAAAAGCATTTATGGACGAGTAATGAACGATATTTTTCATTATATCTACCTGAAAACCACAGATTGTTAAGAAACATTTATTTTTAATGATGAAGGAACCAAAGCATGTATTATTAATTGAAATATTTATGGTACGAAAATATCCAGAAATTGCCACAAAACAAGCGTTATTTACCGTGTTGGTAAGGAAATATTCAAACAATTTGCGATTTCTAGAGAACTGTCAACAACATATTATTTAATTTTGACAAGTAAATAGGCAGCTATAATGACACCAGCGCACGAAGAAAACCCCTTTTCAGTGTGCTAAATAAGCATGTTAATATAGTGTTATCAGATAAGTATAATGAAAACTATTTTTACGAGAGTTCTCAACTGATATTGCTTCAGAAGAGTCCCTGACATCCATGCCTTCATTTTATTTCATCAGTCATTGCCTATTAATCAAAGCAATATTTTATTTTATTCATTTTATCGCATCATTGAAAATTAAGCTTTCTTTAATAAATTATTAACATCAACACATAATTATTAGTTACAAAATATAATAGCTTAGGTACTTTATAATAACCAGACACCAAGCTAAAATGATAATAGCGTGACAGTAACCAAAGTTGTTGATTTTATTTTCAAATTTTTGTTGTCAATGATACGATAAAGCTTTGAATGTAACTAAATTATAATACAAATTGAATAAATCTCGGAATTTGCATCAGGCGACTCGGTGCAATTATTGTAAATCGCATAATGATCTCGTTACATTAATAGCTATTACTGAACATTATTTTTGACTTGTCCTTTATCATTCGCATGATCCAATTGGACATTACGTATTTTTATCTATATTATTTTGAAAAAGTAAATTCAAGATAGGAATAGTTTCCCCTAACACTATTCATTTCATTTTTGTTCCAAATGTAGGAAACATCTTCAGAGATGATAATTCCCAGTATTTGTCAGGATGTTTCTTTTTAAAAAGGTTTATTTGGAAAATTATTCGTGGAATGACAATACGTAACTTAAAGAAAATTATACGTCTTCTATGACAACCCTTGCCCAGCCTTTTTCACCATCATACGTGGTGAATCACATACAATAATCGTCCATTCTGATCGTTATGTTTGTCCTCAAACATAGTTGTCGAATCCTTTTGGTTTTTTGATTATTCGTTTCGGCCTGTTGCGACTGATAGTATTACGCACATCTTCAAGCTCATCCATGTCGTTATAAGAATCAGGTTTCCATTCTTCTTTACTATCGTCATCTTCTTTGCTACTGTCGTCCTCTTCGCTTATATCCTCTTCTTTGTCTTTATCTGACGATACCTCAATAATCTCAAATTCCGTTTCTTCATTTTCTAATGAAAATCCGTCCTCCGCATTTCCTCTGCATTTCTATATATTTTCATTTGAGAAACATGAGCTACCGTAGTTAAATTCTGACCTCCATCTTCTTTGTTTAGTCTTTCCAATCTGTATGTATTTCCGGAAAGTAGTCCAATCACAACGAAGGGACCACGATACTTCGGTTGTGTTCTTGTAGGTTTTCCATCAGCTTTATGTGGCTTACGTACAGCTAGAATATCACCTACGTCGTATTTAACCCCATATTATCGCCTTTTATCATAATATACTTTGTATTTCTTTTGATTCCTTTCGACATCTTTCTTCACCTTATTTTTATTTCTCCACTGTCATTTCAGTATTGTTCACTATTCCTGCGTCTCCAAAATTTGGTTGGAATCCGTACAGAGATTCAAAAGGTGTAACTCCTGTAGTTTTATTAACCGCACAGTTCAATTTTCTCTCAACTGAATTCAGGGTTTTGTCCCATATTTCGTTTTCAAAATTTATCGAAGTTATAATACATGGAATAGTGGACTTCATTCTATTCTCAGCCATTCCATTCGCCTGTGGATAATGCGCAGCAAAAAGTTTCCTATCAATGTTAAATTTCTTGCAGAAATTTTCAAATTCAGTACTGGTAAAACTGCTTCCTCTGTCACTTACTAGTACTCAGGGAACTCCATACTGATTGATGAACAACTCAATTTGTTTAATTGTTTCATGTGTTTTTGTACTTCTCAAAGGAAAAAGTTTGATGAACCGTGAGAAAGCACAAACAATCACATGTATGTACACTTTTCCTCTTGTACTCTTAGGAAAAGGTCCAAGATGATCAATGTGAATTTCAATCATTGGTCTCTCAGGAATTTTTAATGGGTGAAGCATTCCAGCTTTCTTCCCACCAGGAACTTTCGCGAATAAACATTCAAAACATCCCTGAATATGTCTCTTCACGTACCTTCGCATTCCTTTGAACCAAAACTTCCTCAAAATTGCACAAACCCATAAACCCATTGGGTCGTGGTATTTCACAACTATCGACTTTCTCATTGAATCTGAGATTACATTCAGCCATTTGTCCTCACCATTCACCTTTACTTCCTTGTACAGTCTTCCGTTTCCTATCGAATATTTATCAATCATATTTTCTTCTTCTCTACTTCTGTGCTCCTTTTGTAGAATTTTTACAATTTTCCTTAGTTTTTCATCATTTTTCTGGATCATCAAAATCTTATCTTCCTCAGATACAATCATAAACATATTTATTCTTTTTTCATAAATTTCTTCAATCATTCCTTCCTTTGATGAATCTTCTACAGGCGCTCGACTCAAGCTATTCACATGAGACATTTTATCACCAACTCTATGCCTGATTTCGAAATCATATTCAGCTAGGATAGTATACCATCTAGCAATTTGTGGTAGAAGAGTTTTCTTTGCATTCAGATACACTAAAGCTTGACAATCGCTAACAACAGTGAATCTAATACCCAACAGCATTGGTCTCAGCCTTTCAATACACCAAACTATGGCCAATAACTCCATTTTTGAAGAATGGTATATTTTCTCAGCATCACTCGTTTTCTTGGACACGCAGTATACAAGATGCATTTTACTATCCTTGCCCTCCTGTAGTAACATACCTGCGACTCCCAAACTTGATGCATCACAATGGAGTTCAGTATTCGCTTTAGGATTGTACAATTGTAAGACTGGTGCTCTTTGTAACATATCCTTCAGTTCATCGAAAGCTGACTGATGCTGTTGTTACCAGCAAAAACTCAGGTTTCCTTTTGTCAAATCTGATAGTGGCCTCGTTATCACTTTATAATTCCTGATAAATCTACGGAAAATCCAGTCAGACCTAGAAAACGTCTTACTTCATGTTTGTTCTTTGGTGCCAAAAATTCGCTAACAGCTTTCAACTTTCCTCCTCCTGGTAACATACCATCTGCAGTTGGTTGAAAACCAAGAAATTTCACAGACTTCCTCCCAAATTCGCATTTAGTAAGTTTACATGTCAATTTTGCTTTCAAAATCGCGGAAAACACTTGCCTGAGCTTGTCTAACATTTCTGTCCAATTTACCGCACCGATTAGAAAATCATCAAGATAAGACACCGCAACAGTGTTTCTCAAGGGTCCTAGAGCTGAACACATGAGCTTCGAAAATTCGAAAGGTGCGTTTACCAAACCGAAGCACATTCTTTCGAGTTCTGCAGTACCGTCCTGATAAATAAAAGCAGTTTTTGATTTGGATTCTTCGTCAAGTGGTATTTGCAAGTAACCTGACATCAAGTCCAAAACACAAAATAACTTGCAACCAGTCAACAACTCAAAACAATCGACACTATGAGGAATCGGAAATGTCTTTCTCTCGGTTTGAGCGTTCAGTCTACGAAAATCTAAAGTCTCTTTTCACCCGATGCCTTTGGTACGAGAAATGCTGGAGACGCGTAAGATGAAATCGTATCATGTACTATACCGCACCTGCGCCATTCATCGACAGTGTCTTTGATTGTCTTTCGATTCTCCAAGTTACTACGATACGGTTTTGCTCTGACGGGTTTGTTATTATCAAATCAGTACAACCTAATTCCGACATATTCAACGCAAAACAACCGCGGATGAAGTTGTCGATTTATCAGAAATTTCGAAATCACTTCGTATCTCACCAAATCGATCACCAACTTCTGATCAGTTGTTCTTCTTAGCAGATCATAATCCGTTACTCCGTTTCTTTGATCGTACAAACTGCACTGCCTGGATCTACAAAACCTGTGATATTCAAATCGTGATTTATTTTAACTCGTCTAATGAATTTCTGAATGGAGTCAGCATTTTCGTTTCGACAACACACCAAAGACTGTGTTTGTGTTGAATTTGAATTTTCTTGTCTTGAAACGATAGGAGTATCATGCATTATTTTCTGTGGACAATCTCTTTTTTTTTAAATGACCTCTTTCTTTGCATCGGCAGCAAACCACTCTTGATATTCTATTGCTGTTAGTAACTTCGCTATTAGAGCCCTCATTACTTGTTGTACCAGTTTTTTTAAATCTTCCATAGTTTTCACCAAATTTCCAGAGTAATTACGGGTATGAGATCTTATTTGGGAATATTGATTAGCTTTATTGTTTATTTTCTCGAACCTTACTATCTCGTGCAATAACTGATCAGTATCTTCAGTGTCTTTAGCAAGTAAAGCAGGAATTATACTTTGTTCTGTAAACCTATGATTACTTGTTCCCTTATTTCATCAAGATCATAGCCAAGACTTCTGCAGAGTGTAACTTTATCTTGAAAATAATAATAAATCGATTCTGTTCTACCTTGATGTCGCTTTTTCAACTTTTCCCACATCTCATCCTTACTCATTCTGAAATCGAATGTTTTCTTGAAGCTCACTTTGAAGTCTTTATTTTTGAAGCTCTTTCAATGAACCATTTCTTTGCTGTGCCTGTCATATTGACCTTAGCCGTTTCCAAAGTAAATTCTTGCGGCCAGTTATGGAGAACAGTTGCACTCTCTAGACTCACAAGCCAATCCATAGCAGGTTTTCCTAGGTTCTCACCAATAAAGTCTTCAATACTTTTGCTGAAGTCGGGAATAACATGGAAATCGTTTTTCTCTTGCTCAGTCTTAGACTTCTCCAGCAATTTGAGAAACTTTTCTTCCGATGCCAACCTATTCCGCTCTATAGTTAACATCATATCCATGAATTTTTCCATCAGAGTTTCCTGTGACGCTGAACCTCCTACCGTGCTACTTGGACTACCTCCTTCTGCCATTTTGTTAATAACCAACTCCAGGAAACAGAAGAATAGCCAAAACAGACCGGAAATCCACCAACAGACTCTCAATAAAATAAAACCTTTATAATCAATCGGGACCACTTCTGAATTGTAGGAAATATCTTCAGAGATGATAATTCCCAGTATTTGTCAGGATGTTTCTTTTTAAAAAGGTTTATTTGGAAAAATTATTCGTGGAATGACAATACGTCACTTAAAAAAATTATACGTCTTCTTTGACAACCCTTGCCCAGCCCTTTTCACCATCATACGGGGTGTAGTATAAGGGCTGGATGAGGTTAACAACGATTAGTTAGTTATGGGAAAATCAATTAGTTTTTGGAAAGTTGTTGAAAGCATTGGTTTGATAAATAAAGATCTTTTTAAAAATTCACCAATTTATTACACGGTGTCAGGTGAAAAACTGGAGATCTAATATGAATTCAGAACAAGAGTCTATATTGCAAGATCAAATCGAAGAATTACGTCAAAAACTGAGCCAACAACAAATTCAGACAGTGGTAAATTCTGTACCAACTCCCGAAATATTTTCATTAGAAAAAAATGATAGGCAAGGGTGGATTATCCATTTTGAGAGATACCGTATTGCAACAAAAATTGATTGTGCAAGCGAAAAATCGCAAATCAACAACTTACTTCTTTACATGGGTCCAAAGGTTACAAGATTATTGGACACTTTGAAAAAACAAGAAGAAGATTTCAGTAGTTACAAGGAAATAAAGGATTTCTTCAATAATTATTTTATGGGATCCAGGAATTTGATATATGCCAGAGCAAAATTTAATTTACGTGAACAAAAAGACGGAGAAGGCGCTGAAGAATACATAAGTGCGATAATTAGTCTTGCGAAAGCATGCGATTACAAAATCTTAGAAGAAGAATTAACCCGAGACCGTTTGGTAGTAGGAATACGAGATGAAAAGTTGAGCGAAAAACTTCAAATGGACGGCACACTCACATTGGATAAGGCTATCCAAAGAATTATTCAATCAGAAAGAGTTAAACAGGAGAACATGGAATTGAGACAAAAATCCGAAAAATTTGGAAAAATTGAAAATATCCACAGAAGAGAAACGAATAAATATGATGACCACAGAAGACGAACTAATAAATATGATGACAAATATGAACGTGATAAAAGTGACAAACGAATAGCAAAATTTTCCGGATGTATGAGATGCGGCAACAGACGAGGACACGGAAATGCCCAGCAAATCGTGTGAGGTGCCATCGATGTCATTTGCCTGGACATTTTGCTTCCTATTGTCGAACAACTAAAGTGTCAGAAATCAGAGAAAATCATTCCAATACAAGTTCAAGTGATTCGGACGATAATAGCGAATATGGATACCTGGGAGAAATAAAGAATATCAATTCTATTTCTAATAAAAACCCATGGATGATAAATCTTGTATTAGGAAACTTCCAGAAGCGAAACCTGAGATTCAAAATTGACACAGGCGCAGATGAAACAATCATTTCCAGTTTAGACTACGAAAACCACTTAAAAAATGAATTTCCTTTGAAGAAAACGAATGCCACATTGGTTGGTCCCGGCAGTGGACAAAGCAATATACTCAAAATCTTGGGTCAAATCAATATTCCTATTCAGTGGAAAGGAAAAATTATCAATTTAAGTTGTTATGTGATTGACACAACTGAAAATTTATTGGGTCTTGAAATGTTCAAAGTTGTTCAGTGGAAGAATAACAAGTTGTATGTAGCTGAGGAAGTACAAGGAATTCGAGAAATAGAAAACCGTTCAGATATTTCTTCAGAGATGTTTAGGAGAAATATTATAGAAAAATTTCTAGATTTATTCAACTTTGGTCTTGGAAAAATGAAAGATTTCAAATACGCAATAACACTTTCCGAATCTTACATACCATTTGCCATCAACACACCAAGAAGACTGCCTTTTCCCCTTTTGGAAAAAGTTAGGAATGAACTAAAACGGATGGAAGATGATGGCGTTATAAAAAAAATTGAAGAAGCCACAGAATGGTGTGCGCCGATGGTAGTTGTACCAAAAAAAGATGGAGCGGTTCGCATTTGTAGTGATTACACAGAACTGAATAAGTTTGTAATGCGAGAAAGATTCCAGTTACCTTCAGTGGAAGAAACTTTGGTTAAGTTATGTGATGCGAAAGTATTTTCAAAACTAGATTTTTCCTGTGGATTTTGGTAACTCAGATTGGACGAAAAATCGAGGAAATACACGACTTTTATAACACCTTTTGGACGGTACTTCTATAAACGGGTTCCTTTCGGGATCACTAGTGCTCCAGAAATATTCCATAGGACAGTTTCCACTATGATAGACAAATTAAAAATTCGTGGTGTCGTTGTACATATTGATGACATATTGGTTTTCGTGAAAAATATTGAAGAACATAACTCGAATTTGGAAATAATACTGAAATCTTTAATTGCAAATGGACTAAAACTGAAGAAATGCGTATTTCTCAAATCAGAAACATTATATTTGGGATATATTTTAGGAGAGGAAGGTATAAAGGTTGATCCGCGAAGTGTTCAAGCCATAAAAGAGTATCCAGTTCCTCAAAATAAAACGGATGTTAGAAAGTTTTTGGGACTTGTCAATTATGTGTCAAAATTTGTGAAAAATTTGTCCGAAAGGACTGAATCTATACGACAATTATTGAGAGACAATATGTGGTCTGAAAAACAACAAAAATATTTCGAATCTTTGAAATCCGATATAGTGTCATTTCCTGTATTGGCAAAATTTTCAACCAGCAAATCATCACGTGTGTCTGCAGATTCGTCACAGTACGGTGTTGGTGCAGTTTTGGAGCAATTGCAAAATGATGGGTGTTGGAAACCTATTTATTTCTGTTCAAAAACATTAAGTGTGGCCGAAAAACGTTACGCGCAAATTGAAAAAGAAGCCTTAGCAATAGTTTGGGCGTGTGAAAGACTTGAACAGTACCTGCTTGGATCAGAGTTTGAGATCCTAACAGATCATAAACCACGAACAGTCATATTGACAACCAAGGAAATAAACAAACTGTCTAATAGACTGCAACGTTTCAGAATGAGACTTTCAAAATTCAACATGTCAATTAAATATGTTCCTGGAAAGACATTTTATGTTCCTGGTGCCTTATCCAGAGCTCCAATTCAAGAGGGATCATTTGATGAGGATATAATTCTCAAGCAAGATAACAACGTTTACATAAACGCAATAATATCAGAAGTTTCGGATACTGGACTTCCACTGGAAATGGTGATAGTGAAACAGAACGAAGATGAACCAATACAAAGAATGAAACAGTTCATTATGAATAACTGGCCCGATAAACGAAAACTCACTGATGATTTACAGGAGTACTACAAATACCGAAATGAGCTAAATTTGAATAACGGTCTCCTTTGTTATAATGATCGGATCGTTATTCCAACCTCGATAAGAAAATTATGTTTGAGAAGGTTGCACGACGGTCATTTTGGACTGACTAGGTGTTTGGCAAGGTCAAGAGCCACAATATGGTGGCCTAGAATTTCTGAACATATTAAAGACGCTATAGAATCCTGCGAAATATGTTTGAAGAATCGTTCTCCAAATATAGATCCCTTGATATCCTCAGAAATACCATTAAGACCATGGTCAGTGTTGGGCGTAGACGTTGCTCAATATAAAGGAATTAACTATTTAGTAGTACAAGATTACTATTCAAAGTTTCCAGAAGTAAAAAAATTGAAACAAATAAGGTCATCTGTTATAAGTACTTTGAAAGAAATATTTTCTCGTCATGGAATTCCCGATGTTGTGAGATCCGACAATGCAAGTCTATTTACTAGTTATGACTTCAAACAGTTTTCCAAAGAATATGGATTCAAATGGTGCTCATCAAGTCCAGAATACCCACAATCCAATGGTCAAGTTGAATCTGCCGTCAAGCTTCTGAAACGAATCCTAGGAAAAAATGAGGATGTATTCTTGGCTTTACTTTCTTACCGAAATACAGAGCTACGGTGCGGGGCGTCCCCTGCTCAAATGTTGTATGGTAGAAATCTGAAAGATCGACTACCAGTATTGAATACAAAACTTCACCGAATCATCAAGAAATGAAACACAAAATGTTACGAGAAAAAGAAAACCAAAAAAGAAACTTTGATGAGAGACATAAAACTAGAGAAAATAAAGAACTGACCGTCGGAGATAGAGTATGGATTGTTAACATGCAGAGAGAGGGTGTTGGACAAGGCAAGTCAGAACATCCTCGATCATTTCATGTGAGAACAGAAAATTAAAATGTTGTTAGACGCAATCGCCAACACCTACAAGCGCTGCCATCAGGAAGAACTTTGGCGGGATCAGAAGAGACGGTGCATGTGCAGCAACAAAACGAGAAATTGGACAGCAAATTAGAGAGAAGACACAAGAAGTTTCCCAAACGTTTTGAAGATTTTGTTCTTAATTGAATTTTCATTACTTTCAATGTCTCATTTGACATTTGATGACATGTATGTTTTTTTAGCCTTGTTTGATGTTTGGTTTTTGTAAAAGCGTTTTATTTACTGGGTGGAAAAAAAATATAATGAAAAAGGGGGATGTAGTTTAAGGGCTGGATGAGGTTAACAACGATTAGTTAGCTATGGAAAAATCAATAAGGATTGTCAGTTAGTTTTTGGAAAGTTGTTGAAGCATTGGTTTGATAAATAAAGATCTTTTTAAAAAATCACCAATTTATTACACGGGGTGAATCACATACAACACAATGATCAATGTTTGAGTGAAATCCCAATTTTATAACATCTGTAGAATTTATAACAGTTTCTATTCAGAATGTGAAATTTTTGTTATTCCATTTGGACATTTCAAGAATAAAATTCGAAAGAAGTTGAAGAATATGCAGGTCTAATTACAACAACTTTCAGTTATTTTTGTTCAAATTATATTTATATTATTGTATGATTCTACTGATTTTGTATCCTATTTTCAATGTGTATTTGATTATGATATTCTATTATATGTTATAATATAGACCTATACTTATTCAGAACTGAATTACTGTGATCCATATATTTGTCTACTAATTGGGAGTACATACTAATGTTAGACAATAAACCTATTATTATTTTTTCAATTGTAAGTAATGTAAATGATTAAATAAAATCAGCACGCAGTTATCGTAGCTTCTAGAGGTTTATATTTTCAGTCAAATCATGAAGTCAATGTTTCCTTCCACTCCACATTCTGTATAGTGACTTCGCCAGGGTAACTTTTGCCGGAGGGCGGTTTTCCCTACACCAGCTACAGGAAACCGTTTCAAATTGATGATTCGGTCAAGTTGTTCCCTTTTTGCCATCATTTATGCATACGTATCGTATATTATTAGGGGCGGGTGCAGCCCCTTTCTATCCGCTCAAAACAGAATCTCGCACTCTGATGCCAGCCACAAAAGTGGGAACAAGCTTTTGCTTTTGAAAACTATTGAATTCACTTATATTGTGAATACAGTTGTGTAAGTAATATAACATTTTCTCAACACTTATTCCATGATGTGACAATAAAATATATTTGAATATTTTGAGCAATGAATTAACATCGATGAAAGGAAAGCTATTGGTAGAAATAGTAATGACAATAATAAATAATGCTTACGTACAAACGAGCAATTATTTTTTCTAGGATCTTGTGTATGTACACATATAATTTTTTAAACTCAAACGATGCCATATTCAACTTCCTCACTAAAATGTATACTAAAATTGATAAGGAAGCAATTGTTGCTACAGCGTTTTGCGATCTGTTGAAGGCATTCGACTGTATCAATCAGAGGATGCTGTTGCAAAAAATCGAAGTGTATGTGTTCATGAAAAATACTTTGAGGTGGTTCGAGTGACACCTATCAAATCGTAGTCAAATTGTCAAAACAGCCCAATATTCACAACTCAATCCAATTTGCTGTGGTGTTCCGCAAGGTTCAGTACTTAGTCATGTGCTCTTCTCCTTATACAGTCTCAGAAAAAATATATTTTTGATATGACAGAAAATTAGAAGAGTAAAAAAGGAACGCAAGTATATTATAATACCACATAATCAAGAGAAACGCATTGCTGTTCTCCCTTTCTGTTATTCCACTCGACTTTTAAACTGACGACGTCACTATGCCTGTTACAGAGTATGGTAGCAACTCATTTCGTGAGGCGGTGGTTGCGAAAACAAAAAAAAAAGTTAGACTACCGTTTGAAACATGCCGACTATTTACACAACCGCAGATAAAGTACAGATCGTTATAAGTGGTACTTTGGAGGTTATTCTGTGAAAGTCAAAATAAATCTATTTATTATAATTATTTCCAACAAATTGGGGATACACTGCTATCCAGTCAGCTTACCTCTTATAGTATCCCATGTAAGCTGTGGTACTGGTTTCTGGAGAGTGTGTACCAATACATGAAGCGAAGTGGTCGTGTTGTTAGAGCGTTTGCCTTCCTCCCAGGCAGCCCGGGTTCGATTCCACCGCCTGTCACGGAGCTGAAGTGGTTCGGAATCCACTTTTATGTGAATTGAAGGTCCCGGATCTTCCTTGCTCGTACAAGCTCTGCTTTTGAGGGGTTTTCTCCGTGAAAACAACTTTTACAATTTTTTCATTTTGTTCATACTTTTAAAAACAATTTTTACTCTTCAGAAAAGATCTATTAAATATCTGTACCATGCCAAATTTAGGAATTTAGGATTTATCTGCACTTGTTCATTCATCGAATCAGTCTAGCCCATATCAACAAAATGCATAAATATGTGTGTATATTTGTATACAGTCCCAAACTATCATCAGCAACATCTAATACATTCTCTCAATAAAAATGCACAATGAAACATTACCACATCTATGGATCCACCAATAGTGATGAGAAAAACTTCAATCATCGAAAGCTGCCAGTCCTTCGATGACCTCAAATTTAATTTTCCGGCTATTGACGCTGCTACATTATCAAACGCATGGCCTAGTCGGCTACATACTGCACACTGAGTCAAATCTCAATTTGGAATGAGCCAGAACGGCTATTACAATAAATCAGTGCAACACCCTCTATTTTACGCCGTGTTGGGCATAAACTACATTGGGGTAAGTGCTGGAACTTGGTTTTGATTCTATGTACGAGGTGTGATATTTTACGCTCATGATGTTCATTATTATTGACAACTTGAGAACAAATAGTATTTTCACCTTTACCACACAAGTATTTTCACTCCTAGATGTGCATTTCGATAACCAAGTTACCTTCATCAGTAGGAATATTAAACAGTTTAGTAAATATACATTAAGTATCCACGCCCTGGCTTTGCTATAGTGGAGTTGTTGCTTGTTCACATAACTATGTCTCGTACATTTTGTTCAATGTAACTGTTTTTAAAAATTACTGTGACTAATAAATATGTTCAAAATGTAAATATTCCTAATGATATGATGATGAATAAACATTATTATAATTATTATTTTTTGTTTCTGTTGGGAATGTACCAGTCAGGCCCTGTCTCCGGTGCTCCGACCCATCCGGAGGGCGCGCTGGTGTCGTTAACCCCAATAACCACTCCCTACGTCCATAGGGTGAGTGACTATTGGGTCCGAGAATCATGTGCCCTGAGTAGACGGAGCGAACCAAGGATGACGGCCTTCTGCATTCGTGCTGCTAAGATTTCTGCCATATTATGGCAAGCTGGTATTATTTTCAAATTAGAGAGCAGTGTGTCTATCATTCCACCAAGAACTCCTATAATCAGGACCACCATTTTGACAGAATGGTCCAGATACAACCTGCGGAGTTCAAAGAGAAGATCTCGATTTTAGTCCATTTTTCCTCCTCTTTGCGAACGATATTCATTTCGCCTGGAGCGGAAAACTCCATGACGAAAATCGTTCTACTTTGGTGGTCGAGGAGGGTGGGGAATGAGTAGTTCCAATAGATATCTATAAAAATTAGGAAAAAACTTAGACGCTAGGAGTTTCTTGAAAAAACCTTTCATTTCAATTTTTTTTCACATACCTACTAAGTAAGGAGATTTTCTATCTAAGTTTACCCCAAATTATAAGAACTTCAATCATAACAGCTCATTTCTCTTCAGGTAGATATTCTATGATTCTTTCATGTTCTTATACCTTGTTCCTAACATCTTCTGGGGGTGTTATTCGAACTGAAAAAAGACCCAGACTTTGCCAAAAAATGGACTGGCATAACTACTTACCAAACTATAATATTAATTTAGATGATTTTCAAACGCAGGAAAGCTTTTAATTATATCTTGATTGGGCTTTTCTCAGGAGGCTGGAGTCATCCACATAGGGGTTTTTTCCATAGAAATATATATTATATACTTGCTCTAGAATGCTAATCCCGCCAATTTTCACGGCGAAAAGCATGCCGCATATGCGACCCGTTTACGATGTGAGAGTTTTTTGATATGAGGCAATAAAACATATGTCATTTGAAAGATAGAAATTTGACAGCGCATTTAGAACTTTTTAAAACCGAAGAGAACCTTTTAAAGATAGATTACTCCAAATTTTAGGCGCGAAAGAAATTTATTTAAAACAATAATGTACCCTATGCTACTGTAATTATAATGACCGTGCAACAGAGCTTTTTCATCAACGGGAAGACTTGTCACTAAGATCTGTCACTCTTGTCAGAGTGTTTAGGCGACGGCAATCATACCCAAAATATATAATTCGGCTCGAAAAGACCCTGTTTTTAGCAGCTTTTGCGAATAATCAAAGTCTGACAGTTTTTCGAAAAATTATATTTCAAATCTTCTTTTTTGACATACAAATCAACAACATTTTAAAATTCAATTCTTTTTCGCTACCGTGTGTTAAAAAATACATTTAAGAAAATAAAAAATATAAATCAGGTAAACTCAACACAGAAACAGAGTCGGTTTTTAGAATTTCAGATTTTCTCTTGTCGTTTTGTGTGGTGTTTGTTGTCATTGGTTATTCTTTCATCTTTCGTGAATTTGCATTAATCTTGTACTTTTAAAGACAATTTCTAATAAAGCCAATTCTTCCTAAGAATAAACAATAAAATGTTTAGTGTTGTGTAAAGGAAAAATACCTGAAATAACTCATTTTTGGTAGAAAATGAAAAATTTTATGTACCTATATGCATTGCTCAAAAAAGCTTAAATATTATTTTTGCTTGACAAAAAAGGCATGATTCTTGGTTATGTTTTTCAAGAAGAGACCCCAGCAGAACATTTGAGTGAGTAATTTGTGGCAGACATTTTCCTCATGAAGATTCATGTGAAAACGACAATAGAATAATTTGAAACCTAGTGCAGTACCAATACTGTGTCTGCATAAGCATACATGGCGAGTGATACAACTTTCTACCACACCGCTTATATTCTAGATTCCTACAAAAAGTACTAAACATACACAGAATCGCCTCAGAAAATTAATGTTGGTATGGAAGTGCTTTTCTTTGATGGTAAGGAAAATGCTTCTGGCCTCACTTTTTCATGCACCCTCATTGTGGAAATTGCACTAAGGTAATACAACCAGAAATACTCGTAGAAATAGTATGTTAATCTCTTCAAATGATTTAAATTAAATGCATTTGCGTATTTTGACATGAATCGTTTTAGAAAAAAAACCTCGAGCTTCCAAGCATCCAATTTTATAAATCCAATATGAGTTGAAATTATTCATGATAATAGCTGAAATAAACTTTCATAGTTTTTTGTACTTTCAATTTATTTTTCAATCCAGTGCTTCGTTCAAATTCGCAACGACTGCGACGATTTGGGGTTGTTCCGTAGGATTTTGTTGGTTAACTACAGCTGAAAAGTGAATGTAATACCATTAATCAGACGCTTCAGAGAGGTATATTATAATAACAACCGTACTCTACTTTCTGATGGCCTTTGCTGAATATTCGGGATCATAGACATATTGTGAAAATATGTACTCAAATCGGCTAAATGCAAATAACAGGTATAAGCACAATGAGGTTTCCAACCTTATTCTCCGAGATTCAGAATTAATGTTTGTTAATCTTCACAAGTACCATAGTATTTTACTAAAACCGGGCCTGTTGCAAAAATCACTAATGACGCGCTTGCGCATTGCAGACTAGCCTGAACTTCTTACAACACTTCTGACATGGGGATTAGCATTCTAGAGTAAGTATATAATAAATGGCCTAGACTAATTTTAATTAGATAGTTCGTTAATGAAAACCTCAGTTTTCGCCCTAGCAAAATCGCTTTGTGGAACTTTTTACACAAGCAATAGTGAAAAAAGTTACAAAGTTTTTGGATTTTTGGAAATATCTCAAAGAGTATTCAAGGAATCGTTTAACAGTCAATGGAACTTTTGTAGAGATTCATGAAACCTACAAAATGGATTTTTATACAACCGGATCGGTGCATTTTTACTGAACAAATCTTGGAAAACCTCGAAAATGAGACAATTTTTCAAAAATTTATAATTTTTATAAATCTGAAGCTGGACAAATAATATTACGGAAACTGATAGATAATAATGTGTAGTTCAACTGTACGCAAGATGTTTTCTTTTCGATGTGTAGTTTTTGCACAATCGCGTTATAAACAATTTAAGAGCAGTATGCGCCGATTTAAGGGAAATTGTTGTATTCAAATTCTGTACACGGCATCTGGAAGTAGAGATCAATATCTATCGTTATCAACTTTAGTTGATACTGGTAACTGAATAATAAATACGACTACGTTTTTGCCAGGAAAGTATGATGAACTATGACACATCCTAGAGCGATTTCTACCGGAAATGAGATAATTTTATTCACCAGAATATTGGAGAACTCTGAAAAATCTCAATAAGCTAAACTGTTATGGAATTTCAGTATCATCTATCCACTCTTGCACGAAATATTCAACCACATTTGATTGTTCACGTTTACTTTTATAATACCTAGTACAGCTTACTAGTCGGTGCTGCGTTTTGTTCTACGATCGGTTTGTCAAGTACCACGATTTTCAGGCTGCCAAAGTGTGGTGAATCAATCTGTCGGATTTTTCTCCGTGATGCTTTCATTGCTTTACTGTAGATTGCCACTATTATTTTTCAGAGGATAGCCGTTATACAAAATTCCCAATACACGCAAATTTGAATTATTAAACCTCTAATAGCCGGTTAATCAGAGTTCGATCCCGCGAGGAGTATTTATGAGGTCAGCGAGCAGTGCTGAGCCGGCTCAGCTAATTTGTAACGTTCATAATGAATACCAGCGGCATCAACGGCGGCGCGACTCGAAATCAATTAGTGCAACACTTCACCAGATAATTCGCCGCTCTTTGGTTTTGCTGATGCCTTCAAGGCTCCGCCGTTTGGTCTGAGTGCATGGGTCCGCGATACGTACGAGCCAGCTAGTTGATAAACTTTGATAGTCCAGGAAAAAGAAGCGATTCTATACTGTCTTTTGATATTGAATTCCATATTTCATTTCAACATACTGTATGTGAGAATCTGAATCTGTCTAGTGGAATAGACTAGATTGTAGGGGTGGTCGTGAAGGCTATGCAACCTCACAAGCACCTTGTTAGTTAGCTGGGAGCTAATTTGCTAACTTCGAAAGGCGTTGAGAAGACCCCTTCCAGGAATTTGAGCCTATTGTAGAAAAGCCTGGACATTCGCAAAAGATAAATGTTAGGCACTCTTTGATTTGCCTATTTCTTTCAGTCCAAGAGCTCGTGAATCCTCTGAGTAACGGTCTTTCTGTAAAGTGCGGTATTGACGACCTGGCAGTGATCAGTCCTGCACTTCATCGGCCCTTATATTTCTGAAAGTGTAAATGAAAAAAATAAATGGAAAACTCTCCGCTGTAACTTGAAATTTCAATATGATTTAGTTCGTTTACTATAAACATTTTTTATATAGAAGATAGTTAGCCAACCTTATGGGATTTATATTGGATTCAAATGGATGCAACAGTGATCTCGCATCCAAGTCATGTCGTAAAGTGACCTGGCCTCCAAGTCATGTCGTAACCCAATTGAAACAATGGGACAGCATCAAAATCAGGGTTTTTTGAAGAAATCTGCATTAAAATGACGTCAAATATCCATGTTTTTTACTAATCACGCTAGATGACACTCGCGTTTGGGTCCAATACCTTTTCCACAGGCATTGACCAACTACTATAAATAACAAAAAATAATTGACAGGCGATTTCGATGAGCACACGTACCTGTACCTGATAGGTGAATCGAAATGTATGCAGTATACTAAAATGAACTTTGTTCTGTAAAGCTGAAATTTATATATGTTAGCGGCAAACTGTTGAATCTGGCATTGTATAGAATACCTAGGCATTCTATACAATAACCCTTCCAAGGGAGGCTATCTTGTACGATGGAAAATGGCTACTAAATTCCAACTTTCAGTCGCAGATGATTCCACAACTGACTTTATAAACATCCTGTTCATATTTTCAATAAAATCATCATTCTTGGTGTTGCACCAAGTCGCCGGGATGCAGTTTTCAAATTTCTCCAGGTCAAGGAGGGGGGGAAGCGACTGAAAACAAGTCAGTTTGTGACCGTTTCACATTTTCGGTAGATATGATGCTGAACATACCTTCTGCCGAGTTTGACCTGCGAACGAGGTCAAGACACTGGATCTTGACCTCGTACGCGGGTCAAACTTGGCAGAAGGTATGTTCAGGACTATATCTACCGAAATATGAAACCAGCAAACGGTCACAAACTCCCCCCCCCCCCCTCCTTGACCTTGACCTGGAGAAATTCGATAGGCGACTTGGGGCAACACCAAGAATGATATTTCATGCCCAGCAGATGCTAAATCATATTGGCAACTCTCTAACTATATCGGTTTGTCCCTTCTTTGGCAAGGCAGTCGTCCTCTGATCTGGTTGTTTCCTGCCAGTTGTCTCAGGAATTATTTGCGGTCCCTAGTCAGCTTAGTTATGCCATATTCCAATAATAACAATAATCATATGCCCTCAGAAACTTAAACATATAATTATTATGCACTCATATTGTTGGGGCGAGATCGCAAATGTACAGTAATTCAATATTTGGTGGATTTCAAATTTATAATAAATAAATCCCTCAATAAATCACAAAGGGCACATCACCTTGGCTGGTGTTATCTCTACCAACTCTGATGTCGATTCTCGTGGGTACTGTCCTTGGGGCCCCAGCCGACTCCAAGACTTGAGATAGTTGGTTAGGAAGGTTACTATTGCATGACCCGCACACGAACTGTATGATGAGATGAAAAAGGGCACTTGAATTTAACTTAGAATATATTTCTACTAGCAACGACACCCGTCTTTTTACATACTATAATTTTTGCCCAATCCAAGGTTGCACATTGTTCATTGGTATGGTCTCCTATAGTCCCATGTGGGAATATATGCAGGACCGTTCTTGAATATTTGCGATGCCGCAACAAATATATTCCTATTTAACTTATAATATAATTATCTGGGGATATGCAGTTTCATCTCAAAAACTGCTGATATCACTCAAATGATAATACGATTAAAATTGGGATTAAAAGTTATATTTCATTGAAAACATCTTCTCACTGTGCCTTGTATATACATCATGATATCTATACTACCAATGAAAAAAAACTCCCTACTTTATTGACAGATAGCGCACGACAATCTTCTACAGGTACCAAACCAAAAAAATTTTTTTTCGAAAACGCTCCTTCTTATTCAGGACAGCTATACAATAAATGACCAGAAGAAATTGTAAGTGAAAAGAATTACATTTGAAAAAATAAATTTAGAAACACCTAGTATGTAAATGTTAATAAGAGGCATAAGATGTCCGGAGGACTGCTCACTGCTAAAATCCTATACAATAGGAAAGTTGGGTCGAAAATCCATCAGAAAACAACTACTTTCCTGGCTAATGCCACGACGAACATTGAATTACATCTGATGAAATTTCCGTGCAGAGTTCCTACAAGGTTCTCTCTGCAATTGCTTGGTTGCATGGGAATGTTCATCGAAACATTCGGACCACCTATATATCGATTTCGGAGTGTTGCTCCTCATCAGTATAGGGTAGGTCTAGCAGTCAATAACTAATGACTGCAACGAATGAATCGACGACCAAACCCATTTACAGACCGAAATGGGTTTGGTCGTCATTTTGTATGTCTTATTACTTTAATAATTGCGTTTTCTTCTACTTGTGATATTATTCGCTATTTTCTAATTTTATATTTTCCAATATCATGTAACAATGATAAAATTAAATTAAATATTTATCATTAGTATTACACAGTAACATTCAAAAAGTACGAAACAAGTGGAATAAAGCTTTACTTGTGATCTTTCAAAAAAAAAAGTCATTTCAACTCTGGATCTCTTAAACCTACTCAGTCTCTATCAAATATACTGAGGTATTATCACTTTCTTGAGAAAACAAATTTGTCAAAATTAGCAAAATCCCATAAGTTATGTTGTAAAGAGAAACATTCTCAATTGAAAATTGAACCAAATCGTGACTCCTTTCTATATATATCTAACAACTGACTTTATGAACATCCTGTTCATATTTTCAATAAAATCCATATCCCATAAGTTGTATTTTTCGGAAAATAAGTAACATTTGGATTTCATTTTTTTCAAAAAATGTATTAAAACAACACATGAAATCTAAAAATAAATTAAACGACAAAATGAATGAAATGAACAGTAATAAACAAAATTAAATTAAATCTCTTCTTTTCAATGCACAGGATGGTGCGTCCATACGTTTCCCTTGAAACATTCCTCAACATAACTGGCGAAACTTCAAGGTTTCAAGGTGTTCTAGATCTCTGAGAGGTCTGTGTGTATAAACCTCAAATTTCAAATATCCCCATAGAAAGAAATCGCATGGTGTTAGATCGGGAGATCTACGAGGCCATGAATCTCACATGAATTCTGAGAACTAACAATTCTATATGATGTGATTGTACTGGATGTCTCTGTATTCGTCTCTGCACCCAAAAACTGAAATATACGCATGTAATTGTAGATGAACCTTCATTTGGAATTGATCAGCCTTTTCAAGAAGGGTTCTACTATTTCGAAGCCATGTTGCAAAAAGGCGGGAAATAATCCGTTCTTTCCTGGCGACTCAAATCCTCTGGAACCTTTTTTCTTGATATTTCAAAGAAAATTTAAGGGTATCATGTTTCAGAACGAGATAAAAAAATCCAGATTGTACAGTTGGCAAAAGTCAATTTAGCGTGTCCACCGAAAGAAATTATATGCCAATTTTGTTTCGATCAGTTGGTGTGTAACGGATGAAAAGGAAATTGCTGTTTTCGAAACGGATACAACTGACAACTGATTGAGGTAGGTCGAGTTAATCAGATGAATACACAATGCCTTTCGCAATTACTGGGCATCATTGTTCGGAATCTTCGATGTGTACAATTTGTCTTCACAACTCAATGATCAATGATTTCGCGTGATAAATTGGCTAGTGACGTACGAAATAGGTGTGAACTCACCTGTGTATTTTTCGATAACGATGTTGTGGGCATTTGTGATACGTTACAAGGGAAATTGAATAAATCTGGTTCTTTTATTTCTATCAGAAATGCATATTGTTACGGAATACCTTGATTGATTCATCCTTCTACACTAAGACACATCGCATCATATGAGAATTTTTTTACTGCCTAATAAATTTTGACAAATATCGGTTCGTGCAATCGCTTCTGCATTAAAAGAAACCCCAAAAGAAGATGTACAGTACCCTTCGTCTTTTCGTATTTGGCGGGAAATTTAAAAAATTAAAAAATTATTTTTTAAAACAGTTATTCAGAACGACTTGTAGCTATGTACAAATTATGAAAAAAATCTGATATACAAAATTTAAAATCAATTTTTTGCTATTGAAAAATGTAATTTGAAAAATATTTGTCACAAATAATCTCATTGGACAAGCGAACAGTAATATTTTGTAAATATTCGCAGGCTATTTCTATTTCATTCGGAGGACACTGACATATCTTCAGGACATTGTAATCTTGATACTGTTTATTATTATTATTGAATTGTTTTAGTGCATTGATCCATACACTCTTGTTATTTATTAATTCGATCACGATAGAAGTTCATTGTCATATACGACCGACATTGAAATTAGCAAAGTCGCGTGACGTGCTAAAATCGTTGACAGAATGATATAAACATTTCCTTATATAAATACAAGAGGAATGGAATGATAAGATAGTCAGTAATAGACACCTATAGAGGAGAGAACCCTAGCGCTCAGTTAGCCTTATAGGCTAGGCCTTTTTAGCCTTAGCTTTAAGTATTAGTTTAGTGATGGTTTTAGGTAAGAGTTTTATTTCTCCCATTTTTATTATCGAATGTCCCTTATTTTAAAATGTATATTTAGCTTTCCCCTCAATATCCCAGTTGTTATTCAATAAATGTTCAAGTTTTGTTGTTACCCCTTGAGTCTCTATATCTACTATCTGTAACTACACCCCAAGTCGTATTTCGTTTGTCGACAGTCTGTACCAAGGGTGCCAAACGATGCAGTCCCGTTCCATTTCGAACTGTGTTACCGGATACGGAATACTGTAGAAATGCCAGAGCTGAAGAAACTTATGGTATCAACAGAACCAGATCCCGTCGCAGTGTGTGTACCACGTAATAGGACCCAGAAAAAAAACATGTTTGTAATAATTTTAGTGATAGATTTATATATTATTATAATAGGGCACTTGCATATACAGTATATCTTCACCACTTGAAGAAGCTTTTGTAAAGCGAAACAACTGTCGTGGTTTTGTAAACCCTTTTTGTGTGAAAATCATTTGAACCATAGTTTCATTATATCGAGTTCTTCTAAATGGTCGATATTATGAAATGACCGATGTTTATAAACCCCACTTTGAAGGTGCCTTCCTAAAAAGAAATCCAATGGCGTCAAATCTGGGGACCTTGCAGGCCATGGGTTTTGTGAATATTGTCCTATTCGTTTATGAGAAAAGTGTTCGTAGGCCACGCTCTGATTTCATAAGTACTATGTTTAGGCGCGATCCGTCTCATTGGAGAAAAAATCTTTTCTTATCTGCAGTGGTAATCCATGTAAAAAATCAAAAAACTCATTATTTAACATTATTTTAAATGATTTCGTGAATTGAAGTTGCACCAAACATAATTGTGAAGGAAATTTGACTTTTTGCATCTATCTTCCAATTTGGGTTCTCATCAGCACACCATCTACAGTTCTGAGAACTGACAGTGCCGTTTGATACAGAAGTCGAATCATCAGTAAATAAAAATTTTCTAGGAAACTTATGGCACAATTTTATCATACCTTGGAACCACAATGAAAAATCTAAGCCTGCATCGAGATCTCTATCGAGTAAGGTGTGGATTAATTTTGGTTTGTATTCTTGTTACGGATTTTTCAGATATACCAGTTTTGTTCTTGCCTCTCCGATGGTGCCATCTGTGGATTTTATGTGCATGATAATAAAACATTGAAGGTTTTCTACACTGCCTGTAGCTTTGAATTTTTTTAAATAACACAACACAATTAAGTAAAGTAAGCTCAATTGTTTCTTGACTTCTTCGATGCTGAGGAAATGAACGTGAATGATAATATTGTAGGTATGAATGATTCCAACAATTTGCCAAAAATCAATTTATTTTTTGTTCTAATGAAAAATTCAAATTATAATTGTGTAGATACATGGTTCTTCATTATCAGTAAATAGTGTCGGGAGTATCATGATTATAATGTCCTGAAGATATTTCATTGACCTCTTATGAAGCAGCTGAACACAAGGCAAATTCACAGATTTCAAATTTTCTCCGAATGAAATAGAAATAGCATGCAAATCATCACAAAACGTTATTTAAAATTTCAGTGTTGGCTTTACTAATGAGTTTTTGCATCAGAATTGTATTTTTCTAATTTTTTTTGTGTAAAAATGTCGATTTTAATTTTTTTATTTAAAAACTTGTACATAGCTATAGAATGTCATCCAATAACTATTTACGATATTTTTTCAAGTGTGTTTTGATTAATAATATTTGAATTATTTAAATTTCCCGCCAAACACGAAATACCGAGTGGCACTGTACAACATCTTTTGGGATTTTTTTTGATGCAGAAGCGATTGCACGTATCGATATTTGTCAAAAGAAACTGGCTTGCATGTTCATTGAATTTCAATATTGAAATGTCTAAAATGTGAGAAATTTATTTGATGTATGCTCAAGTTGGTTGGTTTTTCATTCAAAATATTTCGCGGTTCTTATTTCTTTATTATTTATATTATTCATTGTCTTTTTGTAATTTGAAATGTTTCTTTTGGACCTTTTATTTTTAGAATTTTTATGAGGTTTTGTTTTATTTCTCAACTGTTTTATATACTTCATAAAATGTAGGATAACGAGTTTTTATAGTACCTAAATATAGATCTTTCAGCATTGGCTTGATATCCTTATTTTTTGTAATATTTTTTTATTGGAATAGAAGTGTTGAAATGATGAAAAGTATCATTGAAATAAGAAAATGCCTCATTGACATCCTTAACTTCGTACAGATTATCCAATTGCTCATTTTCCGAAGCTGTACTGAAATTATTTATTGCTGGTTCATTAAAATGTCTTTTTTATCATTGGAATATACAAATTTGGAATCAACTGACAAAAAATTGTACGATGATTGAAGGTCTAAAATGGCAGCAATAAATCTTGCCTATACAATTATACAAAGGTTAAATTACAGAACATGTCAGGAAACTTACCGTAATGTTATGTAATTTTACCTATTCCTTTTTATCATTCATCCCCAGTTATTCATTCAGCCAAGCTAGTCAAACCATGTTCAACACAAAAACAAATTCAGTTTTAAAATATGGCCGGTCCCAGCGGCAACATATTTTTCCCGTATATCCCATTTCCATCTGGCAACACGTGGCCATCCGCAGTCAGCATTTTACAAGGTTCCCGGTTATTACAATAAAACTTCTAGTTGATCTCCCGCTCCCCAAAACGCCTCTCTAATGTTGTACTGGGCGAGGTCATAAATAAAGTCGATGTGCGAAAGCGAGGAATTCTCCCTAAAATTGCATTCAAATTATCCATGAAATGGAAAATATAGTAGATTACAACATTTTTATTTAACGGCCCGAATTTATTGTCTAACTTTTCGTCTGGAAATGTGGTTCGTGAAAGTTTATGTTTTTCGGAATTTTTCTCCGCATAATGAGGGTTATTTATGTCGGTTGGGGTGGAAATTTTTTCGGGCATTTCGCGAGGGTATAAAATGAGAGATCCGCAGGTGATTTATGTTAGTGAGTTTCTAGTGTTCTTTGAAAGTGCTTGAAAGAATGAATGAAAGCTGGAAACGTGGAGGGTATAAACTGATGTTTTCTGCTGACTCATTTCATCCGTAACAAAATATAATAACCCAGTGAAGTTATACCTTACAAGGTACCCCTTAATGACGTTCTAATATTTCAGAATGCAATTGTAGTTATAGTTCATTCAATTATTTAGACACAAACTCAGGTATTACTGGCGACAAGTTAATAGGACCATTTTATCGATGGTATAGTGGAGACTGTATTCTGAATCTTCTGTGGATTGATGTTTTCCACTAATAGCACGTCTTTATCTGACAAAGATGGTAGTGTCCATGGAAATATATGGTTCCAAAAAGACAGAGCTTTTTCTTGTGATGCTGTTCCAAGTAAGGATGAGGTAGTCGCCAATAATTTCCTCGGACATTTTAGTTTTCCATAATCGATAAATGTGAAAAATATGTGCAATTTCTGACATCGATTATATGACTTAATGATAAATCATTTTATATGGCGCCTGTGACAGAGCCTGAGGTAGTCGTTTGTATAAACAGACTGAAGCCTTCTAATTCTAGCGAATAACATTTTGAACCGGTTTAAATATGGTATCTGCAGTGCCCTAACTGTCTTGATGAATTCAAAAGTTTCAGTCGTTTCACTCGAGGTATTTTCCCTAACAAACTGAAATCTTCAGTGATCAGGCCACTATATACAGTGCTATTCAAATTCGTTTCTGTACATGGGGATCTCGTATATAAACGATAAGAGATAGAGTGACGGTTAAATCGTGGCAAAGTAGCGTAATTTAGAGAACTATTCAATGATCGAAATCGAATTTAGCTCTTTTGGTTCTGGAGATATACAGGAAAAACCAAAAAATCACAAATAATTTTTTTGCCTGTATCTTCTTTATTTGCAAACATATTGAAAATCTGTCTACATTTTGCTATTGACACTTGATGTGGGCTATCAGAATATGTCCATGAATCTTTTATACAGGGTGTCATCTGACTTGGGCCACCCCCATCTTTGAATTTTTAAATACGGACCTGTATTTTATGTTGTAGTTTTTGGATCGTCGACGTTTACTTCATACTGAGAAATTAAATTAAATTTTATATTTCGGGATGTTTCGGTAATATTTTATTTTAATTGGGCGAATTATTCCCTTTTAAATTACGGCCCTGGAAATTGGTTGACTGAGTTAAATAAAAACACAATAGCAACTTTCACGTCTCCCCATGTACCATAGTGTTTTTCGAAAGTATTTTTTTCATTTTTAGGTACCAATTCATATTTCTCCACATTTTCAATGCTCATTGAGCGTTTTCGACAATGAACTTCGAATAGGTAGCAAAACCTTTTATGATTATCTGAAACATATCTACAACAAAAATAAATTATATGTATTTTGATAAGCTGAAAATGAAATGATAGCAATAATTACATCCGAAGCGAACAATATAATTGTAATGAAAATTGAATTGAAGTAATTTATATACACAAAAAAAAATGGCGCAATAAATGTTCGAATTGGAGTCCTTCCATTTCGAGTAATTTTGGAACTCGTTTTATCATATTATTTATTGCCCTTAATACACTTCTTTGCAGCATTGTTGCGAAAGCATTCAAAATCCTCAATTTCAAGTCTTCATTTTCTATCTCTCCGCCAGCGTAAATCCTATTTTTCAATGTCCCCCATAGAAAATAGTCCAAAATAGTCCCGTTTTTCTTCAGCGGAAAACATCATTTTTAAACCATTAAATTCAAAGATATACAAGAAATATGGCAAATGTCAAAATATTATCGACAATTGTTCTCATAGTCTACTGAGGTTTCATCGGTATTAAACATGGTAACTAAAGACATTAGCAACTTATGGGAAAGTATTATGGTAACTAGCGAAAATGTGGTGATATGATCTTTCTATCTCCAAGAATCACTTATGGTGCTAGAAAATGTGGAAGTCTTGAGATTGAGGATTTTGAATGCTTTTGCAACAATGCAGCAAAGAAGTGTATTGAGGGCAATAAATAATATGAAAAAACGAGTTCAAAAATGTCTCGAAATGGAAGGACTCCAATTCGAACATTTATTGCGCCATGTATATAAATTACTTCATTTCAATTATAGTGTTCGTTCTTTTTCAGTTTATCAAAATACATATAATCTATTTTTGTTGTAGATATGTTTCAGATAATCATAAAAGGTTTTGCTATTCGAAGGTCATTGTAGAAAACTATGGTACATGGTGAAAGTTGCTATTGTGTTCTTATTTAACTCACTCAACCAATTTCCAGGGCCGTAATTTAAAAGGGAATAATTCTCCCAATTATAATAAAATATTAGCGAAACATCCAGAAATAAAAAATCATATTTAATTTCTAAGTATGAAGTGAACGTCGACGATCCAAAAACTATGACAAAAAATACAGGTCGTTATTTAGAAATTCAAAGATGAGGGTGGCCCAAGTCAGATGACAGCCTGTATAAAAGATTCATGAACATATTCTGATAGCCCACATCAAGTGCAAAATGTGGACAGATTTTCAATATGTCTGCGAGTAAAGAAGATACTGGCAAAAAAATAATTGGGGATTTTTTTGTTTTTCCTGTATATCTCCAGAACGAAAAGAGTTAAATTCGATATTTTCACATCATTGAATAGGTCTCTAAAATACGCAACTTTGCCACAATTCAACCGATACTCTATCTCTTATCGTTTACGAGATCCCCATGTACAGAAACGAATTTGAATAGCCCTGTATATAAAAAAGGTAAAACGAATGAATACTCCAATAACAGAACGATAACATTGCTGTCACGAATATCCAAGATATATGAAATGGCCTCAAACGAACAACTGTCAAACTTTTGTTTGAGGAATAATATAATATCCAGTAACCAACACGGATTCGTTAAAAACAGGGGCGTAGATACATCTCTAACAGATTTGAATTTTCAGATTGTTGAAGTTGATTCCCCTAGATTTATGTATTGTTTTTCTCCAGCTTTCGATTGCGTTGACCAATATCTCTTACTTGAGAAACTGAACCAATGTGGCGTTAGAGGCACACCACTAGATTTCATTAAATCTTACCGAACAAATCATAAGCAAGTGGTGCAAATCAATAATAGTTTCTATCAAATCGGTAGCGTTAGTCAAGGGCTGCGTGCCTCAGGGGTCTATTCTTGGACTTCTTTAATGTATTATTTTTGCTAACAACCTCATGACTTTCCTTAAAGATATGGTTTGTAATGCAGATGACACTAATTTCGTAATTATGGAAACTAGCATCGATCGGACAATGACTACTGATGAAAAGGTATTTGAATAAGGGAGAAACAGTATCTATTATATTCCATCAAGGGGAGTAATCAACTTCCATGTAAAAATAATGCATATATAAATAATTTCAGATTTCAAAACGATCTTAGGATTTTGGGAGTTATCTGTGATCAAAGGTTGAATTGGGAAACTCACATAATCTCTGCAGTAAATTGAGATCAGCCTGCTACACTTAGAGGTAAATGAGCACTGCAGTCAAAAAAATACTCCTCAATCTGTATTACGCGAATTTTCACTCTCAAATTCGATATGGTATGATGAATTGGAAAGCTGATACTGATTGTTTAAGAATATTAATTTTACGAAAATCAGCACTGAGAATCCTCTGTAATCTTTCCTGGGGACACTCATGCAGGAAGTCTGATAAAAATAATGAAGTAGTTGATACTCGCATATAGAAAAAATCGTGCTATGTTCATAAGAATATTTCATTATTTATAGCATCAACAGATCGAAGCATAATTACTCTACGAGATTTAAGAATATTTCACCTCCGGCAAAGCACTCGACCGAGTTTTATCAAAGAAACTTGTATTACAATGGCTGCAGAATCTATAATAACTTACCAGAAGAAGTTCAAAGTGCGCCAAATATTTTTATTTTCAAAAATAGGCTCAAAGACATCTTGAGCCAGAAGTAATTATTTTCTTAAGATGATGTTGGGACCATTGTGTGTCTAGTTGTATTCATTTATATATTTGTTGTTCGTCTGTATTCGTGTTTTAATCATGATTTATTTTATGTCATTTGTTTTGTATGTTTACTGTGTATACTTTCATTTACTGACGCTCTCGGCAATTTGTCATAGATATCGTTGTAATGGTTTTGAGAACTTATTGTTGATTGAAATACATTATTATTATTTTTATGAGAAATTTGAGAACAGATAGATAGAACGACATGGTACACCAAAAGTACAGATCTTACACCACTTGACTTTTTTACGGGATTGTCGAAAGCATTGTCGAAAGCATTGTATATGTCGACAGACCTGATAATTCAGAAAGTTTTTATACGGCGTATGATGATGGGAATTCCAATCAAATTTCAATGTGGCATCAATCAGAAGTCTAAGAAATTTCGTAGTTTCCTTACTCTATTTAGCATCGCTGCCCATAATAGTCATACAGGTAAATTGAAACGGAGTCAAAGTATATTCGTTTCAGAGACATTCAGTGATAGTAAATTGGAATAAAAAGATATTCCTTCATTAGATCAATATCTTCAGAAATGTTTTGAAATAAAGTTGCATCATTATACTCATTCCATAAAATGGCAATAATGGACAAATTTCCAAATTGGTCAAGCCATTGATATAATATAATAAGAGAAGCACAGGACCAAGTATCAAACCTTGGGGACACCACAATGAATAGGAGGGAGTTGTGACAATTTGATTATTATTTAATAGGTATGACACGAACCACCTTAGAGTAGTAAACGAATCCATATACTATATTTTTGAACAAGTTTGAAAATTGAAAAATTCTTATGCACACCGACATGATTATGTCTCAAAAACCTTCTGAAACAATGCTCAGAAGAATAAGGTTATCCCTTGATCTATCTGATAAATCTATACATGGAACAATTAAGGAGCATTCCATGAAAAATTAAAATTTTCAATCGCAACTCCAATCTTCAAAAAGATTGACTACTAAATATGAGAACTACAGAGGAATAAGTCTTCTTACTAGAATATTCAAGTTGTTCAGTTACTAGTTATTTTTCCTTAGAAATTAAATTATTTCGTCAAACCAATATGGTTTCATACAAGATTAAATCAGCCTGGGATAGCAAATTACAGATTTGTGTTATGTTTATTGACTTTTATATGTCGTTTGAATGTGTCGATTATTATTTACTGATTTAGAAAATGCGTCGCTATGGAGTCCATGGTGTTGTCTAAGACTTGATGAGGTCATACCTGCAGGATAGGTCACAATGTGTAATAATTCAAGATATTCACACAGTCCTTGGCTTTTAAACAAGTTCTGTTGAATCTGTATTATTCCACTATTGGCTGTCACTTGCGCTATGCAATCTGTCTGCTGAAAGGGTTTTCATTCTGCAAAAGTATGTTATCAGAATAATAGCCAAACTAGGATGGCGGCAGACATGCATAAATTCTTTTGGAGAACTATAAATACTCACAGTTGTCGTTCTATATATATTCCAAAAATAAAAAAAAACTGTAGGACAAATCAACAAGACTATCCATACCCAACTAGAGCTAGAGGTTTGGTAATATACCGAATCCCTACCAAATCTCTCTTTATCAAAAGAGTCCTCGGACCGAAATTATACAAAAAGTTAGATGCTTCTATTAAATATTCAGTGAATATTTCCATAATCAAAAGAGAAAACTGAAAACACATTATCTTATAGGAAGAAATTGCTTCACTCCTGATGAGCTTTAATAACTTCTTTTTATAAATTGTTTTTATCTATGAATTTTTTATTTTTACCATTCTTTCTTGTTCTGTATGAAAATGTTACTTGTGAAAATTTTATACATTTTAACAAGCTTGTTTGAAAACTGAATGACTAATCCATACATCTTGTTTGGTGATAATAAGTAGTGTGCAGTTTCTAAATCAACACCCGGTAAATTTATCCCACGATTGCCTCTTAATTTGCGATCTCCGAGAAGTTCTCACATTCGCTTCTGGCCTATTTTTGGACCAGGTCAAAAAGTAACCATATCTAATATTAATTTTCCTTTCTGAAATTTTACAAATAAACGTACACCTACTAATTATATACCATTAAAACTAATAACCTCTGAAAAAACTTCATGGTTCTTGTTGAAATACAGGAAATTTACAAGTTTTTGTCGGAGGCGATCAAAAAATAATTACCTACATGCTGGCGTGACACTTCATGAACCCGGCCAGTCAGCCGAAGGTGCATAGGGGGATTTCTTTCTCATTTCTTCGGTTACCGAGGCCAATTAGGGAAATGGGAATTCACGTGTCGTTGGGCTTGCGGAGAGTGACCACTAGGGCATCTGCTTCAAATTGATTTTTTTATACTCTCTTGGATTTCGTAAGGATTCCCTTAGTCGATGGAATCATATTTATGTTGTAGAAGGATTTATGTAAAAATCTGACTAGTACTTCCAAAAAAAATTTAATTTGGAATTCCTCAGAGATCCAGCTTGGGCCCGTTTTCAAATTTAATGATCTCATTTAGGCAACTATTACAAAAGACTCCGTACTGCCGATTAGTCTATTATTCAACGGGCATATTATGGTGGATATTATCTACGCGGATGAAGTTTACGGCACGAGTCCACTCATAAACAATACTTTGTAAAATAATCACAATTTGCTTTCTCAGAAGGCAAAGGTTGAGTTTGTGAGCCCCGAAAAAAAAAACTTTTCGATTTATACCCTCTAAATTTTGCAAACAAAATTTTTTCATTCAAAAATAATTGCTGCTTCGATTTGTCGACACTTCATTCATACGGTAATCAACTCATATTTCACACTTGTGAAACCACCATCATGGTTGTCACATAGAAGTTTGACAGACCAGTAAATTCTGATCTACGCGATTATCTTTTACTATACAACTTTTGTGATTTGCAAAGTGTTTGGGATCATATTAGAATGTTTGCTGTTGAAACTCCTACTTTTCCGCTTCAATATGTCTATTGTCGAAATGTCTCAGATCTTTATACTATTCTCTCTTGTATATTAAACATTTTTTTTTAGCTTTCTAGGTAGTTTATTTACGGTAAACCATGAAGGCAGTGTTTCATCACGCGTCTGGTTAAAATACTACCACCGACTGAATTTGTACCTCATATTTGTTTACAGATTTGGCACAAATGTTAGTAATTTATTGACGATCGACAAGACGTCGCACGATTATCGTATGGTATATAAAAATGAGGCAGATTTGTATCCACCGACGTCCCGACGTCATCCGTCCAACCACCGACTTAATTTGTGTTCACTTGTTTCAAAATATTTTCCTTTTAAGTGGCCAAGAGGAATTCGTCAAAAAATCAAACTTATATTTGGTTGATTCAAGAATACAATCTCTTTGAATCAACGCAATTATGTGTTGATGCAAAATATCCTTTTTATCAGTATGTACCGACCTGATATGTACCAAATCTGACAACGAATTTTATGCAGGTATCCCACCGACTTAACCTTTAAACTAGACTGCTAGTACTCATATGCCCACCACTCGAAAAACTCATCCAATTGAACATCCTGAAATCGTGTCTGCGCAATGCGCAAGAGCCACCAAAGAATTGATATTTGACAATCTGGGGAGCCATTTATTACGTCATTGGCGTTACCTTGAGTAAATAGATATTGTTAAAATGAAGTGTTTTGGACTTTGGTTCAAAAATCCCTAATTTTCAACGACTGAAATGTGCCTTGTTGAATATGGATGTACAGTTATGAAATATTCTCGTCATCAAATGAAAACTCAATTTTTCAACCTTCCACTTGCTTTTGTACTAGACCTATTAATTTTTCCTGAAGTACGCCAATGTGATTCTGACAGATAACAGACACATTGCGCATGTCCTATGGCCACCAGTCAATTTCGTAATTGGATCAATTTCAATAATATGGTATTAGCAGTCTAGTTTAAAGGTTGAGTCGGTGAGGTATCCGTCGTCCACTGACGGTCAGCAAAAGACGTTGCACCGTCGTTAGATTATTTACCAAAAAGCAGAAGTTATAATCTGTCCAACGAAACAACTTCAATACATTTAATTTTTCCTCTTTGTCAAGGCATTGTACTTCCTACATCAGATATCAAATCGCATATCTTCACTCACTGTTTCTCTTTCACACCAACTAATTGAAATGAGATATTGTGGTCCAAGCAAGTTCTGAGTTAACGTCACAAATGCATTCAGTACGCTACGTCGTCCATCTTCGAAAGAAAATAACTTGTCCTCGGAGAGGTCATTTTCTTTCTTTTTTTTAGGTTCATGGAAAAGTGAGAAGTGAGACTGTTTACCTCGAAAGCTCCCAATCAAATGTGTGAAAATATGTTGAGAACATGCCAAATTCAGAAAAATCCCCCAAAGCTAACAATCTTGGACCAATAATTTTCCTTGTTGCTCTTTATTTCACAATTAATAAGAAGGTGATCTGAAATGCCATCCATTATATTTATCTACATGAAACAGAAATTACACCGGAAATGATTAACATTTCACGAAAGACAAAAATTCGTCGAACTACAGTAGACACCCTGAAAACCGTTGAGCATTTCGGAAAATATGAAATTATGGAATTTTTATTATAATTTTCTTCTTTCAATGACCACCGCTTTAATTGCTTCAGTTCAATTTCAGTTCATTCCAAATTCTGGAATGATGATCCTAAAACTTTCAACATAAACAAAACCCAAACATATCTTTTCTTCTAGAAAGTCGTTAGTAATTACGTCTGTAACATAACCATAACAAAGAAGTCATCCATAGTATGACCATCTACAATACCCCTTTTTAAAAACCAAAAGTGGCTTTCAAAATCTAGATTTTCTCATTCCTGCCAAAAGCTATTACACTTCCAGGCAGCTGCTCATTTTCCACGCCTGTTTGTCTTCACTCTGAAGACATTCCCTGTCTTCTAATCATTGCATGATTTAAAAAAATCTGTTCATTTTATCTCTGTTAATGCCATTAACTACGAAATCAACAAAAAGTTTTCAAACCCCTTACTATGAGTGATTCTCTTCATTTGATACAACTCTGATAATTTATTTCACCTGATAGTGCCTTCCTTCTATTCACTTCTCGATAAATTTATAGTCAAACCGGGCTAACGCATCCAGTAGTAAATTCCAAACAGGCATAAAACCTGACAAGAGGCAGGTGTCACATATAAAATTATACACTTTATATTATATTTGAAAACAACTTAATTGCAATTCTCGAAAATGATTCTCGAGCTTCTATAAATCTGACTGCTTGAAAGGAACAAGTTTCTACTTCGGTGGCTATAAATCAATTTTTAAATTATGGTGACACACAGTTTACACCTAGTGGATATTATTGTTTTTGAAACATTATACTTTCATTATTAAGTAGGAAAATATAAACAGTATGCCAGTCCGAAATTAATTGCCTACTGTTTTGACATCACGAACTCCATGGTCTGTTGTTTAGTTGTTTTTCTTTCTTTAGTTTTTTCTCGCTTCTCGCTGCGGTGGCGTCTGGTAATGAAAGAATAAGTAACTTATGCTTTGAATTCTGTATTTATCATTTTCAGAAGAAAAAAACATTGTTTTGCGAAAATTGTTGAGAATAGTGAAAAATTGATAAATCATAGAATAACCAAGTTGTCTTTATCAGCAGGGTAATATGGTATCTAATTGAACAAATCTCGGGAGAATTTGGTGGACCTTGACCTTTATAACAAACTACCAGATTATTTCTATTCTGTAGAAAATGCAACGGTGTTAGTGGTATAAGATCGTAATTTTCTGAAATATATGTGAATGATCTGGAATTTATGATTGATTCACAGTCACATAATATAGTGATAAGTTCTTCATAATCAATACAAGTTTTACCCAAATTTCGTCTCAAGAGCTCCTTAATTATCCAGGGTGCTGTGGGAACATTGAAGATCCACTTGGTTCTGTGAACAGTAGAATACTTTTTTATCTCATTCCAATCTACTTTATTCAAAAAATGACGATCTTATACCACTAACACCATTGCATTTTCTACAGAATATTTCAGGTAATGAAGTACCTAATCTTGATATGGTAGACAGAAAATACTTGATTAGAAGGCAATGGTACTTGCAAACTATCAGGGAAAATCTACGGAAGAGGTTCAGAACAGGATATCTGAGTACATTTTGGAAAGAGAATAATAGTTGATAAAATTCAAGTTGGAGATATCGTATTTATGGGAGCAGACAATGTGAAAAGAATAAATTGGCCAATAACAAGAGTTTTAGAAATTTATCAAGGAAGAGATAAAGTTGAAAGAGTAGCTCGAATCAAAGTAGCTGACGCTGGGGAATTGATTCGTCCTCTTCAGCGCTTGTATCAACTGGAAATTTCAACAGCCGACTGTCGAGATTCCTCTTCGCTTTTTTCAAGAACTGATGCCAACCAATGTCCAAATTATCCTGATAAATGCCAAACGTCATCGATGTTAGATTCTGATCAAGATTCAATACCAAAGGAAAAGAAGAAGAAGTAAGAAGAAAATCAGCATGGACAGTCATCCAAGGAGGAGACAGTAACCAGATCCGGACGCACAGTTAGAATTCCACAGCAATTTGAGTCCTGAGCATTTGTGTATTTAATTTTTTTACATTGCTTGCAATACACATATTGCAGAGGTGGGAGATGTTGAGTATAGTCTATTGGGTTTTTGATGATCCTTTATATTGAAAAATATAATTTCGTTGTTATGAACATTTATATAAACCGATTTTGTACTTTTTCTGACGTTGTCAATATACTTTATAAAATCCAAGTAATTTGCCATTATTTACCTGAAACGGCTTTCCTTCAATCAGAAATTATCCTAAATTCATAATGACTATCCTGTTTACAACATCATATGTGATTAAAAATTGCAGAGAATTGAATTTTTCTTCGTTCTTTTTTAGACAATGAAAGTCCAGAATAACCTTACTCAAAGTGAAACATTGTCAACCACTTTCAAACAGTCATATTTGTATATTCGCATATTACGATGTACATATCATGTATGTTTGTATTAGTATCGACTTCTGATTTTATTTTAATGTGACTTTGCCTGATATATATTAATGTGTTTTTATATACAGAGTGGCCCATTAGTGTGAGGAAGTAAAGTATCTCGAGAATTAAAAGATGTTTCAGATAAAAATTATACGGTTTATTTTGTTGCTTAATATAAGAATATTGCGAAATATACAGAGTGTTTCTTTAAAGCGGGGCAACACAAAGAATCAATTTTTTAAATGAACCACCCTGTAAATTTTTTCACCATGATTTGAGCAAAACGTTTCACATACGAAGGTATTTCCTGTTTTTCGAAAATTTTTCGACATTGTCAAGTTATTGCCGAAGAAAAGAAAATCTTTGGGCTCAGCTAAAAAACTGACTGACAAGACAGATATTTTTTTAAATACGTTTTATTTCCCGATGAAGCAACATTTCATAAGAATGGGTTTGTAGATAGACATAATTTCCATTATTATTCGAAAGATAACACCCATTGCTTTCAAACCACCAAAGTGGTCCCTAATTATATGAAGCGGCATAATTGGAAATTTTATCATTGAGCCAAATTTCTATGACGGAAGAGTTAATGGCTTGACTTACTTTGATTTTTGGGAAAACTAAAATTAAATAATCATTTACCCATTCCAATCAAAAGAAGGGATGTGGAATTTACACGAAGGAGCACCTGTCTACCAGACTGATCCTGTCAATAATTATTTAGATACCAAATTTTTTGGAAGATGGATAGGTAGAGGAGGCCCTTTTAAGTGGCCACTAGATTTGACAGAAATTATTTTTTTATGTGGGGCTACGTTAAAAATCAAGTTTATACAACACCCCATCTACAAAGGAGGGTATGAAAAATAGAATTGAGGACGTATTCCGAAATATTACAGTCAATATGTTGAGGCGAGTTAGTGAAGAATTTGAAAACCGAACGTTGAAAGTAGCCGATGGTCACTTTGATATTTTTTCAAAATTAATGTTTCAATTATTTTCTCTTATAAATACTTCTATAAAAACATGTTTTCTAGACTGTAATCAACTGGTTTTATGTTTTACAGTACAATTATGTTGAATTACAGTAGGTAACAGTAACCAAGTATCAAAATCCTAGCCCACAAATAAAAAGACAATTTTTGACAAATTGAAAATTGAATTGTAAATTTCTCAAAAAGAATCAGTTTTAGAGACTATATTATTATCATGTTATACAAATTTGTAGGGATGAAATAGTTCTAAAACATACCTACTGGGTGTCTCATTTAAAAAATCAAGTTTTTGATATTTGAAGTTAATGCCTCTGAATAAAATCTCCTGTTAGAGAAATATTACTTTCAGTCCATATTGACATTTCAACTCACTCTTGGTGTTTCATAACAGAAATATTTTTGCATGAATTCTATTCATGAAGTTTTTCTGATGGTATTTGTGATGGTCTGTTTTTCCGAAGATTTTCTTTCTTCCAGCAATGGCTTGTATGTAAACGTTTCGCTCAGTTCAATGGTGAAAAAATTTATAGGGTGGTCCATTTGAAAAATGTATGCTTTGTGTTGCCTCGCTTTAAAGAAACTCCCTGTATATATCAAAATGATTTTATATCAAGCAACACAGTAAACTGTATAACTTTTATCAGGAACATTTTTTCATACTCCTCATGATAGGCGAGATCGTGTTCTTCAGGGGCCATTATGTATATACATTTTATTTCTGAATTGATATAGTTTTACAGAAATGTATGAAACCTAGGTACCTAAATACGACTACCACTAGTATTCGACATTCAGATATCGTTTCCACAATTTGTCTTCATGGATAATTCGAAGAATTTGAATATGACCTAAGTAATTATAGGCAAATACAAGCCAATGAGCCTGTTGTTGTCCTTCTCGACTACCAAAGCAGGACGATTTCTGTAATGTTTTCAGCTCCAGGCGAAACGAATATCGTTTGAAAGGAGGAGGAAAAACAAACTGAGTAAAAATCGAGATCTACTCTTTTATCTCCGCATCAGGCTCTACCCAAACCATTCGGTTAAAATGGTGGTTCGGATCATAGGAATTCTTGGTGGAATGATGGACACACTGCTCTCGAATTTTAAGATCATACCGGTATCTATTTTCTTCAAAAACTTAAAAGGTGCAATTGTTCCAGATTCAAAATGGCGCAGCTCATAACCAGAGCATGAACATTGAGCCGTCCTTTCAGGGGCAGATTTTGCGGTGGTTCATCTGTTTATTCTCATGTGACTAGAAACATTATAAACTCGTTTGTTTGATTCATTCAATTATGTAGGAAAATGAGCGTGTTTTATTTTAACTGTGCACTTGGAAGTCATTCCTTGCTTAACTAAAATCAAACTGTTATAAAAGAATACATTTCATTAGTATCATATTGAAGTACCACCCAAAATAATCAAAAGGTCTTCTATGGTAATTAATTTCATAGACATTACATTATATCCCAATAGTATTTATCATACTGCTTGTGATTTTGTATTATTTGTTTCTTCTGAGGGATCATCTTTAAAGTTTGTAGAGATAATTTTTTACTTTATTATTACTTTATTATCATGCCAATTTTATCGCTTTAAACAATTATTTTGCAACTGTGGACTGGACCTGATATAAAGAAATGTATTCAGGAAAAAAATTTGTCACACGCGTTATAAAAGGACAAGTGATGGTGTTCACTATCCCATCAGATTTACAGAGCTTAGATCTCACTGTAAAGTACTATCAGAATGGATAGATATTACAGAGAGTAGTTTTCCTCTATCAAGAGTAATATCCCGGTTGATTTGAGAAATGTTTGGAAGATCGGTAATTATAAAACTAATGCATATACTTCTACTGTGTTCTACAACGAAATTTCAAGTTATCATGGCGATGAAAGTGTAAATTTGTTTTCCAAACATTTCTCGACTCTTTACAGAAATGGCCATTGTAAACTTCCTGAATTTTATTCTTCAAATTTAGTCAATATATCTGATTATAAGATATATTTGATGGATGTTTTCAATGAGGTGAGTACATTAAAATATAGTTTCAGTTCAGGACCTGATGGTGTACTGGAGTATTTCCTTCTTTCCTTCAGTTCCAACCTAAAAAATTAAATAATTGTCAGTCTTCCATCAGTTATTCCTAAAATGTTGAATGATCTTATTACATTACAAATTTCCTGGGAATGCCAACTTTTTTTAAATTGTCAACAACATGTTTCTCGAAGTGACACAGTCAAAACCTGATGATACACCAGAAGGATATATTGAATGTTTTTTAGAGTCGTTGTCAGATTCATGCGATCCACTTTAATTTCTCAAATGCTTTTGATAGGGAATCATCAAATTTAATAAGGAAACTGGAATCAATTGGATTTTCAGGTAATAAACTTTCGTAAGCAGTTTTTTAACTAAGTGAATCCAATTTGTCAAAATAATTAAATTTATATCCGATTCGGTGGAGGAGTTTTCTGGGGTACCACAGGAGAGTCACTGTGGACCAGTGTTCATCAATATTATTGTTAATGATATTGCTAGTCAAATTACTAATTCCAGTTGCTTACTATTCGAAGATGATCTTAAGATTTATCGTGTTATTCAGTCCTCTCTTGATTGCCAGTATCTTCAAAAAGACATATACTGTGCTGCTGACTCGTTTAGAAGTAATGGTATGGAACTGTAAACATTGATAAATGAATATATGAATATGAATGAATGAAAATAAATGATGAAATTACTTTTTAATTTACTGAATGGTAGTATTTAATATCCTGACCTACTTAGTTGTGTAGATTTCAGAATTAGGCAATGGGATACTAGACATGTCAACCCTGTTTTTCCAGAGAGTTATCGTTCTACTAACTAGGGTTATAACAGCCCTATATGACACGTATTTTAAGGTTGGCAAATGAATCGTATTTGAATGTTTTTGGTGTACTTTTTGATATATTCAAGAAATCACCTAGGAAATATGTAGTGGATAGATCTTAACCTGTTTATCTATTTTGTTGTTCGATTTCTTTAAAACTAATATCTATATGCGCCCTAATTTATTCTAAATCAATGTAATTGAAAGAGTTATTTGTCAAAAAAATAAAACATCAGCTCAGAACTTCCACTTCTAGTTATTTCTCAACCAACACTACTTTTCAAAAAAGATTTGCATACAATCCCGCCATCAGTCCGAGGCAATTCATATCAGATCAAGCAGATCTGGTGTCACCTAACGACGTGTCACAAAAACATGTTAGAAACTTACGAGGAAATGATTTAGTGGAACGGGATTCACAGTTCATCTGTCACGAAATACATCATTTTCCTCCCAAATCACTTCTTCGTCGGTCGTCCTCGTCCCCGCCGTAATCGAATGTATAGTCCGTCTCTCTCTGAATAGTCGAGGAATTGAGAAGTCGATGTGTGTGGCCTCAGTGGTACGGCGTTAAAGAAATTATGCCATAATGCCAATGAATGTGGATATATTTCATTTGCGAATACAGTGACAGGGGAGAAAGTATCCGGTTGTGGAAAGTTGAAAGGGATAATATGTTAATACAGGGTGTTTCAGGACTGTCTCTGTCTTTCGTGAATAGATTTTTTCGAAATTCAGAAAATGTTTGCAAATAATTTAATAATTTTTGTATTAACCCTTCTGGTGTTTACACCGAAAATAGTTCTGGACTAGTCCCGAAAATAAATCAAAGCTATAGGGGCTAGTCTGAAAAATTACAATGAATATCTAGTTAACGTGGAGAATGGGGAATTCTCCTTCAGATGAAAATTAGGTATTCGTTATAAAATATATCTGTTAAAGGTCGAATTTAACACTTACCGTTGCAACTTTTTTTCTGAAAAACTCAAAAACGAAAAATAAAAAGGGGGACCTAAAATTTAAAGGGTTTTGTTTCTATTTCACCACTTGGCAATATCGATGATTTGACTGCCAAGACATTTTGAGAGTATTCTTCTAAAAAATTGAAGCAGCCGAAACAACAAAAGATCAGTCTAAAAATAATAAATGGCATGAACTTAGATTTGGTAGAGTAACAGCATCAACAATTTTTTAGGCAAGTACATGTAAGACAGACGGTTCATTAGTGGAGAATAGAATCGTGTGGTGTGAGAGGAATTTCGAATAAATGGGTATATTCTTTCCTCAAAAATCGTCGTCAATGTGTTTCTCTCAAATTTGAAGTCGATGAACGTATTTCAACATTTTTCTCCGAAATAGGACAGGTTTCTTTAGGGGTGCCTCAAGGGTCCGTTTTAGGGACTATTTCATTTTTGATCTACATTAACAATCTCGAATCTGATATAATGCATTCTAATTTTATCGCGTATGCAGATGACATAACGCTGCTAGTATCGGCAAAGAACACCGAATCTTTAAAAAACGAATGTGAAGTTGCACTAATTAATGCCTCCAATTTTTTCAGTGATCACAACCTATTTTTGAATCCACATAAAACTAAAATTATTCATTTCCACAATTATCAGAATAAAACTAATCCATTTTCAATAAATATAAATGATACAAACTTATCAAACCAAACTATAGTGACATTTTTAGGCTTGCATGTAGACGAGCATCTAAATTGGCATACACATTGTGAAAATTTGATCTCTAAATTAAATTCTATTCAGTACATGTTTAGGAACTTAAAAACAGTATTAGACAGAGCCCAACTCTGTAACATATACTATGCAGAAGTTGAATCGAGACTGAGATATGGCATCTGCTTGTGGGGCAACTCAACCATGGCCAGAAATGTTTTTATCAAACAAAAATATATTTTACGTTGCATTTCTAGTACTTCTAGAATGTCTTCATGTAGACCTATTTTTACCACTTATGGAATTTTAACTCTTGTTAGTTTATACATCTATGAATTGGCAGTTTATATTTTTAGTAACAGAAATGATTTTAAAACAAACAAAGATATGCACAATATGAATACTCGGAGAAAGAATGAAATTCATACCCTTGTTGCCAGGTATAGAATTACACAAAATTCTCCCAACTATATCGGTCCCAGAATTTATAATCATTTACCACATGATATTAAAACATCTTGTACTGTTAAACAAATTGTTAAAATTGTTAAAATATAATTTGAAATCATTTCTGTTGAAACATTGTTTTTATTCCATAGACGAATTTTATTCATTCAGGTCTGTACAGGTGACTGGATAGATTTTTATTTTAAATATGACGTATTACTTTGTGATATCTCTTCTAGACTGACTATTCCTATACAAAATGTACTTTTGTCGTTTAAAGGAAAATAAATAAATTGATTGATTGATTGATTGATGGGGCATCAAAATTTTTGCCAACGGAACCCATGCAGAGAAAATTAAAGCTTGAACATGAAGTGATTAAATGTGTAAAAAAACTTTGTAAAATAAAAACTCAGAAATGTGGTTTAATATTAGATTCGCTATTAACCTGCCGAGTATATTATAGAAGTGAAATGACCAAATACATCAGTTTCAAATTTTATAAAAGATGATGTGATTGTTCAAAGGTATGAAGCTCAAATGCAGCTGCAAATGAAAATTTGCAAAAAAATAAAGGAATATTTGAAGTGGCAGATCCACAATTTGAGGACAATAAATAGGTGTTCATCAAAAATATATAAAAGTATGGTCAGTACATGTGTGATGAATTAATGAAAGATTCTTTAAAATTTTGGGTATCACATATTTACACAAAATTTTCAAAACTTAATCATTAACAGTGTAACGTTGACTACGGTACATAGTTGTTTTCCTCGTATAAATAGGTCACAAGGTGAAATTTCCAAATACTTGTCATTCGATCACCACATGTAGTAAGTTTCATAGAGACATACCATCCTATTTCACATGAAATATAATTGTTTTGATTTTACAGCTCTTGGTTCCCACGGATATCTCTGGTGATTTAATTAAATCCATAATTGTGTGGTTATCAAGAAGGAATGTTTACAATAATATGGTTAATGTCTCTTGGATGACAGTGCTTCTTCTTCCTATTTCGAATCGATTTGTTAAAGAAGACGACAGTTCTTCTTCCTATTACGATTCGATTTGTTGTACGCTCACTGCATTGAATTTGTTTATACAAAGTTCTACTTTCATGGAAAAAAGAGAGAGAGAGAGCAATATATTCGTTATGGTTTTTATGTAGTTTTTAAAATCGCGGAATGCTAGTCTCTTTAATATAGTTCAGTGACATGCGTATAATAATTGATAGTTGTGGCAACAATGAAAGGAAATGTTTTTTTATTATAATCAATTTTGGAGAGGACGGAAGTGTTTGAAACACCATTAGTCCATTTCTGACCTGGTAACGCCGAAGCTCGCTGGAGGTTGATTTTGAGTTTATTTAATTTTGGCAACCTACCTAATATTGCTGGACCACATAAATGAGAGGTGAATATTCTAGTTATGTAGAGATCTATTGAAGGTTACTCGCTTCACGAGAATTATACATATAAATATTTATTTGTAAAAGCACGCCTTAAAATTTCCTTTTCTTTTTGCCAGGAATTTACGAAAAACTTTAGACAGTATATGGACTAATCGGCCAATTAAAATTTAAAGGCCAATTCAACAAAGTAATATAAGCTCACATGGTATTGTAAAGCCTATGATGGTATTGTAAAGCCTGTGATGGTATTTTAAAGCCTGTGATGGTATTGTAAAGCACATCCAATGCTAGATATTTCCGTGGAATCATTAATTTATGGAGACCAAAAGGGAGCAACAAAACCAAAGTCGTGATTCCTTAGTAAATGTCTAATTGTGTAAGGTTTGAATGCATTCGGACTAGGTAAGATAAAACTGTTATAATTTCTCAAATCGCGACTTGGAGAACCCATTCTTTTGGTTGCTTATACATCAAGATTCTATTATTATTATTATAATAGACAACTTGTAACGATCCTTTTTGTATCACACCGATTATATAATTGACATATACTAGTTACTCAATAATATGTCCCCAACTGGTTCGTTTACAAAGGTTTGTCTCGGGGATCGACGCTCAAAAATCCCTGCATGCTCGCGGCTACGCTCGAAGTGGAGATGGTCGTGGGTAAAACTACAGGTGAGCGTTTAGGTGACTAACAGAAAACAAATTCACCTTACCTGAAAAAAAAAATAATTGTGGGCACCACCTAGTTCTCTTCTACAGCAGGTTCGAAACTGGCTTCCTCCTAAAGAACTAGGAAATCGGAAAAAGGATAAACCAATTCCCAAAACTATTGTTGTTATTGTTATTGTTATTTCCGTCAACCGATTGCACCCCTACGCGCAACCCTCGGAAGTCTTCGAGAGACTTGGTAAGATAAAAAACTATAACCCTGTATATTTAAAATTTGGAACAAAACACACCCTGTACATTTATGGCAAGTTATATGGTTCAAATGTTGTTGTGCCAACGGTAATGTATATATTAAATTGACAATGTTTTTGTTTGGCAATTACGATAAATTCATGTATTACTATTATTTTCGGTATCCAAGGTATAACTATGAAACGGAATGCCTAAATTAGTTTCATAAACACAAAAATAGACTCCTAGTGAGTGAGTAAATATTTATACCGTACGGAAAGTGTACCCTCTGAAGATTACCAAATTATAAAGGGACATCGGCGAATGGATCCATTGGCAGAAGTTTATTATGTGCAAATCGTGTATCGTTTGTATATGATGTTATGGGCTTTCCGCAGATATTTTACAACAAAAAGTACCTATGAATACCAGTATGTTATTCACCTTTTTAAGACCCTAAGAAAAAAATAGTTTGACCAGTAAATAAAATAATAAAGATATTTCACACAGTTTTTAACCACTTATCTGTTGACATATGGACATTATTCATCTGACAGGACTCTGGAACAGGAATTCTCTGGACTCGCAATCTCTAGCCTTGGGCCTCCAACAGAAAAAGTAGGACTCCAACAGAAACGTAGGACACCAGCAGAAACGTAGGCCTCGAACAAAAACTTGGGCCTCCAACAGGAACGTAGGCCTCCCACAAAAACTTGGCCTTGGACAAAAACCCTAGGGAACAAGAATACCAGCATTACTCTAACGAATAGCTTTGTAAATAAAAATGTTTCCGATTACCCCCAGTCCTCCACGCGATTTTATGAGTTCACGATGAAAATTGTATGTTGAACAAATAAGCAATCGAACTGCGATAAAGTATGCTAATAATCATTCAAAACTCCCCATATAAATTCGACAATTGACTCGAAATAGTGAATAATTATTATTTCAAAAATAAAAGGAACAAAATGGCTGCGTGTCGAACAGCACCCTTATTGAAATTACATTTAACACAGAAAAAAATGAAATAAAACATGTAAAGAATTATTTACCTTGTTAACAAGGGTTCCACACAAAATACAACAGTTGTAGGACGACGGGATGAGTTATGTGATGGTGATCCCCTCAATGGATTGAGAAAAAAAACCAGCAATGTTCCAGAACAGCGCTCAAAATCCAACAACGCTTCCAAAAACCACCACGCTTCCCAAAAACTACCATACAGCAACAAGATCAAGAATCCCCGACATGGGATGACACAAAGGTCACTAGATATTCTCAGATATTTTACTTGAATGAAAGAACCTACGGCTCTTCACAATAACTTTTTCATCCAGTTCCTACTAACACGACAGCTTCTGATAGACTGCCCTAACACGGAAGTCCCACTACCAAATCCATTGGTGACTTCAAAACACAGTGTAGCCAAAGTACCAACTCTAATCACTCTACCGAAGTACGTTTTAGTACGTTTTACTTCACTTACTCTGTGGACCCTGTAACAATTAAATTCGAAGACAGACAATACTAAATTACACAAAACAGATCTAAAACAATACCAGAACAAACTAAGATCAAACGATGTATGTTGTATTTATACTGATATTAATGTTTTGTAGTTTAGTACATATGTACTGTATATTTTTTGAAATGTTATTGACGACTCAAGTGACTGTAAAAAAAAAGATAATAAAATAAATAAGACTGTCAGACAGACAATTTTATAAAGAAAAAAAAATATATAAGTTTAACTTCGTTCTTCAGATCCGAATAATAATAAGAGCGATTACAGGTAAACTCTAACATGGTCCTTCGAGTTATTTAAGAGAATTAGCTCTTTGGAAAGAGTAACAATGGATTCAAGAGCTAAATCTGAAAATTTAAGAAGCAGCAAATATCTGCAAGAAAAGAAAAATTTTCGAAACCAAATTTCACAAAATTGAAAAAGACTTACTGGATAATCTACGAAGACCGACCAAGAGGGAGATTCTCAAAATTGTAATGTCTATTTTTGATCCCTTAGGGAAAGTACTTTCACAAGATATATGGAGAAGTCAAATTGGATGGGATGATGAAATATCTGACAATCTCAATAAAAAATGGATATTATGGCTCTCGGATATGAAAAATATTTATAAAATTGAAATACCCAGACAGTATTTTTCTTTAAATCGACAAGAAAGTAATATCCAGCTCCATGTTTTCTGTGATGCTTCTGAAAAATGTTACTCAGCAGTTGCATATCTCAGAGTTCAACATGAACAGGAAGTTCAAACCTCTTTTGTGACTGCTAAAGCAAGAGTAGCTCCCTTGCGACCCATATCAATTCCACGATTGGAATTGCAAGCTGCTCTATTGGGTGTACGTTTAGGAAACTCTTTGAAAAACAGTCTGACCTTAACATTCACTGATGTATTTTATTGGAGTGATTCAAGGACAGTCCTTCATTGGATAAAATCTGAAGCTAAAAGATACCAAGTGTTTGTTGCCCAAAGATTGGGAGAAATACAAGACATTACCAATGTATCTAAATGGAGATATGTTTATTCCAAAGAAAATCCAGCTGACGAAGCAACAAAAAGATCCTGTCCTTGGGATATGAATAAATGGTTTAATGCCAAGTTTCCTATCATGTGAACCAGGAAAGTGACCAAAAGAAAATAAAAATTCACCTGAAATTGCCATAGAATCACTGGAGATAAGAAAAACCGAGATTATTTGTCTTATTTCTAGTAAAGACAGCTATTTTACCAGACATACAAAGATTTTCGAAATGTCAAAGACTATGTGTTAGAATTACGAGCCACGACTTATGTTTTGAGATTTGTCAAAATCATGAAAAGCAAAATGAAGAATCAAAACGAACTTTCAGTAGACGAATTACATGAAGCTGAAAATTTAATCTAGAAGAAAATTCAAGAAGAATCTTTTTCACGAGAATTGAATATTTTGAGAAATGGTGGTTCACTGGATCCAAAAAGTAGAATTTATATGCTGACGTGTGTTTACTCTAAAGATGATGGGCTAATTAAACTTGGAGGAAGATTAGATAATTCCTCATTGGAAGAAGGAACAAAAAGACCCATTATTTTAGATCCAGCTCACAAAATTACAACACTGATAACCAAAAGTCATCACGAAGCGATTCATCATCATGGTCAAGAAATTGTTATCAACAACCTTCGACTGAAATTTTGGATTCCTAGAGTTAGACAAGCAGTGAAGAGCGTTTGGAGGAACTGTCTACATTGCAAATTGCGAAGAAGTGTACCGATAGTACCAATGATGGGACAGTTACCGCAATGACGACTTGAACCAACAATTCGTCCATTCATCAGAACAGGAATTGACTATTTCGGACCGATAGAAGTTACAGTTATAAGAAGTAGAGAAAAGAGGTACGGAGTGATTTTTGCATGTATGGCAACTCGTTCACCTCGAAATTGTCCATGATATGACCACAAACAATTTCCTCAATGTTCTTCGTCAGTTTGGTTGTAGAAGAGGTTTTCCTGAGGAGATATTCTGTGATAATGGTTCGAACCTCAAAGGATCAGAGAAAGAACTTGCTGAACACTTGTTGGAATTACAACAGGATGAAATAATGAAGTTCTGTTCAATGAAAGAAATCAGATATTTTTATAATGCTCCATTGGCTCCTCATACGGGTGGGAGTTGGGAACGTCTTATACAAAGTGTGAAGAAAATTCTGAAAGAAGTTTTGAAAGCAAGATACCCTCCTGAACATATCATAAGAACATTTTTGACGGAATGTGAAAATATCCTCAACTCCAGGCCTTTGACTCACTAGACTCCGACGACGCAGAAAGTTTTCCTGATCGGACCATCATATGCTGCACTACCATGTACGAAGACGAATGAAAAGGACTTGAATATTATGTCATGTTGGCGAGCTGCACAAAAGTTAGCAGATTTATTTTGGACGAGATGGAAAAAAGAATATGTACCTACTTTGATAAAGAGAACCAAATGGTTTGAAGAAATATTGAAGTTGGAGATGTCGTGATTATGGTAGATCCAAATAGTCCAATAAATTCATGGCCAAGAGGAATGGTCACTCATCTCTATCCAGCGGCTGATGGAAAAATTTGAATCGTCGATGTCAAAAACGAAAAAGGAACTCTATTTCGACGACATGTTTCAAGATTGATTGTTTTAGATGTGAAGTAATTGTTGTTTTGGGAAAAAAATTACAGGGTGGGAGAATGTTGTATTTGTACTGATATTATTGTTTTGTAGTTTAGTACATACTGTATATTTCTTGAAATGTTATTGACGACTCAAGTGACTGTGTAAAAAAAGATAATAAAATAAATAAGACTGTCGGACAGACAATTTTCTAAAGTAAAAAAAAAATATAAGTTTAATTTCGTTCTTCAGAGCCGAATTATAATAAGAGCGATTACAGGTAAACTCTAACATGGTTCTTCAGAGCCGAATAATAATAAGAGCGATTGCAGGTAAACTCTAACATGGTCCTTCGAGTTATTTAAGAGAATTAGCACTTTGGAAAGAGTAACAATGGATTCAAGAGCTAAATCTGAAAATTTAAGAAGCAGCAAACGTCTACAAGAAAAGAAAAATTTGGGTGCAATGTCAGAGAATAAAGTAGAGAGTCAAGTGATCGTAAACCAAGCCTTAATTTTGTTCTTCAGAGCCGAATAATAATAAGAGCGATTACAGGTAAACTTTAACAATGTCATAGTTATCATAACAACAGATAACTCACTAATAATATTCCTCCAACTCGTAACCTTGACGATGTAGGATGGTGTAGTAAGAATTCGTCGACAGCTAAAACTACCCGACACGTCACGTCCGTTGTGACGCGGTCTCCGAGAAATTGATCTGCGCGTCTACAGCTGAATCTATATAGGAGTGAGCGGGGCAAAGCTAGAAATTAGATGTAAATTCGTAGCGTTGAAAATGAAACGTTACAAACTATTAAAATTATTAAATATTTATATTTTAATGTGTCTCTTGTTTGAAGTTGGTGTTGAATCTTTCTTTCATGATAGTTATGGTCTTTCTACAGAGATTGGCCTGGGAATAAGTTTTTCAAATCATTCAACACTGTGGATGGCGTCCAATAAACACCATGATTAATAAGAAACTTATTCTCCCTTGCCTCCGAACAATCAAGAAGCTAGCCTTGCCAAATATGTACCTAAGATAAGGTTACATATAAAAATGGTGCCCAACGAGAATTTTTGGCCTTTAATTAAATTCTTATGTATTCTCTTTTAAATGTGTTCAATATTTAGTACATATTTTTATAATACGAGATTTCAAAAATTAGTTGCCAAAGTTGAATTATCATAATATTTCTGTCGATAGTTTTTGACTTGTTATTTCTTTCACAGATTTGTGCGGAACTTTCAAGGATACTTCAATATGCCCCGTGAATTTACAGAAATCAAGGAATTCCTCCTGACAGCAAGGAGGAAAGATGCCAAGTATGTAAAAATAAAAAATAAATCCAAAAACACCGAATTCAAAGTTCGTTGCTCCAGGTTTCTGTACACCCTCGTGATCACAGATAAGGAGAAAGCTGAGCAATCTCTACCACCGGGTCTACAAGTGATTTGAGTGAGCAACATAATTAATATGTTATTATAATTTGACTTCAAATAAAATGTTAGATTGATAAAAAAAAGTCTTGGGTACATATTTGGCTAGGATAGCTTTTTGATTGTTCGGAGGCAAGGGCGTAAGTCGACGTCACTCGATGATCCTCAAAAGGTCCAACTTGTGGCACAGAGAATAAGTTTCTTATTAATTATGGTGTTTATTGGACGCCATCTACAGTGTTAAATGATTTCAAAAACTTATTCCCAGGCCAATCTCTGTAGAAAAACCTTTACTATGCTGAAAGAAAGATTCAACCCCAACTTCAAACAAAAGACACATTGAAATATAAATATTTAATAATTTTAATAGTTGTCTATTATAATAATAGTAATAGAATCTTGATATGTAACCAACCAAAAGAATGGGTTTTCCAAGTCACGATTTGAGAAATTAAAACAGTTTTTATCTTACCTAGTCCAAATGCATTCAAACCTTACACAATTAGACATTTCCTAAGGAATCATGACTTTGGTTTTGTTGCTCCCTTTTGGTCTCCATAAATTATTGATTCAACGGAAATCTCTAGCATTGGGTCTGCTCCAAAATTCTCTTCGTCTTTACAAGACCATTACAGGCTTTACAATACCATCACAGGCTTTACAATACCGTCATAGGCTTTACAATACCATCATAGGCTTTACAATACCATGTGAGCTTATATTACTTTGTTGAATTGGCCTTTAAATTTTAATTGGCCGATTAGTCCATATACTGTCTAAAGTCTTCCGTAAATTCCTGGCATAGCTATGGCAAAAAGAAAAGGAAATTTTAAGGCGTGCTTTTAGAAAAAAATATTAATATGTTTAATTCTCGTGAAGCGAGTAACCTTCAATGGATCTCTACATGACTAGAATACTCCTCTCATTTGTGTGGTCCAGCAATATTAGGTAGGTTGCCAAAATTAAATAAACTCAGAATAAACCTCCAGCGAGCTTCAGCGTTACTAGGTCAGAAATTGACTAATGGTGTTTCAAACACTTCCGTCCTCTCCAAAATTGATTTTAATAAAAAAACATTTCCTTTCATTGTTACCACAACTATCAATTATTATACGCATGTCACTGAACTATATTAAAGAGACTAGCATTCCGCGATTTTAAAAACTACATAAAAACCATAACGAACATATTTCTCTCTCTTTCTCTCTCTCTCTCTTTTCCATGAAAGTAGAACTTTGTGTAAACAAATTCATTGCAGTGAGCGTACTCAACAAATCGAATTGTAATAGGAAGAAGAACTGTCGTCTTCTTTAACAAATCGATTCGAAATAGGAAGAAGAAGCGCTGTCATCCAAGTGACATTAACCATATTATTGTAAACATTCCTTCTTGATAACCACACAATTATGGATTTAATTAAATTACCAGATATATCCGTAGGAACCAAGAGCTGTAGAATCAAAACAATTATATTTCATGTGAAATGGGATGGTATGTCCCTAGGAAACTTATTACATGTGGTGATTGAATGACAAGTGTTTGGAAATTTCACCTTGTGACCTATTTATACGAGGAAAACAACTATGTACTGTAGTCAACGTTACAACAGTACCTTCAATAAAACTCTTGTCTCTTATTTTCTAGGTCTGTAAATGTTAATTTTGAGGAACGTTGCACAACTATTTTTTAGATATAATTCAATACCCGTCGTAGTCTTAGCCAGGGGAGTTGTGTTCTGACAGATACTTGCCATAATTAGCCTAAGTAGTAGGTGTAGGTATATGGGAGTAAAGGGTTAAACATCGCTCGGCAACGACTGATCGTTACTAAACGATCTTCCAAAAGAACTCTGTTTTCGCATGAATAGACTTTGTTTTACTTGGCGGAGTTTATCTTATGCCTGTTCTTCCACTCAACGAAACAAATTTCAAATTAACAATATTATGTAAAAACAATAGTACATGGTCTGTAAAAAAAGAAAAGCAAAGTGAGAGAAAATAACATGATCGGAGTCTCAAAATTGAAACAATTGCAGTTCATCAAGAGAATATTTTTCAAGTTTGCATTTGAATTTTGTAAGAGATACACTTTTCTTTCAGTTAGTGATGTAACTATATAAGAGAACAGAATGGTAAGAAAAATATCCTTGAAAGAAAACCGTTCTGTGCTGAGGAATTGACAATTTTTTAACATACTGGAGATCTCTGGTGTGAACTTTTGTCTGTGGTGGAGTTAGTCAAAGAGGTAAATAGGTATTGATTGAAAGCTTGATTTTGTGGTGGAAATTCGCTTTGAAAAATGGTCTTCGGGTGTTTTAACCATGCATGTTTCAAGATTGCACACTCGAAACTTTCAGATAAAGTTGATGAAATTGTTGTGGGACAGTAGTTCTCTAGGTTTTCAGGTTCCCTTATTGAAACTAGGAGATTCTAGATTGGTTTTCATTTTAGCTGGAAATATTCCTAGCTGTATCGCTAAAATGATCATCAGGTATATAAGTATGGTTTGATGAAAATATGGGTATTATTTATAACAAAGTCTAACATAGGTGTATTTATTTCTGTGTATGCTTTATAATCAACAGGCCAGATATGTATCAGATAATGATAATAATACTCCCTCATAAACACTAGTAGAGTGAACCCAAAGGCATAGCCTGTGCGGGTGGATGAAGGCTATTATTTTTTTTCTCTTTGGTGTCTTGGCATCGACTGCTATGGTCATTAGCCACGTGTTCTGGATAGGCCTTGTTACTAACTCCATGCGCCACCTTAGAAGCAGCACTGTTAAATGGGAACGCAACAGGGAATCGTGCAGGACTCACCCCAGTCCAGCCACGAGATTTGAATAATTCAATCGGTCAAATTGAATTAAAAAATCCCAGCCGCAACTGGGGCTCGAACTCCGGACCTTTCGACCCAAAGTCGGACGCTCTAACCACTGCGCCACGCCCCAACATAAAAGGCTATTATTATTATTTTCCCTGGCTCAGGTACACATATTATTTACAACTGTTCTATATTTACCGAAAATGATATAGTTATTTATTTATCGTTAATTTTTCAATAGTTCCTTATGGAACATGAATGGAATATTTCCGATATTTCCCAGGGATTAGAGAATATATTATTTTCATATTTTATGAGGAAATTTTTGTTATTCTCATTTTTATTGCTCATTTTTAAAACTGAATTCCAAGTAGTTTTGTTCATTTTTTCAGAGTCAGCTGGGTTTTTAGAATAGAAGTTGTTCGGTGGTTTTTGTTGGAATATTGTATTTTTTTTCGCAAGTAAGTATTGTTGTTTGAGTGAAGTTTTTGAAGATGAGCAAGAATTTTCAGTTCTTGACAGAATCATTCACCCATTCCTTATTACTTTATCCTGATATGACGAAGAATGAGGGTGTCAAAAACGTTACTGAACTTTACACGAAAATTTATACCAGTTTTCATTTTCAAGTGATGTTTCATCAATACTATTCTCATTCAGATACCTTTGAGTAACCAAAGATTTTCTTTGATTCGTGATAGTGTTACCTACCCTTTAAAACTGTGAAATTTGTGGAAAAAAGGCTGCTGCATAATTAACACAATAAATATGGACGAACAACGAACAAAGGATAAGCTTCAAATTGCTGGTGCGTGAATATGGGCAAAGTTCTATCAAATGATACTGATGATACTGATAATGATACTGATACTGATACTGATACTGATACTGATACTGATACTGATACTGATACTGATACTGATACTGATACTGATACTGATACTGATACTGATACTGATACTGATACTGATACTGATACTGATACTGATACTGATACTGATACTGATACTGTTACTGTTACTGATACTGATACTGATACTGATACTGATACTGATACTGTTACTGATACTGATACTGATACTGATACTGATACTGATACTGATACTGATACTGATACTGATACTGATACTGATACTGATACTGATACTGATACTGATACTGATACTGATACTGATACTGATACTGATACTGATACTGATACTGATACTGATACTGATACTGATACTGATACTGATACTGATACTGATACTGATACTGATACTGATACTGATACTGATACTGATACTGATACTGATACTGATACTGATACTGATACTGTTACTGATACTGATACTGATACTGATACTGATACTGATACTGATACTGATACTGATACTGATACTGACACTGACACTGATACTGATACTGATACTGATACTGATACTGATACTGATACTGATACTGATACTGATACTGATACTGATATTGATACTGATACTGATACTGATACTGATACTGATACTGATACATATCACACAGTTTAGAAAAAACATAAAAAACTTAAATTGTAGATATTCTTAAAATACATTACAGATATAGATTACATATGCAAAATGTGTTTGGTACTTGTTCTAAAATGAGACAAAGATATACAGGAAATTTCTATCTCCGAGCAGTATTTATTGAAGCTATCGCTAATCCTAGGAATAGGTTTTGAGTTTTGACCCAGGTTGGTGTGTTTAAAACTTACATTGAGTTATTGCCTATTTCT